>VWYE01011287.1:271-11861 GCA_013398995.1 Alaudala cheleensis
TTTTTTTTTGCGCTGTTCCAAAAATTCCTTTGGGGCACAATCCCCCCAATTCCTTTTGGCAGCCCCCAGCAGTGAGGGTGAGGCAGAGCTGAGGTGGGACTGTGCTGATCCCTGCTGGGAGCAGGGCAGAATCCTGGGAAAGGGCATTTGGGGCCAGCCTGTTCCCATGGGATGGAGCAAGGGCAGTGCCAGGATCTCCCTGACTCACCTGATTGTCACCTGACAGGAAAGGGAAGAAATCTAAACCTGTGAAGAGACAAAAAACAGAAAACCAAAACAAAATTCAGCTTCTCCAAACAGCCCCTCTCCATTGTTTTCACCTCTTATTTTGAAATAAAAAACAGCAACACTGATGAAGTTTCAAGTTCACTACCAGGGATATAAACTGAATTATTTTTATAATTAATATTAGTGCTTGAAGAGACAAAAAAAACCACAATTCAGCTTCTCCAAACATCCCCTCTCCATTTTTTTCCACCTCTTATTTTGAAATAAAAAACAGCAACACTGATGAAGTTTCAAGTTCACTACCAGGGATATAAACTGAATTATTTTTATAATTAATATTAGTGCTTGAAGAGACAAAAAAAACCACAATTCAGCTTCTCCAAACAGCCCCTCTCCATTTTTTTCCACCTCTTATTTTGAAATAAAAACCAACTTAACACTTCCAATTCCCCTCACTCCCACAGATATTAACAGAATTATTTTTATTTTATAACTGAGTGCTTGGAGAGCTGCAGGAGTGCAGGCAGAGCTCACCTTGCAGGTCATAAGGCATGGGTGTCATGTGGAATGGGTGCCTGTAGTCCTGGATGAGGGATGTGTTGATGTAGCTGGTGTCCACTGCAGGGAGGCTGGGGGTTCTTGACACAGGAGAAGCTTGGTGGGGTAAATTCAAAATGCTGCAAAGGGAGAAAAAAAAGCTCCTTAAAAGCTTTTTAACAAAAGAATTAAATAAAACACACTCTTGGTTTATTGCTGTTCCATCAGGGGATGCTTATTTGCTTCTCTTCAAATGGAACTGGAATTCAAAGCACATTCTGAACCTCTTGGAGGATGTGCAGCAATTTCGTGGCTTCACAAGAGCATCACACCTTCCCCTCCCAGTAATTCACCAGGAAATTCATTTCAGCCCAAGACAGCTGGAATTGCAAGCTGGAATTTAGGGATGGGAAATCTCAAACAGCAGAAGCTGCTGCCACTGGAAATGGTGCTGGGACCTCTGTAAAGGTGTTACAGGTGTTTTCAAATAGGACAAGACAATCCTGAAGGAATATTGAACCCAAAACCCCACAGGATCTGGGGAACCCCACAGGGACCTGGGGAACCCCACAGGATCAAATATTTTCCTGTGTTGCACAAAACTCTGATTCCCTTTACTCCATTTCCCAAACACAACTGAAAACATTTGTGTTGCACACTCAAAGCTGTGATTCCCTTTACTCCATTCCACAAACACACTCAAACATTTCTGTTCCACACTTAAATGTTTGATTCTCCTTGCTTCATTCCACAAACACAACTCAAACATCTCCCTGTGCTCCAGCCTCAAAGCCGATTCCAACCTCAGGCTCCGCGAGGAAAACTAAGTGAGGATTTAGTTTAAGCCAAGCCCAGAACCTCCTGGATCTGAGTGATGCTGGGATTTGAGCCTGGCCTGCAGTGTGCTCACCCCTTGCTGTTCATTGGGGATGCAGGGGATATGGAGGGACAGCTCCTCTTGGCTGAGGGCTCCTCCTCCTCCTCGTCGGAGGAGCTGTCGATGGTCAGGTCGATCACCTCCACCTTCTTGTTCTTGTTGGAGGGCTGGTGGGAGGACACCTGGTGCTCCAGGGAGGAGCTGATGCACCCTGCACAAAACAACCATCAGCCACAGTCAGCACATCAATCCAGCCATCAGTAAAAACTCTCATTTCAAGACAAAAAAATTAAAAAAAGAAATCACAGAACGCTGGGGATTTTAAAACGCAATCAGCCCCAGAGATTAATTACCCAATTAATGGATCTCAAAAATTATTAAAGCTGGAAATTTATGGTTTAAAAGTGAGTATTTGGAGAGATAAAGGATCAAAGGGGATCCCTGTGTCCCTCACAGCCCAGCCATGGCTCACCATCAACTCCATTGTAAGATGCTGTCACTTCCTGCACTTCCTTCTTGGATCTCATGGGAGCCCAGGATCCATCCTCCTTGAACTGGATCTCATCACAGTCTGTGCAGAACTTCAGGATTTCCATGAACAACCTGCCCAGCAAAAAGGGTTCACATCAGTCCTTGAAAACAGCTTCTTTTTCCCCCCTTGATCAGTCAGTGTAAATCTGAATTTGTGGTGAAGCTTTTGCTGTCCTGCTCTTCTCTCAGCTGCTTCCTTGATAGAAAGGAATCACTGAAAAAATGCCAAGTGTTACCTGAAATGAAAATCTGCAAAAATAAAATCTCTACCAAAAAAAAACAAACACCAAAAGTCTGCAAAAATAAAATTAAAATCTGAAAAAAAACCCCAAAAATAAAATTAAAATCTGGAAAAAACCACCAAAAATCTGCAAAAATATTTTTTTTTCATTTAAAAGCACTTTGAGTGAAATTCTGCTCGTGACACAGAACTCTCCATTTCCCAAAGCAAAGGAATTTTGTGAACTAGAGTTGATTAAAAAATCTCCTTTCTAACCCCTTTGACAAAATATAACTGAGGAAACCTCTCCTAAATCTGAGGATTTAAGGACTTGGGAAACTTCCTAACAAATGCAGAGCATGGGAATCTCAATTTGCAGCCTCTGCTCCCACGGGCAGCTCCTACAACTTCAGGATCCTGGCAGCACATCCCTGCCAGTGGCAATTCCAGCCCTGAGCAGGGCCATTCATGTGGCTCTGCAGGAAAAGAGCTGGGCTTTAATTACAGGCAGCTCCTTTTCTCCAAGACTGGAGCATTTTCCACAAATAACCTTTTCTCTTTGGGATGCTCAGATCAGACCCAACCTGGCAGCACCAGGGGAAAGAAGGAAAAACTGGGGTTTGCTTTATTCCTGTTTTTTGGCTTTACTGTTTGAGGCTGAAACCTCAACAAAGGAGCTCTTGGATCCAAGGCAGGTTTATCCCTGGAAATTTGGGGATCCAGAACAGCCTGAGTGTCCCTTCAAGAGCTTTTTGCAAGCCTCAAAAGGGATCCTGAGTGACCTCATTCTTCACTGGCAGAACAAAACACAAAATAAAAATTCCCTAAAGAAGACTCATCGTTGATGAGGGGTTGTTTTGAAATTTTGGGGTTTTTTGAACTTTTGGGGTTTTTTTTTCAGGGATTTTAGCTTTGCTTTTGGGGTTTTTACTCATTTTTTAAATCCATTTTTGGGCTTTTTTTCCATATTGAGAGTATTCTCAGAAACCTCTACTTGTTCATTCCCTTTATCACCCTTCAAAAAAAAAAAAAACCAAAAAAAAAAGATTCCTCTCTTCAAGGAATTAAAATGCAACCCCAGAAATCCACACTTGGCACAGCCTGAGGTGAGACTTATTTATATTTTTTTTAGTGTTTTGCAGGGAGGCAGAGCCAGGGGATCAATCCCAGTGTCACCTTCCACACACAGCAAAACTCGCAGAGTGTGAAACCCCACAGGGAATGGTGCAGGCACCCCGAGGGGGGCAGGACTGAGCTGCTCTGCCTGTCACCAACCCTGCCACCTCCATGGAAAGGAAATCCAACATTGTGCTGCTGGCACCTGGGAAAGCTCAGGAATTCACTGAGGAATTGCTTTCATTGTGACATTATTAAATTTGAGGAGCAGAATTCTTGCTGAACAAGGAGCTGCTCAAAAATTCCTGACCAGCAGCAAGAAAATTAAACATAAAGAGTTCAGAAAAGAGGGAAATCAACTGCACTGATCCCATTTAGGGTGTGACTGGAGTTTCACTCACCCATCAATGATGAGGTGTTCATAGGGAGCTTTCTTGTCACACACAGGGCAGACCCAGGTGGGTTTCTTCTCGTTCATCTGGATGTAGAGGGTGGCATCAAAGCACTGCAGGTGGGAGCAGGTCAGGGCCCTGCAGGGGATGGTCAGGCGCATTTTGCCCAGCTGTAACAGAAAATAAACCAGGGTTTTATGATCTTGGTGGTAAATGAACCACCAAGGCTTTTCTGCCAAAAAAGAGCTGAGAGTTAGATTGAGTTTTAGTCCTGAAAGAGCTCTCAGAAATCTGAGTTTTGTCATATATACACAGTTCCCCCTCCTTCCTTGTTTGAAATGGCNTGAGGTGAGATTTATTTATATTTTTTGAGTGTTTTGCAGGGAGGCAGAGCCAGGGGATCAATCTCAGCGTCACCTTCCACAGCCAGCAAAACTCCCAGAGTGTGAAACCCCACAGGGAATGGTGCAGGCACCCCGAGGGGGGCAGGACTGAGCTGCTCTGCCTGTCACCAACCCTGCCACCTCCATGGAAAGGAAATCCAACATTGTGCTGCTGGCACCTGGGAAAGCTCAGGAATTCACTGAGGAATTGCTTTCATTGTGACATTATTAAATTTGAGGAGCAGAATTCTTGCTGAACAAGGAGCTGCTCAAAAATTCCTGACCAGCAGCAAGAAAATTAAACATGAAGAGTTCAAAAAAGAGGGAAATCAACTGCACTGATCCCATTTAGGGTGTGACTGGAGTTTCACTCACCCATCAATGATGAGGTGTTCATAGGGAGCTTTCTTGTCACACACAGGGCAGACCCAGGTGGGTTTCTTCTCGTTCATCTGGATGTAGAGGGTGGCATCAAAGCACTGCAGGTGGGAGCAGGTCAGGGCCCTGCAGGGGATGGTCAGGCGCATTTTGCCCAGCTGTAACAGAAAATAAACCAGGGTTTTATGATCTTGGTGGTAAATGAACCACCAGGGCTTTTCTGCCAAAAAAGAGCTGAGAGTTTGGTTGAGTTTTAGTCCTGAAAAAGCTCTGAGTTTTGTCACATACACAGTTCTCCCTCCTTCCTTGTTTGAAATGGCATAAAAGTGAATAAAAATCACATTTGGGATGACATTTTTGATGAAGGAAGCTGAAGGATACATCCTGCCATATTCCTGGGCCCACCTGTAAAGAGCAGTGTCCTGGATGGACCAAAACCAGGATTATGCTGCATTATCATGGAAGTATCATTACATTGGAAGGAAAGCAGACAGTGGGAGGAATTTCACCTCAATCTGAAACAATAATCTCCTCACAAAAGCCCAGCAGCTGCTGACTCTGCAGCTCTGGAGGGGTTTGGGCTGACCACACCAAAGGTGAGAAGCAGCAGCATCCAAACAGGATTTTCACCACATGAAAACCCAACAGAACAGTAATTCCTGGGGAATTGTCCATGCTGAGCAGTTTGGAGCTGTGTTTATTTGACTCAAACACACACAAGAGCAGCTCTGGCTGATCCCAGTGGTGACTTTACCCAGGCTGATCCCTGGTGATCAAAGTACCAATATTTAAAATCAGACCCTGGTAAGTGGCAGCACTTCCTGAACAATTCCCAAGTGCCTGCAGAGAACTGTTTCCTCCTGAACTCAAAGCCAGCCGTGCTAACCCGTGCCAGGGGGGTTTTTGGGAGGCCAGGCTGAGGCTGAGCAGTGCAGGGAGGATGCCACAGGATGGCACCAAAATATCCCCAAAGCACAGCAGGAACAAAGGCTCCTCCAGGGGCAGGGTGTGCAGTTGGATTGATTCCCCCTCTCCCAGCAAATCTCGTTGATTTTCCTCTCCTCTGCCCCTCAGTCACTGGCACCAAGTCCCCAGGGATGGCAGGGGACAGAGAATTCCATGGGCACACACAGAATTCCATGGGGACACACACAGAATTCCATGGGCACACACACAGAATTCCCACAGGAAATGCTCTGCTGCCAGGTGTTGGCACCTCCTGCCCCCAAATCCATGACCAAGCACAGGATTCCCATCCTAAAAATCACATCATTCCCATCCCAAACTCACATCATTCCCATCCTAAAAACCACATCATTCCCATCCTAAAAATCCCATCATTCCCATCCTAAAAATCCCATCATTCCCATCCTAAAAATCCCATCATTCCCATCCTAAAAATCACATAATTCCCATCCCAAACTCACATTATTCCCATCCCAAAAATCACATCGTTCCCATCCCAAAAAACTCCAGATTCCCATCCCAAACTTACATTATTCCCATCCTAAAAATCACATAATTCCTATCTCAAAACCACATGATTCCCATCCCAAAAATCACATCATTCCCCATCCCAAAAATCAACTTACTGGACAAAGAAGAGACACTCTTAAGCTGGNCAGAATTCCCTGGGGACACACAGAATTCCCTGGGCATCCTAAAAAAATCACATAATTCCCATCCCAAAATCAGATAATTCCCATCCCAAAGACCACATAATTCCCATCCTAAAAATCCCATGAATCCCATCCCAAACTCACATTATTCTCATCCTAAAAATCACATTATTCCCATCCCAAACTCACATCATTCCCATCCTAAAAACCACATCATTCCCATCCTAAAAATCCCATCATTCCCATCCTAAAAATCCCATCATTCCCATCCTAAAAATCCCATCATTCCCATCCTAAAAATCACATAATTCCCATCCCAAACTCACATTGTTCCCATCCCAAAAATCACATCGTTCCCATCCCAAAAAACTCCAGATTCCCATCCCAAACTTACATTATTCCCATCCTAAAAATCACATAATTCCTATCTCAAAACCACATGATTCCCATCCCAAAAATCACATCATTCCCCATCCCAAAAATCAACTTACTGGACAAAGAAGAGACACTCTTAAGCTGGTTGTTGCTATTTCACTGTCTGGATCAGCTGTTAGTTTCTCTTTAACTGGCATTTGGAAGAAAAAGAGGTTTATTTCAGGTTATTTCAAACATGAATTGGATCATAAAGAAATAAAGTAAGTCTGAAATGGTGTGGTAAACTCTGAATTCAAGACCCCTAAAAATGTGTTTATCCAGAGGTGTCTTCACTCCTTTACATGCAACTTTGCACCTTATTTAATATTTAATATTTACCAGCACATTGATTTCACATGTAACTTCCAGCTGAAGTTATTAAACTTGTTATCAGCTCCCACATGGACAAGGCACCACTACAAACCCCCCAAATCCTCAGCAAGGGATTTAAAACTGAAAAGCAAATTGAGCAACAGGAATTCAGCAAAATCTGTTTGAGGGGAGCCTGCAGTGAAATAGTGAAATCTTTAATTTCTGGAGTTTTTCAGGCTCTGTTTTTATTTACAAGGCCATTGGTAAAATGAACAGGTTGGGCTCATTTAACTCCTGCTCCAAGAACTGCTCCTTCATTCTCACCTTGCAGCCACCTGGAACTGCAGATGTTTGTGCATTTACATCATCAAACTGCATCACATCAGGACAAATTAATGCCCAGCACTATTATTTAGTACTGGACTCATTTTTTCCCCTTCTGGTGGAGGTACAACACCTGATGTGAGCATTACAAAGTGATCAGGTGTTGTGATTTGGATTTTCCTCCTCTCCTTGAAAACCAAACAGTTTTTGCCTGAGTTTTTCTGACACAAATTAATGCCCAGCACTATTATTCAGTGCTGGACTCATTTTTTTCCATTCTGGAGGAGGTACAAGACCTGATGTGAGCATTACAAAGTGATCAGGTGCTGGGATTTGGATTTTCCTCCTCTCCTTGAAAACCCAACAGTTTTTGCCTGTGTTTTTCTGACACAAATTAATGCCCAGCACTATTATTCAGTGCTGGACTCATTTTTTCCCCTCTGCAGAAGGCACAACACCTGATGTGAGCATTACAAAGTGATCAGGTGTTGTGGTTTTCCCCTCTCCCTGCAAACCAAACCCACTGCACTTTTTGCTGGCGTTTTTACACCACAAACTTCCCCCTGCTTGTTGTCACAGGAAACAACGAGGCAGCAAATTGCCACTGGAGTGAGGAGGGGGTTGGGAGGGCTCTGTGCTGGCTGCTTTCTCCAGCTTCACCCCAAAATCTCTGCCAAAGGGACAGAAACTGCCCCATGGAGCTGCTCCTGCCCCACATCCAGCTCCAGGGTGAGGCCCCAGTGGGGAGATGCTGAATGCCCACTTCAGTGTGCAAACACAACTGGGTTATTCTGCACTAACAAAGCCAGGATGGCTGAGCTCAAAGAGATTCTCTTGCATTTTTCCCCCTCGCAGTGTCAACAGGGTTCCTGGACTGGCTCCTAGAGCAAACAAAGCCTCCGAGTCTTTGAATCGCAGCTCAACACAAAGAGCACCACTATCACATTCCCTGAGCCCAGAGGGCTGTAGGAAGTCCAAAGCTTGGTTTAGCACAGTCCTGATTCCAACTCTTCCCCTCACAAAAGGGATTTTTTTTTGAGGGGAGCCCAGCAGACACTCACTGAGAGCTCTGGAGTGATCGGGGTTCCGGATGCCCTTGGCCCGCAACCGCTGCAGGAGCACCGTGGAGGAGAGCTGCTTCACCAGGTACACTGCCATGGAATAGTTCTGAAAAACACCACCAAAACATCCAATAAAACATCAAAAACATCACAGAAACCCTGTCTGCTTCACCAGGTACACTGCCATGGAATAGTTCTGCAAAACACCACCAAAACATCCCATAAAACATCAAAAACATCACAGAAACCCTGCCTGCTTCACCAGGTACACTGCCATGGAATAGTTCTGAAAAACACCACCAAAAACTCAGCTAAAACACCAAAAATACCAGAGAAAATACCAAAAATTTCAGAGAAAATACCAGAAACTTCAGAGAAAACACCAAAAACAGCAGAGAAAACTCTAAAAACTTCTAGGAAAATCCCAAAAATGTCACAGAAAACCCTGTCAGCAGCACATAAGAGTTTATGTTAGAGGATTGCAAAATCCCATGGAGGAGGAGCTGTTTCACCAGGTCCACTCCCATGGAACAGCTCTGGGAAACACCAAAAACTTCAGAGGAAATACCAGAAAATTTATATGGACAATGTTCAGCGCTGCATCTCTATCAGTATATTTAATTTTATATTGGCAATGTTCAGCAATGCACTTGTGTAAGTTTATTTAACATTATATGGATAATATCCAGCACTGCACTGCTGTCAGTGCATTTGAATAAAGCTGTCAGGTCAAATAGGATCAGAATTTTTTGCTTTTTTTTTTTTAAATAAAAGCTGATTTTGTTTTCAAAATAGGAAAATGAGCAGTGATGCCTCTCCAAGAGATGCATCACCTGCAGCAGCTGGAAGCACTGCCCAGCTTTTCCTTCTCTTCCTGCACTCAGCTGTCTCAGAAATGTGAATTTCAGCACCTCAGGTGAACCTTCCCTCATGGAATGAACTCTTCCATGCACTTCAGATTCCTGGGATTTCTGAAGCTCTCATTTTCCTTATAATCTCCAAAAAAAAAAAAAAAAATCAGGTTATAAAAGTCTCTCTAAAAATGTGATTTCAGCAGCAACACCCCCCAAATCTGTGTTCTCCCATTAGGGGACATCAATTATTGTTTGATTTGGCTCAACCTGGAGCTGCATTCACACAATTTAAATTGAAAAATAAAAGGCTTCCCTCAGCCACTGCCACACGTTTTAAAAAAACCCAAGCAATGGTGACACCTCCCGTGCTTTATTCGGGATCTGAAGGCAGGATTGCAGCCATGAATCTCACCACAAAATCACACCGACTGCAGCAGCAGCACAAACACCACATTCTAAATATTTCATTCTCACATCGTTAAAAACCACTACTGCCTTAACTTGTTTGTTTAATGCCTCAATTAGGAGAGGAGCTAGAAAAACGCTAATTAACGTGGTGAAGTTATTTACCGACAGCTTGAGTCTACAAAGGCAGGAACTCGCCCAGGGCATCTCGGAACAGATTGTGTAAAAAAAATCACAGAGAGCACTGCAGCAAAGGTGGGAGCACAGCTGGGACAGGGACTGCTCCCTCAGGGACAGGGGGACACGGGAACTCACGTTTTGTGCTGCAAATGTCAAATGATTTGTCACATTCCACTGAAGTCTAAAGGAGGTGAATGAGGAAGGATTGTGTCTTAAAGGATCTGTGCAGGAAGGATTGTATTTTATGGAATTTCAGGATGGTTTGGGTTGGTGAAAGCTCATCCCAGTTCACCCTCCTTGCCATGGGCAGCTTCCACTGTCCCAGGCTGCTCTGGACAATTCTGGGATCTGATGTTTATTTATGCCAGAAACGACCCAGAATGTTCTTTCTAACTGATGAATCAGTGAAACCTGAAACCAGCCAGTTCCCAAGGGACTGACTCACACTTGGGGCACTCCTTGGCCCTAAATCCTGAACTCTGGATCCCTCAGGATCCTGCACAGAGGCACATCAGCAGTGTAAACCCAAGCACTCCCTGGCCCTAAATCCTGAACTCTGGGTCCCTCAGGATCCTGCACAGAGGCACATCAGCAGTGTAAACCCAAGCACTCCTTGGCCCTAAATCCTGAATTCTGGATCCCTCAGGATCCTGCACAGAGGCACATCAGCAGTGTAAACCCAAGCACTCCTTGGCCCTAAATCCTGAATTCTGGATCCCTCTGCATACACATCAGCAGTGTAAACCCAAGCACCCCTTGGCCCTAAATCCTGAATTCTGGGTCCCTCAGGATCCTGCACAGAGGCACATCAGCAGTGTAAACCCAAGCAGGCTGACTCTGAAATGCTTCTTTCTGATACCTGCAGCTCTCATTAAATAAAAGAGGATTTTTTTTTACCAAAATCACTCAGCCATCCTTTATCCCATCATCTGGATGGAGATTGTTTCCTGCTCCACAAGAAATCCCTGCCCAAAGCCCACCCTGATGTTGTGCCTGACTGGAGCGTGAGCACTTTTCCACGCTGACAAATCCTTGGCCAAAGTTTCACCTCAGGACAATTCTGGGCACTTCTAACAAACAGCACACGGTGCCTCTGGAATGCCCAGGCAGCAGCTTTGCTGCCAGCACTGCCAGCAGCTCAGGAATTGATGGGCTGATTTATTGGAGTCACTTTGTGCAGCCTGTTCCAGATTTCATTAATCCGGCAGAACATCAGCAGTTTTCTGACACTGTTGTGATGTTCTCCCCACACAGACACAGAACAGTGATAAAAACATGAGGTTCTGAACATGAAGGGCAAGGAGAGCAGATGGGAGAAGTGTAAAAAAGGTCAGTGCAATCAGCTGGGCTGTGCTGCTTTGTGTCCACACTCACAGCTCCAAAGGGCCACTCTCTGCTGATGTCACCCCTCCTTGCAAGTCCCAGCCAAGCTTTGTCAAGTCCCTGGAGTCAGGAAGAGCTTCAAAGTCTGAAGTTTGGCCAAATCAACAAACAAAAGGCTTAGAGGATGCCTTGATCTCTTTATCTGGGCCCTCCCCGAGTCACAAAGGTGAGGAGGGAGAGATCCCAGCCCAAAGGTGAGGGAGGGATCTGAGGGAGCACATCCCACACCCAGCACTGTGGAATTCCAGCTGAACAGGGACATTCTGGGGCTGCTGGAACTCTGGAGGCTGGAAATCTGAGTTTTTCTGCATTAAAAGGTGCNGATGGGTCTGAGCCAAGATGGAGCATTTAAAGCATTGTCTGAGCCCTTCTTTTC
>VWYE01011289.1:0-12715 GCA_013398995.1 Alaudala cheleensis
ATTTCTCTGCCACTTCAGAAGGTGAATGGGAAATATCCATCCCAAGGTGACACTTTACAGGTAATGAAGCCAAGGTACTCACAAAGGCAGATGTATCAAGAAAAGAGGTGAAAGAACAGTTCAATAAATTAAAATGCAATATATCACTCAGGCTGGTTGGTATCACTCCAAGAGTGTAGAAGAAATGAAGGTGAGCGACAACATAAACGTACATTTTAGTATGAAACCATTTGAATCACAGCTCCAGAGGGGGAGGAGGTGCCTAAAGCAATGTCTGTTTATTAAAAAAGGTGCCAGAGAGTGAGATGGGAGCTTTGCATTCCCTTGTCTTGCCTCAGTAACAGGGAAGGGCAGAGGGGACAATGAATGAGAAAAGAAAGCACGGGGTAAAAACACTTCAGTGCTTTAAAGAATGGGCAGATATGGGCAAACCCACAAACCACTGCAGCATTTGCCAGAGCAATTGAGCCAAATAAGATGAGAAGGGGAAGCTGAGGTCAAGCCACTAAGTGTGTTACTCCTTCTCCAGAGAGACATAACAAAAAAAGCTGAAGAATAACAGTGGATTCCCAAAAAGTCATTCCAGAGTCCTCAGGGTGGTATTTGAGTAATAATCCAGGGATGGAGGAATGGACTTCTGTCACACTTTAGGAAAGACATAATAGTACATGTGCAGATATTTTGGCACCCTGCAGGGGGATGGCAAAGAGTCCTAAAAGCAGAGAGTGGCTCCAGCTTCATCTGGCCAAAGGAATATCCTCACACCTGAGCTCTCCTCAAGAGCTGTGGCTTCCTAGTCAAGAGCTGTCCATCAACATCCCACAGAAAGCCTGAGGAAACCTAGGAAATTATACTCTTAATGTGCCATTTTTTTCTCTTATAGCTATAAAGAGATCTTTGAGTGGCCAGGTCAAATCCATACCCAGATATGAATTTTTCTGGCATTTGTACTTCACAGAGACATACCCTGTAAAGCCTTACTCCATGCTTTCAGCGCACTACTCTTGGTTTTCCCCACTGGAAAGGTGGGTATCAAACCTGCAGGGAACATGCCAAAGCTCCAGAGCAGATCCAGAGGCAAACAGGATCCTGTTCAGCATCTCAGCTGTCAGCAGCATCAGGGGATGTCAGGTGAGGATTAGAGGCCAATCCTTTCAAAAGTACCACATACCCAAAATGCAAATTGAATCTTCTCAAGCTCCTCAATGCAGACTCATTTGCTAATTGCAGACGTTTACCCTCCTCACCTCCTTAGAGAAAAGCAGAGAGTTTTGCAGGGAAAGAGGATGAAAACACCAGACTGCTGGAGTGTTTTCCTAGAGAGTTATTATCTGTTCAGCCAAGGATGAAGCTCCAGGGAAGACACCAAAACCTTCTAACCTACTTTTTTCTCCAGTCAAACGTTAAAATGCAAGAGCAGTTTCCCCATGGAAGGCAGTGCTGTGAACATGGCTGTGGATTTTCATTCCACACTGAATCTTGTCCAGGCCAAAGTCTCCCATGGAAGGGGAAGAGTATGAATTCACTCAGGTAGGCCAGTGTATCTCAGCAGTTACCAAGTACCCAGACAAGCTGAGCAACAAGTTCTGTGCATTTTATTTCTTTGAAGAGGAAAACATAAACTTTAAATACCTGTCAAAAACATTTTACCTATTTATTCCTGCTTTCATCAGAAAGATCACTTTTTTCTGACATTTCTTTAAGGTGAGCACAAATCTGATCAAAGGATGGATTGCAATGACCTCACTGTATCTGATGATGTTATTTTACGTGGGTTTGGGGCAGGCAGAGGGAACCACACTGCCTCAGTGACAGGTTTAGCCACCAGATCACCCTGCAGCCCACAAGACACATTCAGCATTGTAAAAGCCCAGAGCAGATGGTATGCCAACAGAATTCATTTCAGATCTTGCTGGAGTTTCAGGAGTGTAAATTTATCAGCCTCTTCCTCTTCAATTCTCATTCTGTCTGTTTAGGATTCTGACTAACTAAGAAGATAATAAGACCTTTATTTTTTAGAGGCAACTGCCTTATGTAGTTTCCTAAGTTTCTGAACTAAAAATCTTTGCACTCCCTTGATTTCTGGCTTCCAGATCTGCCAGGTCAGGTAAACAGCTTGAAGGGGTCAGGCCAAAAATCACAGATTAATTTAAATGGCAATCCAAGACCCATGTGACTTTAGGGGTGAAGTTCACCCCTTACTGAGGTGCTATTATCAAATTTGGTCCATTTATTTCAGGAACCCAACCCCAGAACCACAGAGATGAAACCCTCAGCTGTGACTCCAGGATGTGCAACCTACATAAGAGACTCTCAGCTCTTTTGGTCCTCCAGCTCCAGTCCCCAAAACACTCTGTGCTGGGCACATCCTAGAGGCTCCAGGATCCTGACGGATTCCACAAGATCCCACTACAATTCCTTGTGAGCCTGGAGGCTGCCAGCTCAATGAGGAGAAAGATCTACTCCAGGAGCCTGCAGTGCCATAGAGATCACCTGGGGCTGACCTGCCCCATCTCTTTTGCAGGTGTACTAATCACAGTATTTAATTGCATATGATTTAATTATATCACCCCAGCATTTGGGCTTGGGAGGTTTAGGTGATAATTTCTCCTATTCAAGGCAGCTAAAAACACTTGCTTTGCTAATGCAGGGAACTACTATTTGCTTTGCTCCTAGGGAATCCTTTGCCTGTCTCCCACACAAATATTATTAGTCCCATTTGCTATCCTCAGGTCTCAAGAATTTATGTGTAGGCACCAAAAACCAGGGGGGGATACATTTTAGAGACTTCCTGACAATTTTCAACTTCCAGGAAGCCTGACTCACAGAAATCTATTTATAAAATCTCCCCTTAATCTAATGCATTAGCACACAAATACATGCAGAAACCCAAGAATATGCAAAAAACTAGACTTGTTTAATGATTGGAGTCAAACTCAGTTTTGCCTGTGCCACACAGAGTTTAGTCATACCAAGCATTTTATAGGGTGAGTATATGTAGACAAACCTCTACAGTTATGACATGGTTATATTTTGTGTTCTTTATTATTTTTTTTAATACTGTGTGCACGGTTTCTCAGTTACTTTTTCTAACATTGGAAAGATTTCAGTGCTTTAACACTTGACATTTCTCTATCACCTCTCTTTCAAAGACCCCAAGGCAATCTAAACCAACAAGTATGTCTCATAGCACCACCACAAACTCCATGTAATTATTTCCACTTCAGCCACTGGGGAAGCTAACGAGAGACCTGTCTAAAATGAAATAGCAGCACAGAATCTCAAATAGAAATTTGGAGTTCTAGCTCTGATCTCTGATCTAACCATCAAAAATTCTGGCTCCTACATGGATTCAATAAACTTTGCAGAAAGAAGGAAGAATTTTAAAAAGAGCCTACTATATAAGGAATCATATTTTCTCATTAGTTCTCTGCTGGTCATTCAGAGAAAGCAGACTCCAGTGCATAGGGTGGTGAGCTCAGGAGATCCAGGCTCATTCTTGATCTTGCACATTTATTCCAAGCAAGCCACAGTCTCTGCAGCATTTTCTTTCCTGAGGAATAAAGGTACTGCCTTATTGAGCCAGCTGGAATTAACCCATTGCTTTAGGTGCTGCATTGCTGCAGAGTATGAAGTAGTACTGGAAATCTGCATGCTAAGGATGAAGTTAAAATTGGCCTTTGCCTCCGTTGAAGTTATCTCGATTTATGAGCAACTACTTCTTGAAGCTTTCCCTCTGCAGAGCTTTTCCTCAGAGCCCTGCAGCTCTGCACTTATGCTTAAGTTAAATGATTGTATCCCAACAGCTCTTTTGAGCAGGATAATTGGCAATTACTTATTTTTGACATATGCAGGAAATCTAGTAAAGCGTAATTCAAATTCTGTTAGCAGTGATGAACTCCCTTTGCAGAACAGTGCATTACAGTGCTCATCCCCACTGCCAATATCCCTGGCAGTTTTAATTCAAATCTCAGAAGTATTATGTGCAGCACATTGTTTCTTATCTGCAAGGTCCATGCTAGAGAAATTCTTTTATTGTGTCACCTTGAATCCTTTTCCTAAACTTTTTGAAACCCCTGCAACCCTTGACTGCTTGAAAAGAAAGCCCAGCTGATTTGATCTTGTTCCTCTTTATTTCCATGGCTGAAGCTTTCTGCATAAATTGTGTTAATTATCTCTTGCTCTTGTTAAAAACAAATATATCTAGGCATGTAAATTGCCAAACAGCAGCTCATCTTGCTAAGACATTTTTAATGAGAGTATGAACAAAACTGCCCACAGACATGCCTGGTGGAACTCTACTAGAAACCAGAGTAATAGGCTCATTACAAAAAGATTACACATTAGATATGCTGCTCCCTCAGTGTGAGTGTAGATTATCTGAGTGCATTTAGAAAAAAAGAATTTCACCACTGGTAAATTACACCTTCAGCCATGGGATACAACGTGTGTGCAGCACATCCTTGGATTTCAGCTGCATCCAGAACCTGATGAATTACCTCAAATATCAAATCATGCAGTGACTGACTAAAAACTCATTAGTGGGTGTTTTGCTTTTGTAAAACTGAAGTGAAAGACTGCAACAGAGGGAACCCTGGATAAAATTTTACAATTCGAGCCTGTTTCCAGGTAGTAGGAGCACTCTTAGTTTTGTTTCTTTCTGAAGGAATTAAAAGTAATTTGAAAAGAAAGTATTGGAAGTTACCTTGGGAAGGTTTAGATTTTTCTAGTTTTTCAAGTCCCTGCCTTGAAAACCTCCATCCATATTCAAATAACGTTTCTAGGGAGAAGTTGGCACATAGACTCAAAAAAAAAAAAATTCCACCCAACTCCAGCTGAAGACAAATGAGTAAGACTAAGTAGGGAAGAGAATTTCACTCTTCAGTAATATCAAGGCAACTTTCAGAAGTACATGCAGCACAAGATACTATACACTTTATTTTAAAATAGAGACCACATCTCTTAACATTAGTGTTTATTGAGAATTTCTGTACAATTTAATTATGTGGTGTGTGAAGTTATTGATCTGGTAGTTTAAACACTTTTTAAAAATTCACTCCATTATAAGCCACTGAATTTTGTAATGATGTCATTCTCAGAGCTTACCATTATCAGTGCAATAAAAGAGAAGCCATTTCTAATTAGATTTTCCTAATGTGATACTGTTCGTTATGGATTGATTTTCTCTTTGCCTCTGCTGTTTCTAAATGAGTTAGGTGAAGCTTCGTTTTTTTTGCAAGTGGAGGTTAATTTTCACTGGCAAAGCAGCAGAGAAATCGTACAAAAGGTTTATGAAAACCTCCTTAGGCGACTCTGTCAGATCACCTCGGTGTTATGTTTCAGGATCATTAGCATTCCAGCCTCAAGCTCCAGCTCTAATAGATGCTGAAAGATTTGCAATATTACCCAAACTTGTGGAGAGGCTCAAACTTTTTTTCTGTAATGAACAGAGACTGCACTACAGCAAAGCACTGCTGCTCAGCAGAGGGGCTGCTGCAACCAGGTGATTCACAAACATAAATTGGCAGCTGCTGCTGAAGGGATTATTTAGCAGGGATTTCAGTGCAGGTAAGCACAGATAATTGAAGGACCTTTCACTGAAGGATCTTGGTGAGGTCATGTTGGGAAGACAGCCAGTGTGGGCACCCTGTCTCCACAAGCTTGGCACTCCTTTTGGTTATTCTCAACTCAGTCTGGGAACAGAGAAACATCACAAGGGGTGAGGACTCCATTTGGTCTTAATGTTCACATTTCAAACTGATTCTTCAAGTTGCACATGCTCAGCAAGTGCCAGTCGCCCAGTTCCCACTGGCTTTGGCTATGAAAAGTTCTAAATGCTGTGCATGGTTTGAGATAAGGCAGCCAACAAGCAGCTGAGCTCTTATGGCCAAAGCATGGGGATAATGTCAGTGCATCCACCAAACTGGCATGAACAGCACAATTCCAGCAGCAGCTGTACTGAGCCATCTTCCCTAATGCCATTTACACAAATGCCTCACTGAGTCAAAGATTAAAACTGAGGCAAAACATGAAGAGCTCTCTTTCCATTCAGGTAAGTGCTCTCAAACACAATGCACAGACATCAAGAAGAGTTAAGCAAAGACTCAAGGTCTTTTCTGCCATGATCTGAGACAAAAGTCAGTTTACCAAACACAGCAACTTGGGCACAAGCCATCCCTTACATGGCTGATAAATGCTTTCCTTTGCCTTGTAACTCTCATGCATCTCTAAATCAATGACACCATGACTTCCTTTACTTAGCTTGCTGAGATCAAATTAGTTCCATAAAACCACCTATATCCTGTTTTTGTAGGAAAGTGTAGTGAAAGGCTTTGCAGAGAGTTTTGTTACCAATTTTCCTCTCAGCAAGGAAACACCTTTCCTGCTGTCACCAGGCACATGTGTCACACGTGGTAGGAACTAGGAACCAAAGAAGAGCTGCTGCATCCTGGAGAGGCATCATCTTACCAGTCTAAAACAAAGCGAAAGTCTTGAAGTTCAGATTGCTGCTGGATATTTTCCTGCATTATTTAAACCATTTGATCATTTAAAAATACTTCTTTCTGATACCATGAGCTCAGAGCCATGCAGAGAACCATGTTTTAAGGCAGACTTCAATGCAACCATAAGGGATTACTGAACACATGATAAAGCAGAAACAATCCCATCTCTAAAAAGCAGAAGGAAAAGAAACAGAAAGGCAAAAGAAGGGGAAAAATCACATTGGCATCACAGATTGATCCATTCCAGTTAGCCAAGTCAATGTGCTGGAGCCCTCTGCCCTGCCCTGCTCACAGTTCAAAGAGCAGTGGAAGAGAAGTATCGATAAAACTGCAGCAGAAGCTGGAGTGCAAACACATCCTGGTGGCATCCTGGCATGCATGGAAATGTAGAAGGGTTAAATGTAAAGGCAGCAGCTCTGGGAGAGAGGAGTTGCTAGGAGATGGTGTCCTGCCTTGACATCATTAATCAGCCTGTGACAAACTGTTCCAACAGCACAATGATCCTATGAGTCACAGGGCTGTGTGCCTCCACTGAGTATGAGGAAACAGTTCTCACCCAAGGGTGACACATTCTTCAGGCCTTTTATGCATTTTCTTGGATTAATTCTTGTTTTTAAAATAAGTAAGTTATTGTGGTTTTGGTCCCAGTAAATTCTACAAAATTCTACAAAAGCCAGCAGAGTTACAGAGGTCATCTCTGCTTGTACAGTAAAAGCTGTGCTGGTGCAGCACTCATGGCAGTCTGGAGGACACTGCTCTGAGCACAACTGAGGTTTGGATCAAACCCACTGGCAGAACTTCTGGTCTGAAGACCCTGAAGCCAAAAGGAACAAAGGGATGCCAGGCAAGAGAAGCCAGAAGCCATGAAAAATGAGTAACATGGATTATTAATAGCAGTGCCTGCACCGTGTAAAGCAAGCCACCCTCTGAGAGAGCTGGCAGAGTGAACAAGGTTGTGGCTGGGCAGAAGATGGGAGGATGTGATCCACCACTGGGCTAGTCCTGTTAATTTTGTAATTCTCACTGCCATCTTAAAATAAAGTCAAGCTGAATGGCTGCAGGTTGTGCTGCTCCTACTGATGCTGTCAGGAAAAATGACTCCTGTGAAGAAACACCGATGGAGGAGCTTAAAGAAACAAATTCACAATATTTGTGACCACTTATGCTAAGAGAGGGAGCATGGCCTTGTCTTTAAGGAATACATGACAAATCTGGGTGTTTCCTCTCAGTCCTGCTTTGCCACATTTGACAAATCACTTCTCCCATGCCTTTGTCATTCGTCCCTAAGGCAAGGATATTGATGTTTCCTCTCACATAATTTCATCTTTTAGACTACAAATTCTGCAAGGACAGAACATTTATTTGTCTTTATCATTAATGTAGTATGCCAGTGCTTTAAAAGCATTAATGGATTGTACCTTCACTGCACCTCTCATGCTAAACACTAATAATAGTAATCTCCTGTTGGGAGATGCAGTGTTGAAACACAGCCCGAGCTGACTGATGTCCCCAAGGTCACACAAGAAGACTGCAGCTGAGCCAAGGCTTTGGCCCCACGTTTTTGCCCCACATTTTTATCAACAAAACCAGATAAAACAGGTGTGGAAGAGCCTGGGAGAGGTTATTGGGAGATGCAGTGTTGAAACACAGCCCGAGCTGACTGATGTCCCCAAGGTCACACAAGAAGACTGCAGCTGAGCCAAGGCTTTGGCCCCACGTTTTTGCCCCACATTTTTATCAACAAAACCAGATAAAACAGGTGTGGAAGAGCCTGGGAGAGGTTATTGGGAGATGCAGTGTTGAAACACAGCCCGAGCTGACTGATGTCCCCAAGGTCACACAAGAAGACTGCAGCTGAGCCAAGGCTTTGGCCCCACGTTTTTGCCCCACATTTTTATCAACAAAACCAGATAAAACAGGTGTGGAAGAGCCTGGGAGAGGTTATTTTTTTCTGACTGTCCTTCCAAAAAACTAAATAAACTCCCCCTAGGCCACTCCTGAAAGACGTTCCTCCAGGATGTCCTTTATACCTTAAATAGTGGGGATCCCACAGCACTGAAAATTGATTCTATTCCCCCTCAACATCATCATTAATTCTGATGTCTGATGATATCACCCATTACTGAAGCTGTAGTTTCTTGCAAAAATCACAACAAATACATTATTTGTAACACTTCTTCCCAACACTTCTAATTGAGGCCTTCCTACAGTGTCATTTTTTCTCACATGTGGCACGAAGATTTAAACTAACTTCTAGAGCAACACATTAATTTCCTGCTGCTGTAACCTGTCCTGTCATTCTTCCAGCTGTGCACCTCCAAGAGGTGTTGGGTCTGGCTTTCCTCCAGGCTGGATGAAGCCTCTCTTCACACAGCTCCTGACCATCTTGGTGGCCACCCCTGCACTTACTCCAGTTTACTGATGTCTTTCTAGGGATCCCCAAACTGGACACAGCACCTCAGATGAAGTCTCAGAAGTGGTGGACAATGGGAAAGAGTGGGTATAAAGAGCAGAGAATTGTTCAGAAAGTAAAGGTAATGTTGCCTATTTTATCTATTTGTGATAGACATGACCAGATGCTCTTGAATCCAAAAGAGAAAATCATATTTGATTCTGCCAAGAAGAGAGTATCAAGCTCAAGAGCTATTCCTCCCATGAAGCAGCATAATTCCAATTATAAAGACATATTTTGGTTTTCACTTCAAAATATATAAATGCACTCCCTGCCTTCTGTGCACCAAAAAAACAACTCAGAGTGCCACAGATTTTTTCCTAAATCATGTCTTTAAATAGTATTAGGCCACTACAATATCAGTCTAGTTTTGCTGATGAATGCTTTATGGTTTTGGCTCATGATTACGCCTCCAATGCCAGAATAAGTCAATAGGATTAGGCCCATTATGTCTCTCACATCTCTGTTCTGCACAGTTCAACTTCAATAAAATTTATTTAAAGGGTATTTACCTGTCTCTGAGGGGTGTTGTAAGGATAAATTCAGCAGTATTCCCAGAGCAGACTGAAAATAGATCTGAAATTTTCAAAGCCACCCAGCGGATTTTGATGTACCATTGCCATTAATGTCAGTGGGAAGAGCATATCCCAGAAATCTCAGCTGTAAAGCACTGCAATACATGAAGAATAATGGCCAGCACAAAATTTAAGTAGGGAGCATAAGAAGTTATACCTAAATCAGTGTTTCACATAGACATTTTATTTCTAATTTTTATGTCTTTATATGGGCTAAAGGAAATGAAATCAGTAAAACGTGAGTCATCTTTTCTAATTACCCTGTTAAAATAAAAAACTAATCAAATTATTTTTGGAGATCAAATGTAATGATTGCCTCATTAATATTCTCTCTTTTCCTCAGGATGACCACACTTACTTCATGTCTTTATTAAATTAGGGGATTCTAGAACCAATTGCACAAATTGGCCTAATCTCCTTAGCAATGATTCTAAACACTGCATTTGGGAGGGTCTGCAATTTGCAACTTGACAGGAAAGAACTTCTGAGGACATTGGATTTGCTCTTTTTGAGAAGTCTGGCTGCTGTTTTAAAATAACTTGGGCAGTTGAAACTCTTGCTTTCTGTAAAACAATTTCCCAGCAAGGGGAGCAGAAGAGAAAGAAGCAGCAAATGGAGGGGGAAAAAAAACAAATCAAACACCAAAAAAACAAACAAACAAAAAGTCCATGCTGATTTCAATGTGGACACATGTATAACACACAAAAAGAGACAGTGAGTTGGCTCTGCTGATGGATTCCAGAGGTCAAGTCCCCTTCTTGGAATGACAGGAATTTCCAGGAAATTACTTTCAAACCCCAGGAAGCTGTACAACATTTGAGCCTGCAACTTTTGCCATATAACTCCTTCTCCAGGAAGAAACCTGTGGGGTAACATCAGGTTCCAAGTGATGTGAAAGGAAAATTCTCATTTAGGAGTATTTTATTCTGAATCTTCTCTAATGTGAAAAGACCACTTGAGTCATGAGGTAATGGAGAAACAGGTTTCTAAGGTAGCAATCCTTAATATATTCTACTGCACCTGGAAATTTTTGTAGACTCACAAGCATAAAGATTAATTTGGAAACAAGGCTCCCATTACCTAACAGATTAATTGAATAATGATATGTTTTAATAGGTGTTTATATCCTAATTCACAAAGTTTACAAAGATTTGGATTCTCTCCAAAGTTGCTCATCCCTCCACACACTTAATTCCAGAGAGTTTAATAATTACACTCTGATGCTTTTAAACCAATAATAGTTCCCCTGGAACTTCAGAAAATGCTGAAATGGTAACACAAAAATGAGACTATCTTAAAAAAATAAAGCAACATTTTATAGCATTTTCAGAAGTAGAAATATCTCTTGCAATTTATTGATGGTAAATACAGCTCCTCTGAATGAATCTGCTTAAATCAACTGAACTATCATAAGGAATAAAAATCTGTAACAAAAGAAAAGATAATGCAGTGCTAAAGGTGAACATTTTTAGCCCATCACTGAGAAGCCATTAGCAAATTTAAAAAAAATAATGGAAGATTATTTTCAAGCAATAACCATTACTCTTAACTCACTAAATGTTAACACACTCCCTGTTTTTAAACTACATGAAAGCTTAATTCAGATGTGAGTGTAACCAGGGTTCCTTAAGAACGGTGTGATGCTATTACTGGGAGCCTTTTGGTGTTAAATCAGAATAGGAGGTATGTGAACCCACACAAGAGGAATGGGAAAACTTCAGTAAAAGAGTAAGAAATGAATCTGAATGGTTCCAAAAGAAGAGTAAGAATTCTGGTGGTCTGGAGAAACATGGGAAAATGTGCACTGCAAATCATCTTTGGCTTTTTAGCTGTATTTCAGACTGCTGTGTTTTCCAAAAACTAAGGAAAAGCAGATCTGAGTTAATTAAGATGAGCTAATTTAAATACGGATGCTAAAAATGTTCATTAACAGTAATTACTTTTTATTTATGAAACTTAAAACCAGACTCAGCTGAAGCTGAAGAACTCACAAGACTGATCAGAGGGCACTGAGAGTAAATTAATGGTGGTGTGAAACTGGTTTAGTGAATTATGTTTTGTGGGTTTTTTTTCCATTAGTCCCTTTTCTGAAACATTATACATTGATCATTGCCAAAAGCAAGACACAAATCTGATAGATGAACACCTTTTTGACAAGAACCATCAAACCAGGCACTCTGTGGGACTCAGGCTAGACTTGGAACATGGATTTGGGTCAAGCTGAACACAAAATTGCAAATTATGACTAATTCCCCCTGTGATTTAGTTGCTAGGTATGAAATGGGTCACCTATCCACTCCAGTCCTCCTCAACAACAATGTAAAGGTAGCCTGGAGTGCTCCACCAAAAACAGAGAGGAAATGTTACATATGGTAGGGGAAGAGTGTGACCTAAGGATCCAAATGACTGTGAAAATGTCCAAGACACCAGGCCAGAGTAACCATAATTTCCACATAAGAGGTAATCTTGCTGATTTAGATGGGTCCTCCCTCTGTTGTTAATTCAGGTACTTTGTGTCTGGTCCTTGCCTTCTAGGGTTACTCTTTTATTGCTGTCTTGGCTGAAATACCTATTTTCAGTGAAAAATCTCCTCAGTGTACCTGGGGGACAAGGATCTGCTACAGCAGGCACATTTTGGTAACAGGAACTTTCAGTAAGATGAATGATGCTGTGGTCCCAAAGTGTTCAAATCCACAAAAGTCCACTTGACATACCCAGGGCTGAGTTAGCCCTGATGAGTCCACAGGAAAGTGCAGTTTTAAGTCATTCAACAGCTCCTTTGAATCCTTTCAGGGGTCAGATACACCTAATCAGGCTGTGCAAACCAGGAGTTCAAGAGCCATCCTACATCAAGATATCCACTAGAGAGGAGATATAAATCTTAAAATTTTTGGAGATTTAAAGTCTATTAAGATGAGCCTGCTCATGGACAATTGACTCATGAATAATGTCAACATGGTGTCCATTGTTTCCAAGGATTTAACTAACAATCCAAAGGGATTGTTCTTGCCTCACAACCATCCTGCTGGCATCCCTGAGGAGTTCCAGCAGTGCAAAGGGTCCCAGAGCATGCGTGAATACCATTAACTCAATTAGTAATTGATGACAGGCACTTAAAAACTCCAGACTGTGTCAAAGCCGCTCGTTAATTATTATCACAGCAATGTCTGGGTGGGGAAAGGTGT
>VWYE01011289.1:12831-23795 GCA_013398995.1 Alaudala cheleensis
TTAGTCCCTTTTCTGAAACATTATACATTGATCATTGCCAAAAGCAAGACACAAATCTGATAGATGAACACCTTTTTGACAAGAACCATCAAACCAGGCACTCTGTGGGACTCAGGCTAGACTTGGAACATGGATTTGGGTCAAGCTGAACACAAAACTGCAAATTATGACTAATTCCCCCTGTGATTTAGTTGCTAGGTATGAAATGGGTCACTTATCCACTCCAGTCCTCCTCAACAATAATGTAAAGGTAGCCTGGAGTGCTGCCACCAAAAACAGAGAGGAAATGTTACATATGGTAGGGGAAGAGTGTGACCTAAGGATCCAAATGACTGTGAAAATGTCCAAGACACCAGGCCAGAGTAACCATAATTTCCACATAAGAGGTAATCTTGCTGATTTAGATGGGTCCTCCCTCTGTTGTTAATTCAGGTACTTTGTGTCTGGTCCTTGCCTTCTAGGGTTACTCTTTTATTGCTGTCTTGGCTGAAATACCTATTTTCAGTGAAAAATCTCCTCAGTGTACCTGGGGGACAAGGATCTGCTACAGCAGGCACATTTTGGTAACAGGAACTTTCAGTAAGATGAATGATGCTGTGGTCCCAGAGTGTTCAAATCCACAAAAGTCCACTTGACATACCCAGGGCAGAGTTAGCCCTGATGAGTCTACAGGAAACTGCAGTTTTAAGTCGTTCAACAGCTCCTTTGAATCCTTTGAGGGGTCAGATACACCCAATCAGGCTGTGCAAACCAGGAGTCCAAGAGCCATCCTACATCAAGATACCCACTAGAGAGGATCTTATTAAATCTTATTAAAATTTCTGGAGATTGATAAAGTCTGTTAAGACGACCCTGCTCATGGACAATGACCCATGAATAATATCAACATAGTGTCCATTGTTTCCAAGGATATAACTAACAATCCAAAGGGATTGCTCTTGCCTCACAACCATCCTGCTGGCAACCCTGAGGAGTTCCAGCAGTGCAAAGGGTCCCAGAGCATGTGTGAATACCATTAACTCAATTAGTAATTGATGACAGGCATTAAAAACTCCAGACTGTTTTAAAGCTGCTCGTTAATTATTATCACAGCAATGTCTGGGTGGGGAAAGGTGTGAGGGAGCTGCTAACTCAAGGATCTGGCAAGAGGCAACTGGAGCCAGCTATTCTCCAACCTCCACATCACATATAACCCTCTGTGTTTGCAAAGTCCTCCCTGAATCACCTTGGCTCATTTATACACTGAACAACAAGTCTTTTGGGCAAAAAAAAATATGGAGGCCCCTCTATCATCTTTTGCCTCTCCTCTCCTCTCCTCTCCTCTCCTCTCCTCCACAAGCACTCAAAGCCTTTACTAATTACTTTGTTTGGATGATAACTATAAATTCTATTTGCCCACATTTAAGAAGCCCTCAAATGGACTCTGGGTATTATATTGAAGCTTTCATGTCAGATATTCAGGTTTTCAGGGCTCTGAGGATCTGGCCAAGCCTGCCAGTTCTGCATCAACATCCACAGCCATAGTTCAGTGGCAGCATGTTTTTTATGAGCTCAGTGATAGCCCCACAGTATCAATTATCTCCAGATTTGTGAAGCAAAGCAGAGTAAAGATGATGAAGCAGAGTGTACCAGCCCTTAATGCAGAACTACAGAATGTATAATTTAGCATTTATTTTATTGCCAGCATTTTCTATATAATGTGTTAGTGCACCAAATAGCCTATCAAATGCATTAGCAAACAAAAGCTATATAAAGAGTCCTATAATCAAAAGGCAGCTTATGAATAATTCACATTTCCATGCATTAGGAGTCATCCAGATAAAACACATAAAGTGCACTTAGCTTGTCCCAATGAAAACCTATAAATTATATGAATAACTGTATATATATATAATGTATATAATATCAACGTAATATTTCAGTTGCCTTAAAGGATAAAGTTGCTTTCTTGGATGACTTTGAAGACAATTTGCAAGCTTGCTCAATTTATGCTGACAGTAATTGCTGTACAGCTGCCTGATTTAGACAGAGGGGGAAAATGGATGCACTGTGCAAGTTACAACAGAAGAAAAGCTGCTGGGCTACCTTTTGTGGCATCATTTGTACTCATTGACAGGACCAGTGCCAGCTGTTCAATTATCTGTCCAGAATACTCCAGAATACACAGTGCTTCATTGGTAGCTCAGGCAGGAAAAAAAACCCCTACTTTTGGCTCACACAGTACTCAGCAGTAGGTAAAGTAAACACACATTTATTAGATTAACATGGAAGATTTGGGGAGTATTTCAGAACTATGATGACAGAAGGAATTACATGTTTCGTGCCCAGAAATACAAAAGTTACAAAGGAAATTATAGAGTGCTCTGACTCTAAACAACTTTTGGTTCATTATCAATAATAAAATAAAATCAAACTACATTTAAAAGTCTGCTAATACACAAAGTTTTGTGTGTTTGCAGAATCAGCTGTGCACATTCAGTTTTTGAGGTGTTTTTTTGCTTCCACACTGAAAGCCACCCCTGCATTACCATTGGATAAATTGAGATGTAACAGCCACAATTCAGGGCATTGCTTCTGTGGGTTTCAAATTTTGCCAAGAAACCTTCAAGCAAGCACCAAACTGCACCAGTAAATGATGACAGACATATCAAGTCATCAATGCAAATGAAATGGACAAGTGTGGTTACATGATTTCACCTTACAACAGAGGTCACACAGCCTGTGGGATACTTGAGGCTCCCCTAATTATATTTTTGTAGGATTCAGCTCTTAGAGGAAGTGTGAATCATGGCTCAAGATGTAAAAGGGGTCAGAAATTTGGTATTTATGCTCAGGTGTTTACTGAAACAGCACACAGCAAAGGCTGAGGACTCTGGCATAGGCTCACATCCTCTCAGACACATTCAGGACTGCAGGGCATTAACATGCTTTTAGGAAATCCTGCCATTATCTTCAGCTCACTTTCTTCTCTGGGATTGCAGCTGACTAATTACCACAAAATAATTTAGGAACAATTAAAGCATTTCTCAATGCTTGTTGTTTGAGAGCAAGTTCCTTGATGCAGTAATGAGCAAAGGCATACGCTAATCACCCATTAACTGGTGGGGTGCTTTAACATCATTTCATCTTGCTCTAGAAAGGGTTGTGTGCTGCTTAATTCGGTGTCTTTGGTAGACTCAAGGGTTGAAGGCTGCTGAAAATGGGATCCAAATCTCTGTTTAGTTAGAATGTCACATGATACAGCCTCATTGCCTTTTAACTGTGAATATTAGAGATTTATGCCTTCTGTTTCATCTTGTGATCTCTTGGGAGGGGCATTTGTCCTGTAGAATGAGTGTAACAGGCTGTAAAACGAAGATGCCACACACAGATGTTGTTCAAGTGATTCTCACACTGAATATTCAAGAAAGATTTGGTATGCAGAGGAATCAAGTCTGCATTCTTTCCTGGATGTAATTCTGCTGTGCTTTACAGAGAGGAGCACAGCAGGGACCAATTCTGCCCTGTGTGCCCTCAGAGACAGCACCCTTGTAATTTAGAGAAGCAGATCTGTTACCAAAGCCTGTAAAACCAAGTATGGGGAAGAGGTTGTCTTGTCCTCTCTTCATGTTACCCCAGAACGAAGAAGGCACAGAGCACAACTGTGAACATTTTTTCATCTCCTGCTTGACCTCCTCTTTCAGTTACTCCCTGCTCAGCAAAGTTTTGCTCTGCCTTTTTCTTTGCCACTCTCCAGCTCTCTGTACAGAGAATCTGTCACAGACAATCCTGAACAGTTTATGGATTGTTACCTACACCCCTGTCACTGCTCTTGCTCCTGACTGTGGCTGCAAACTCAGCTGAGAGCCTGCAGAACATCATCATGTCCTCAAAAACACTGGAAAAGGGATTCACAGAACTCCTCCCTGGCTTCTTATTTTTAATCTGATTTTTTAAACCCAGCTTTCTAATGATTTTCTGATATGACTATGTTGTATGTCTGCCCTGCTCAGTTTTGGACTTGTGGCTGCTCAAAAAAAATTGACAAAATAAAGTTCAACAAATATATTAGAATTCCCACAAGTTTTGTGCAACTGGGCAGCCTGGCAGGAAAGACAGATGAGAGAAAATGAAGTGATAGATGACAAAAGCAATCATGTTAGGAGGCACTGGAGAATTCACCCCAAAGATCATCCATGGCAGAGAGGATTCAGAAGATTCTCTATCTACAGAACTACAGCTTGTAAAGAAAGAAAATTAATTTTTGCAAGGTCATTCAGGTACACAAAACTTTGTGGGGAAGATCTTTAATCCTCTGTTGCAAATAAAGTATGCACTTAACCTTTACAGAAGACATCTCACTTGCCTTTACTTTTTTCTTTGTCACCGAATCTGACTTTTAGTTAGCAGATTAATTTTATAAATTACATAACCAGAGAGTAAATGCTTGGTGCTTATTATAGAGTGCAGAAAACAAGACAGAACTGGAGTGACTGTCTGAAATATTTCAGTGAGATAGTCAGCTGAGGGCTTTTGGCTTTTTGTAAAGTGCCAAAATTTGAAAAGTGCCAGGATTTGAAAGATTGTGGAAGGCTCTAGGTCTCTGAAAGTGAAAAAACCCAGAATAATAGTAAAATCTATTGTTAAATATCTGGTCAGTGTAGGAGCCTTCTAGTGAGTATTTGTAGATAATTAGAAGGTATTGGTAGGTATGAATACCATGGGTAAGCCAAACATAAAATTATGCTGAATACATTTTTTTTTAAATCTTCATTTCTTTCTGTTAGTCCTGCTGTTATTGACTGGATATACATAGGCTGGGGCTAATTTGGTGGCTGTTGGTGACCCTAATGGAGGGTCAGATGCTGTATTCCTTTCATACCCCAAATTTTTATGGAAATTGCTCCAGCCACTGGGTCCTGAAACTCTGATTTCATTCATGTTTACGTGGTAAAAGTATCCCTACAGCAAACAGTGATTCAGCAGAGGAATTACAAGATCCCTTGAGATTATCAGAACCTTTTACCATAACTTCACCCAAGAAGAGAAAACAAGAACATTATGCAAGTCAAATTTTGCTTTGAGGCAGAGATTTTTCAAGGGTGTTTCACTGTCATTGATCTATGCCCAAATCAAATCCTGATCACTGCTATGCCTAAGCCTTTCTCCCCCCTCTGTGGGTATTATTTTCCCAGCTTGCTTGTGCAGTGTGGAAGTGTTATTTCAGCAAAGGGACCTGTAGCCCATTGGAATGGGGAAATGGTCTGGGATTACAGGATTGTTCAGGAAGCTGCTGACAACACCTTGGGAGTAAACTCAAACCAGCAGTGACCTGCTTTTCCTGATTAGATTTTGCAGCAGCAAGACCAGACAGAATTGCAAATACAAAGGCATCTGTCAGGAAAATGAAGTCTCAGTATGGATTTCAGTGAGTCTGTAGCTGGAACAGGAGTTTTAAAATATTTATAGGACATTCACAATTCACGAGTTATAGGACATTCAACCAATCACACTGTCAAAAATCTCTGAACAGATATTGGAGGCTGCCTTCTGTTTTAGAAATACACAGCAGTTGCTCTGTGGTAACAATTGATAACAAGGATACTGGGGAAAAAACCCTGTAACAACCACAAAAACAAGCAAACAAACAAACAAACAAAAAACCCAACCAAAAAACCACATCAAAGCAAACAGAAAAAAAAGGCCCCAAACCATAAAGGGTTATTTTGTCCCTACAGAAAAGGATGCCTACCACAAGTGCTTACTAGTACTCTAAGAGCATCTCTACCCAAGTGTTATTTTACTCCCTGCTCAGGCATCACTTCACCTTTGCTGCCTGTCACCATCTTTTCAGTTTGATGACATTTTCTGAAATCTGGCTTGTGACTGTGATGGAGAACAGCCTTCATACAGCCTGAGACAAAGCCTGGCAACAAGACTGGGCTTGGGAAATGCAGCCTTAGGATTCAAGCATAGTTTTGGGGCTTTGAATGGGAGCACTGCAAGTGCATTGTGCCTACGGAGATGGGAGTGGGAAGGTGCTGGTCTTTTGGCCAAAGGGATTGCAGAAGCCCAACTCCATTGTGAGAAATTCTGCAGACCCAGAACAGGAGGGTTTCTCTCCCTTAATTGAAAAACAGAGGAAACCTTCACAGGGTCAACTTCTCTTTCCAAATTCCCTATGCATTTTGCCATGCTCATGCAACCCAAACAGCACCACTCACATATCTGATCTCTGCACACTGCAAAACTTCACTTTGCATCCCTGGGTTATGAAGCTCCTTATTCTCTCACCCTGTGCCAGCCCACCCTCTAAGCTGGTCACCCCAGCTCTGTGTCCTGTGGCCCTTTTTCAGTGTCAGGGTGGTTTTGGGACACTGCATTTGACCGGCAGCTCCTCAGTGCCATGGCATGAGCTGAACACTGACACTGGGGCTGGAGGAATGCACAGCACAAAGAGAGAGCAGCACACAGCAATGGCTCGTGTCACACATCCACACTGATCAGAGCAGGTGGGGGTCCTTTACAGGCTTCTCGTGGACAGGTGCTTTTCACACTTCAATCATTCCCTCACAACGTGCAGCTTTTCACTTCAAAGATCTGGCAGTGTTGAAAAGGGGTTTTTCAACCTACACAGAGTTCATTTAAGTTAAGAGAGGTTCATCTTCCCCAAGTTTTTACTGCTGGAGTGGCTTTGCTGCTGCAGTGTTCAAAGCTCTCTCTAAACACCTTTTGGTGAAGCAACACACCTCTCCTCCCTGAGGAGGACTGCTGCACTTGTACATCCATAGTCATGTGTGGTCTGACTACAGGGATTTCATGTCTAAGGAATGTGTGGATGTGTAAGGAAATATATTTATATACACATACATTTCTATATATATGCATATAACAAGAACTAATATATTTAGGGACTCCACTTTTGAATTCTTCTAAATTACATTTGACACCAAGAACTCCAGATCAAACTGCTATTTGTATTGAAGTTTGTCAATTCTTTGCCTTTTTTTCTGTTCCTCTTTCTGCCCCCTGTATTGAGTTTGTGACCGTAAGAGGAATCCTTGTCCCCAGCCTTACTGGGCTTGCAAGTGAGGGGTTTTTGCAGTTTATGAGAAGACTTTTTGCAGGAATCATCCCTCAGCCAGGGTTTGGCTGAGTCCCAGGGAGGATGGAGATTCAGCTCCTTCCACTGCAGGGAGGCCAGAGGATGGATTAGGGTGGGTAAGTGAGTAATGGACTTTGATACTGTGTCAAGCCATGTAAGAAAGTTATCTGAGCATGCCAGGAGCTTATAAATGAAAGAACCACTTCAGAGATGTGGGAAGAACAGACCTGTGAGACTTAATGACTCAAAGAAAATCCATCTTCTAGTTAGGAGATGAATCCTTAGATGACTGACCTAAATCCCAAATAATTCCGAACAACGGCAGAAAGACTGAGCTAAGTGCATCCTATCATTTCATCTTAAGTCTTTCTGTAGCACCGTAGAGCAAAAGATAATACAAGGAACAGCAATCAGATATCCAGAATAATGTAACAATACATGAAGGAGCTTAGCAAAGGCAAGTAATAGCTGTGGGCTTCATTTGCTCTGTTTAGTTATGCTAATAGAAAATAAAGATTTCCAGAAAAGATTAGAAGCAAAGAGATTCAAAAGAAGTGGCCTAGAGCTTTCTATAGGCAGAAGTCAGAAATCCAGCTGAGTTACAAATCAGAAAACAAATATATTCATTACCTTACAGAGAGAAAAATCATATTAGAAGTGCGGGTGTTTGTTTACCATGGTTACATTAAGATAATTTAATAATACCATATTTAGTTGCCTTAGAGAAATTAAGCTAATGTCATACAAGCTTTACAAAATAAAAGGCAGATTGGTTTGTACCAAGATGGTGTTCCTCAGCACTGAGCCTGCTTTACATCAGCAGATGGCCTGAAACCTCTCATGAATCTCAACACAGACCTCTGAACTGAGGTAAGGCAGGAAAGATTTCCTCCACTCTTAAATTACCTGCCTGTTACTGTTCTTTTTCTGTTCTGATTTTAACCAATTCTCCTATTTTTTACATTTATTTTCCTTATCACTTCCCATCCACATACTCACACATTCATATATTCTGTGTGGCTGTAATGCATGTATCTGCCACATCATCTCTGTATGCCCCTCTGGTAAGTATGTAAAATTCAAAGTAAAATTATTTGTATTTGCTCATTCAAGAGCTCCACTTGCTTAGAATCTCCTGGTTCCCAACTCATATCTGGAGTCTACACAGCAAATTGCATCCTGGTGTGCTGCCTTGCCTGACAAAGGCACTTGGGGAATGCAAACCACAGACAGGTTCTGAAAGCCTTGCACAGGTCCATCCCTTTTCTTCCATCACAGCACATCTCCCCAGCAGGTGAAATGCTCCTCCAGGTTATGCTCAGCCCTGTGGGCAGGGACACTCTGAGGCTCTCAGGAGCTGCTGTGCCAGCCCCCAGTGGTGTGATGTGGTTGTGCTTTTTGTTTAAATGCTAAATCTGCCCTCAGTTCTTTCGGGCTGGAGTGTAAAGGTGCAGTTTTCTCATCTAGAAGATTCATGCAAGGCATGTAAGCCCATCTGTAGGTACTCACAAAGAAGCTGAGGTTTTGAAAGGTGCTGAGTAACTCCAGTGCATAAAACAGTGGATATTCACAACTCTGGGAGAGCTTTGCCATCTTTTCCAAGGAGCCTAGCCTGGAAAATGAGGCTTGCTTTCCTCAGTGGACTCCTTCAGAATTAACTACTGCTTATGTTGTCCTGAGAAATTTCTGAACGAGGGGCTGAGGAGTAAATTTTGCCATAGGTGGTGTAACAGACTGGAGTCCCTGGACTCAGACCAACCACTCTGTACAGACACTGATTCTGCCAGAACAAAATTGGCACTTCTTTATCAAAGCACTTCTGAGGCAAAAAGGAATTAAGAAACTTTTTTCCTAAGAGGCATCAAGCTAAAATATAATACAGTCTGCAAAGCAATTAGGTGCAATCCCATCACAGGCTCATGAAGGCTGGAGTTCACTGCAGCAGTTGTTGTTTAGCTCACTGCATAGCAGAGAAAACAAGAAACTATCTCTGAGATTGTTTGCCCTCAGCACATCTCACCAAATTCAAAGACTATTGGATCTTGGGAATCAGTGATGGAAAACAGCCCCAACCACTCCATCACTCAGACCACCTTTTTAGTGATGCAAGACTGGTCTCCCAAATCAATATTTTAGTTTTTCCTCTAGGTCAGTTGAAAATTTTAATATAATAGCAAAGGGATTTAGTTGCATCCCCTGTGAACTGTTTCATAGCTGAAGAGATGTTATAGGCAGTACAATTTTCTTTATATTCAGCATACATTATTCCATTTAAAATTTCATTCCATGAGTGTAAATTAAACTCCAACTTGTTATGACAAATATTTTCTTGTTTTCCTCATGTTTACATCTTTCATAAATATGTAAACTAATAAATGCACATCCACACTAGTTCTCATTAAATCAAAGCATTTTATACATATTTTATTGTTCTTTCTTACACTAATTGTTGCAATCCTTTGATCATTTCTTTCACTCAGAGTGTAATCCTATAAAAGAGTTCTGAAGGAGATAAAAATAATCCACAGCAGAAAGCAAAACAAAGGAGGCAAACACGATTCCTGGATTTGATTTGGTAGGAAGAGAGGCCAAGGGGATCTCTTAAAGGTATTTTTAGAATCACTTTTATCACAAATCAAAAGGCAGAGTCCTCCTTACTTTGTGCTGGTGTACGACAGGCAGGCAAGGAATTATGTGAGGAGAGAATGAGGAAGGAAAATAGGTACAGTTTAGATACCTGAAGGGTACCAGCAGCAACACACCCACCCAGCATCCCCTGCAAAGCAGAAATCCTGAGCACCAGGCTGAGCCCAGACCTGCTGCACCCTGAAAACTCCTGGTGGGAGTCCCACAGGCCCCTGAGCACTCAGTGATGGGGAGGAAGGAGCAGACTCCCAGTCAGGGCAGTCCCAGGGGCCAAAGAAAGAGCCTGAGAGCTTCAATAATGAATTTCACAGAGCTTACTCTCTCTGCAAAACCTTCCTGAGGTGTGTCTGGCTACTCAGGCACAGCCCTTGGAATGTCCCAGTGGTTTCGGAGTGCTTAGGAGGAGAAACATGAAAAATGTCCTCTGTTTGTAACATTAGAAGTAACAGGGAGATATGGAACAGGAGGAGGACTTTCCACAGAAACAAACAGCTGGCCTGAACCAAGGAAAAATACAAAAAAAGCTAGTTCACATTCAGAATGCAAAAATGTATTGAATAAGAATCCATGAAGAATGAATGTGTCACCACCAACCCTATGTACTGTGGGAAAATATCCATGTGTGTTTAAAAACCTAAAATCTCAGCTTCATTTTATTATTTATTGCTTTTAAAATAAGCTGGACTTGTTCTAAGTAATATATACCATTACTGCTTCATTTTCTGAGCAAACAAATTATTCTGGCAGTTTTGACAGGGAACAGCACTATGTGTGAGAGCTGGAAATCTGTGTGTAACATCTATTTAAAACACCTCTGTGAAGAACTGTCAAAAAACTTCAGTCCACCCTACTGTGCCTTTTAGTTGCAGCCATCTATCAGTGTTCATGTGCTCCAGAAGGGATTGCTCTTCACCAAAAGAAAGACAATGTAATTTGTCCTTCTGCAAGAGGACTTTTTGCCCCACCAGTTGCTGTACACAGCCTGGAACTGTAGCAGATGCTGTGGAGAGCAATATTCCATCTCCTCATTGCCAATCAAGTTGCTGTTTGAGAGATATTTCAGCTTCTCAGGAACAGCCCAACAAAAGCAACAGTGAATTCAAAAAGCAGCCACAAACCTGTTTGTTTCATGTGGTCCAGCAAGTGCTTGCCCCAAGCTTTATGGGGAGCAACAACAGGANTGGGAATGCAAAGACAGGTTCTGAAAGCCCTGCACAGGTCCATCCCTTTTCTT
>VWYE01011290.1:2603-12696 GCA_013398995.1 Alaudala cheleensis
CCAGTTCAACAGCTTTGAGCAGCTCTGCATCAACTCCACCAACGAGAAGCTGCAGCAGTTCTTCAACCACCACATGTTCGTGCTGGAGCAGGAGGAGTACAAGAAGGAGGGCATCGAGTGGGAGTTCATCGACTTCGGCATGGACCTGCAGGCCTGCATCGACCTCATCGAGAAGGTGCCACCACCCCCGGGGGCTGGGGGGGGTTCAGGGAGGAGGTGGAGCCCCCCATGAGCTCATTTTGGGTTGTTCTTGATGTCCTCCTTGACCAATGAGGTCTGCTTGACCAACACAGTCTTGACCAACGAGGTCTTCTTGATTAAGGAGCTGTCCTTGACCAATAGGGTCTCATCAACTAACGGGGTCTCCTTGACCAAAGAGCTCTCCTTGACCAACAAGGTCTTGAGCAATATGGTCTCCTTGATCAACAAGGTCTCCTCGACCAATGCGGTCTTCTCAATCAACAAGCTCTTCTTGACCAATGAGAACTCCTTGACCAAAGAGGTCTCATCAACCAATGAGGTCTCCTTGACCATTGAGACCTCCTTGACCAACAAACTCTTTTTGACCAAAGAGCTCTCCTTGATCAATGAGGTCTCCTCAACCAACAAGGTCTTGACCAACGAGGTCTTCTTGACCAACACAGTCTTGACCAATGACGTCTCCTTGACCAACAAGATCTCATTGACCAACAAGATCTCCTTGACCAATGAGGTCTCTTCAACCAAGGAGATCTCATTGGTGAACAAGGTCTTGACCAACGAGGTCTCCTCGACCAACAAAGTCGTGACCAACGAGGTCTCCTTGATTAACGAGGCCTCCTTGACCAACGAGCTCTCCTGGCCCGCAGCCCATGGGCATCATGTCCATCCTGGAGGAGGAGTGCATGTTTCCCAAAGCCACGGACATGACCTTCAAGGCCAAGCTTTACGACAACCACCTGGGCAAGTCGGCCAACTTCGGGAAGCCGCGCAACGTCAAGGGCAAGGCCGAGGCGCACTTCTCGCTCACGCACTACGCCGGCACCGTGGACTACAACATCATCGGTTGGCTGGAGAAGAACAAGGACCCTCTCAACGAGACGGTGGTGGGGCTCTACCAGAAGTCGGCCCTCAAGCTCTTGGCCCACCTCTTCTCCAACTACGCCGGGGCCGACGCCGGTGGGTGACGGAGGGGTTGGAGAAGATGGGGAGTCTTCTCCTGCTGGAGTTGTGTTCGTGTCTCCACCTCATCCCACCGCTCTCCTCCGCAGGTGGTGATGGTGGGAAGGGGAAAGGAGCCAAGAAGAAAGGTTCCTCCTTCCAGACGGTCTCGGCTCTCCACCGGGTGAGGAACCTGCGCTGGACCTTGGTGGGGAGGGTGGTCCCACCACCCTCAAGCTCCTCCTCCCCCTGCTCTCCCATTGGTCACCCTCACCTCGTTCTCCCCAGGAGAACCTCAACAAGCTGATGGCCAACCTCAAGACCACCCACCCCCACTTCGTCCGCTGTCTGGTGCCCAACGAGCGGAAGGAGCCAGGTGAGCCCGGGGCGGGGCTCGCGAGGTCGGGGCACGGCTCGTGGTCGAGCCCTCACCTGCGTCCTCCATCCCACCACCTTCTCCGCCAGGTGTGATGGACAACGCCCTGGTCATGCACCAGCTGCGCTGCAACGGCGTCCTGGAGGGGATCCGCATCTGCCGCAAGGGCTTCCCCAACCGCATCCTCTACGGGGACTTCCGGCAGCGGTGGGGACACGGACAGGGGTTTGGGGAGGAGAGGACAATCCCACCGGGGTTGACCTTGGGGTTGGTGTCTCCTCCGTGGCCACCAGGTACCGCATCCTGAACCCGGCGGCCATTCCCGAGGGGCAGTTCATCGACAGCCGCAAGGGCGCCGAGAAGCTGCTGGGCTCCATCGACATCGACCACAACCAGTACAAGTTCGGGCACACCAAGGTGAGGTCAGGTGTGCACCTCCATGTCCGCCTGTCCATCCCCGTGTCTGCCTGTCCATCCCCGTGTCCACTTGCCCATCCCCGTGTCCACTTGCCCATCCCTGTGTCCGTCTGTCCATCCCTATGTCCCCATGTCCATCACCCTGTCCATCCATCCATCCCCATTTACACCTGTCCATCACCCTGTCCATCCATCCATCCCCATTTCCACCTGTCCATCCCCGTGTCCACTTTTCCATCCCCGTGTCCATCTGTCCACCTCCATGTCCACCCGTCCATCCCCATGTCCACCTGTCCATCCCCATGTCCACATGTCCATCACCCTGTCCATCTGTCCACCTCCATGTCCACCCGTCCATCCCTGTGTCCACCCATCCATCCCCGTGTCCACCTGTCCCTCCCCATGTCCACCTGTCCATCCCCATGGTGACCTCCATCCCATTCCCTGCCATTCCACCACCTGAGATGGGACACGGACCTCATGGTCCCATGATCACCATGTCCACCTGTCCATCCCCATGTCCACCTGTCCATCCCTGTGTCCACCTGTCCATCCCCACTCTGACCTCCGCCCCCTCCCGCCACCCCCAGGTGTTCTTCAAGGCCGGGCTCCTGGGGCAGCTGGAGGAGATGCGCGACGAGCGCCTGTCCCGCATCATCACCCGCATCCAGGCCCGCGCCCGGGGCCAGCTCATGCGCCTCGAGTTCAAGAAGATCGTGGAGCGCAGGTGAGACGTTGGGATGGACCTTGTGCTCACCTGGCTGGGGACCTGGCGACACCTTCATCCTCCTCATCCTCCTCGTCATCGTAGGGACGCGCTGCTGGTGATCCAGTGGAACCTCCGGGCCTTCATGGGCGTGAAGAACTGGCCCTGGATGAAGCTTTACTTCAAGATCAAACCTTTGCTGAAGAGCGCCGAGACAGAGAAGGAGATGCAGGTGGGGTGGGATGGTCTCAGGTGGCCTCAGGTGGTCTCAGGTGGGGAAGGTGAAGGTCTTTGATCCTCCCCGGCCTCCCGGAGCAGAACATGAAGGAGGAGTACGGGCGGCTGAAGGACGCCCTGGAGAAGTCGGAAGCGCGGCGGAAGGAGCTGGAGGAGAAGATGGTCTCCATGCTGCAGGAGAAGAACGACCTCCAGCTCCAAGTGCAGGCCGTGAGTCGGATCAACCCCAAAAAAAACCCCACGTCATGGAGGTGTCCACCCAACTGGGACAACCCCAACTTCTCTCGGCCGCCCCTGACAGGAGCAGGACAACCTGAACGACGCCGAGGAGCGCTGCGACCAACTGATCAAGAACAAGATCCAGCTGGAGGCCAAGGTGAAGGAGCTGACCGAGAGGCTGGAGGACGAGGAGGAGATGAACGCCGAGCTGACGGCCAAGAAGAGGAAGCTGGAGGACGAGTGCTCGGAGCTGAAGAAGGACATCGACGACCTGGAGCTGACGCTGGCCAAGGTGGAGAAGGAGAAGCACGCGACCGAGAACAAGGTGAGGATGGGGGAGGGGTGAGGGGGCTTGAGTCTGCTCAGTTGCAGGTTGTTGAGGAGACTCAAGGTTGGGTTGGGTTGGTGAGACCTAAAATGGATTGGGTTAGGTTGGATTGTGTTGGTGAGACCTAAAACCAGTTCTGTTGGGTTGGGTTGCGTTGCTGAGACGTAAAATGGGTTGGAGACTCAAGGCTGAGTTGGTTTGATTTGGTGAGACCTAGAAGTGGTTGGGTTGGGTTGGGTTGGGATGAGTTGGTGAGACCTAAAATGGGTTGGGTTGAGTTGGGTTGAGATGACCAAGGATGGTTGAGGTGGGTTGAGAAGACCTGGGGTATCGGTTTGAATTGAGAAGACCCAAGTTTGGGTGGGATCTCGTTTGCTTGGGTTGAGAAGACCCAACGCGGGTTGGGTTGTGTTGGGTTGGGTTGCTGAGACCTAAAATGGATTGGGTTGGTGAGACCTAAAATAGGTTGGGTTGGGTGGGGTCGGGTTGGAGACTCAAGGTTGAGTTGGTTTGGATGGTGAGACCTAAAATGGGTTGAGTTGGGTTGGGTTGAGATGACCAAGGATGGTTGAGGTGGGTTGAGAAGACCTGAGGTATCGGTTTGAGTTGAGGACATCCAAGTTTGGCTTGGCTCTCATTTGCTTGGGTTGAGGAGACCCAAGGCAGGTTGGGTTGTGTTGGGTTGGGTTGGTGAGACCTAAACCAGGTTGGGTTGGTTTTCTTTGGGTTGGAGACTCAAGGTTGAGTTGGTTTGGATGGTGAGACCTAAAATGGGTTGAGTTGGGTTGGGTTGAGATGACCAAGGATGGTTGAGGTGGGTTGAGAAGACCTGAGGTATCGGTTTGAGTTGAGGACATCCAAGTTTGGCTTGGCTCTCATTTGCTTGGGTTGAGGAGACCCAAGGCCAGTTGGGAAGATCCAATGATGGTTGGGTCGTTCCCATCAAGAAGACCCAAAGTCCTTCAGCTTCTCCTGCTTTGAAACCACCTCATTGGCTGAGGCGGACGCCGACCTCTCCCGGCTCCGCCCCACCCCGGACACTCCTCTCACAGGTCAAGAACCTGACCGAGGAGATGGCGGCGCTGGACGAGACCATCGCCAAGCTGACCAAGGAGAAGAAGGCCCTGCAGGAGTCCCACCAGCAGACGCTGGACGACCTCCAGGCCGAGGAGGACAAGGTCAACACCTTGACTAAGGGCAAGGTCAAGCTGGAGCAACAAGTCGACGACGTGAGTGTGGCCCATCCCACCCCAGGTCCGCCTGAGGACCAAAAATTAGCAAAACTTGAGGTTTCTCCCCATTTTTTTGTTCCCTCAAAGCTCGAAGGCTCCCTGGAGCAGGAGAAGAAGATGCGGATGGACCTGGAACGGGCCAAGAGGAAACTGGAGGGTGACCTGAAGCTGACCCAGGAGAACATAATGGACTTGGAGAACGACAAGCAGCAGCTGGAGGAGAAGATCAAGAAGTGAGGCCGGATCCTCCCCCACCATGGGAGGTCCACTGGGGGGTCAAAGGTGAGGCCTCAGGTGACCTGTCTCGTCCCACAGGAAGGAGTTTGAGATCCACCAGCAGAACAGCAGGATCGAGGACGAGCAGGCGCTGGCGCTGCAGCTCCAGAAGAAGCTGAAGGAGCTGCAGGTGGGAGGGGAAAGTTGGGTCTGTGTGTGGTTGGGTTGGACTGGAGGATCTCCAGTTGGTTGGGTTGGGTTGAGTCTCCAAAAAGTTAGGTTGACTTGAAAGGTCTCCAGTTGGTTGGGTTGAGTCTCCAAGAAGTTGGGTTGGGTTGAGTCTCCAACAATTTGGGTTGACTTGGACGGTCTCCAGCTGGTTGGGTTGACTTGAGTGGTCTCCAGATGGTTGGGTTGGGTCTCCAAGAGATTGGGTTGGGTTGGGTCTCCAACAGGTTGGGTTGACTTTGAATGGCCTCCAGATGGTGGGGTTGGGTCTCCAATAGGTTGGGTTGACCGACTGAATTGGGTTGAGTGTCCACCTTGTTGGGTCTCCAGCTTGGGTTGGGGGACCTTGAATGGTCTCTGACTGGTTGGGTTGGGTCGAGTCTCCAGTTGGTTGGGTTGACTTGAATGATCTCCACTGGTTGGGTTGGGTCTTCAACAGGTTGAGTTGACTCGAATGGTCTCCAACTGCTATGGTTGGGTCTCCAACTGGTTGGGTTTGGTTGAGTCTCCAACAGGTTGGGTTGACTTTAAATGGTCTCCAGAAGGTTGGGTTGACTTGAGTGATCTCCAGATGGTTGGGTTGGGTTGGGTTGAGGGAAGATCTTGAGCAGATCCCAACCCACCACCCCCCTCTCGCCAGGCGCGCATCGAGGAGCTGGAGGAGGAGCTGGAGGCCGAGCGCACGGGCCGGGCCAAGGTGGAGAAGCAACGCTCGGAGCTGTCGCGGGAGCTGGAGGAGCTCAGCGAGCGTCTGGAGGAGGCCGGCGGCGCCACCTCGGCCCAGCTGGAGCTCAACAAGAAGCGCGAGGCCGAGTTCCAGAAGCTGCGGCGGGACCTGGAGGAGGCCACGCTGCAGCACGAGGCCACGGCAGCGGCGCTGAGGAAGAAGCACGCCGACAGCGTGGCCGAGCTGGGCGAGCAGCTGGACAACCTCCAGCGCGTCAAGCAGAAGCTGGAGAAGGAGAAGAGCGAGCTCAAGCTGGAGCTGGACGACCTCAGCGCCAACGTGGAGCAGCTGATCAAGTCCAAGGTGGGTTGGGGTGGACAGCAGAGGATCATGGGATGGTTTGTGTGGGACAGGAGCGATGGGATCATCCGGTTCCAGCAACAGCTTCCACCAGACCTGGCTGGGTTGGGTTCAGTTGGGTTGAAGAATCTTCAGATGGTTGAGCTGAAGAGTCTCCACATGGTTGGGTTGAGTTGAGTTGAGCCAAAGAGTCTCCAAGTGGTTGGGTTGAGTTGGGTTGGGTTGAGTTCATGGTTGGGTTGATCCNCCTTCACCTCTGTGGTCATTGGGTTGGACCATTGGGGTGGGGTTGGGTCCATCTGCAGGGGGTTCCAATGTGCGAGGTCCAGGGAGGGTTGGGTTGGTCCATGGGAGGTCCAAGGGTGATTGGGTCGGTTGGAGTAGGTTGGGTTGGTCTCCAGAAGGTCCAGATAGAGTTGGGTTGATCTGGAAGAGGTTGGGTTGGTCCATGGAAGGTCCAAGGATGATTTGCTTGGCCTGTGGAAGGTCCAAATAGGGTTGGGTTGGTTGGAGAAGGTGGGGTTGGTCCATGGAAGGTCCAAATGAGGTTGGATTGATCTGGAGAAGGTCGGGTTGCTCCATGGAAGGTCCAAGGATGATTGGGTTGATCTGGAGAAGGTTGGGTTGGTCTCCAGAAGATTTGGGTTGTTCTGATGAAACCCTGATGATCTTGGAGACCTCCGAGGGCACCTCCAGGTGACCCGGTGACCTCCTCCTCCCCCCGGCCAGGCCAAGAGCGCGCTGGCGCACGCGCTGCAGTCGGCCCGGCACGACGGGGACCTGCTGCGNCCCACCCATGGACACCTCCCACTAGACCAGGTTGGGTTGGGTTGGGTTAAGTTGGGCTGAAGTCTTCAGCTTGTTGAGTTGGGTTGAGTGTCCACCTTGTTGGGTTGGGTTGTGTTGAAGAACCTTCAGATGGTTGAGCTGAAGAGTCTCCAAGTGGTTGGGTTGGGCTGAGTTGGGTTGGGTTGAGTTCATGTTTGGATGGATCCCACCCAAAGACTCCTNTGCTTGGCCTGTGGAAGGTCCAAATAGGGTTGGGTTGGTTGGAGAAGGTGGGGTTGGTCCATGGAAGGTCCAAATGAGGTTGGATTGATCTGGAGAAGGTCGGGTTGCTCCATGGAAGGTCCAAGGATGATTNCACCCCTCCCTTTGGCCCCGCCCCTCAGGTGGCCATGGAGAAGGTCTCCCGCTCCATGGAGGACCAAGCCGCCGAGCACTTGGCCAAGCTGGAGGAGACCCAGCGCGTCCTCAACGACGCCAACACCCAACGGGCCAAGCTGCAGACGGAGAACGGTGAGGACCTGACCCCGCATCTCCACCCCCATCCNGAAACCCTGATGATCTTGGAGACCTCCGAGGGCACCTCCAGGTGACCCGGTGACCTCCTCCTCCCCCCGGCCAGGCCAAGAGCGCGCTGGCGCACGCGCTGCAGTCGGCCCGGCACGACGGGGACCTGCTGCGGGAGCAGCTGGATGAGGAGGCCGAGGCCAAGGCCGAGCTGCAGCGCGCCCTCTCCAAGGCCAACTCCGAGGTGGCCCAGTGGAGGACCAAGTACGAGACCGACGCCATCCAACGCACCGAGGAGCTGGAGGAGGCCAAGTGAGCGGCGCTGGGGCCGCGGGTGGAGGTTGTCCCTTGGGAGAAGGTTCTGGAGGAGGTTCTAGAGGTTGGAGGAGGTTTTAGATGTTCTAGAACACCCTAGGGAGAAGGTTCTAGAGGTTGGAGACGGTTCTAGATGTTCTAGACCACTCTGGAGAAGGTCCTGGGAAAGGTTCTGGAGGTTGGGTCACCTCCCCATGGATGTCCTGTGGGGTCAGGGGTGGAGACCACCCTTGAGGTCGGAGAAGGTTCTAGAGGTTCTGGACCACCCTTGGGAGAAGGTTCTGGAGAAGTCCAGGTGAGTCATGGCCCCATGGGTGGAGCTTCTCTGGGGTCAGGGATGGAGGCCATCCACTGGAGAACGTTCTGGAGAAGGTTCTAGAAGTTGAACCACCTCCCCATGGATCTCCTGTGGGGTCAGGTTTGAGACCTCCCTGGAAAATGTCCAGGAGAAGGTTCTGGAGAAGCTGAAGGTGGTCGAGGACATCCAGAGCAGAACCTCGACCAACAGAGGGGTGGGAGAAACTTCTGGTGGCCCAGGCGTGACCTCAGGTGTCCCCTCCCCACCCCTGGGGACAGGAAGAAGCTGGCCCAGCGCCTCCAGGAGGCCGAGGAGGCCGTGGAGGCCGTCAACGCCAAGTGCTCCTCGCTGGAGAAGACCAAGCACCGCCTCCAGAACGAGATCGAGGACCTCATGGCCGACGTGGAGAGGTCCAACGCCGCCGCCGCCGCCCTGGACAAGAAGCAGAGGAACTTCGACAAGGTGGGCGTGGCCCAGGTGGGCCGGGAGGTGACACCTGGCCGTCCCCCCGAGGTGACACCTGGCTGTCCTCCCCCTCCCCCCAAAGGTGGTGGCCGAGTGGAAGCAGAAGTTCGAGGAGTCGCAGACGGAGCTGGAGGCCTCCCAGAAGGAGGCCAGGGCCCTCAGCACCGACCTCTTCAAGCTGAGGAACGTCTACGAGGAGTCCCTGGAGCACCTGGAGACCTTCAAGAGGGAGAACAAGAACCTCCAAGGTGAGGCCTTGGGGAGGGTTTCCTCACTGCCCACCTGGGTGGCCACCAACGTGGGGGTCTCATGGATGGTCTCACCTGGGCAGAGGAGATCTCGGACCTCACGGAGCAGCTGGGCGCCGGCAACAAGTCGGCCCACGAGCTGGAGAAGGTCCGCAAGCAGCTGGAGGCCGAGAAGATGGAGCTCCAGGCTGCCCTGGAGGAAGCCGAGGTGGGACCACACCCCAAAAACCTCCCTTGGTCCAGGTGGGAACCCATCCCGGTGGTCCTCAAGGTGTCCTCGGTCCGTTGCAGGCCTCGCTGGAGCACGAGGAAGGGAAGATCTTGAGGGCGCAGCTGGAGCTGAACCAGGTGAAGGCGGAGTACGAGCGCAAGGTGGGCGAGAAGGAGGAGGAGATGGAGCAGGTGAAGCGCAACCACCTGAGGGTGGTGGAGTCCCTGCAGACCTCGCTGGACGCCGAGACGCGGAGCCGGAACGAGGCGCTGAGGCTGAAGAAGAAGATGGAGGGCGACCTCAACGAGATGGAGATCCAGCTGGGCCACGCCAACCGCGGCGCCGCCGAGGCGCAGAAGCAGGTCAAGGTCCTGCAGGGTTGTCTGAAGGTAACCTGTCCTGTGGGGCGTGGTGGGGTTGGAGATACCTGTCCGTGGGGCGTGGTGGGGTGGGATGTACCTGTGCATGGGAGGTGGAGGTTCTGGAGGTACCTGGCCATGAGAACATGGACGTCCTGAAGGTACCTGTCCATGNCGTGGAGGTACCTGTCTATGGGGTGTGGAGGTCCTGGAGGTACCTGTCCATGGGAGTAGGTGGGGTTGGAGGTACTTGAAGGTCCCATGAGGACGTGGAGGTCCTGGAGGTACCTGTCCATGGGGTGTGGAGGGATTGGAGTTACCTGTCCATGGGAGGTGGAGGTCCTGAACATACCTGTCCATGGGATGTGGAGGTCCTGGAGTTACCTGTCCATGAGAACATGGAGGTCCTGAAGGTACCTGTCCATGGGGACATTGAGGTCCTGGACGTACCTGAAGTCCCCACAGGGACATGGAGGTGCAGGAGGTCCAGGTGGTCCCACCACCCCTTCGCACCACCCCACATCCAGGTGGACCCAACACCCATGTCCAGGTGGTCCCACCCCACTTCCAGGTGGTCCCACCATCTTTCCCACCACATCTCCAGGTGGTCCCATCCACAACCAGGTGGTCCCACCATCCATGACCAGGTGGCCCCACTATCCCACAACCAGGTGGTCCCACCCCACCTCCAGGTGGTCCCATCACCTTTTCCACACCCCACATCAGGTGGACCCACCACCCACATCCAGGTGGCTCCACCCCACCTCCAGGTGGTCCC
>VWYE01011291.1:0-36053 GCA_013398995.1 Alaudala cheleensis
ATATTATACATTATATATTATATTATATATTTTATATATTTGGCTTCTATGGTATTGACTAGAGCTCTGGCAGATCAGAGTGGCTTTCAGCTGATAAATGAAAATGCTGATAATTCTTCAAAGACAAGATTTGGGCCTTCCTCACATCTACTTCTTTCTCCCTCTTTTAAAGCTGAAACATAATACTAAAAAATGCAACTTTACTTCTCTGTCTGTGTAATAAGAGGGAATATGGAAATAATCAAAAGAGTAAATAAATCCTCTAAAAATAAACAAATTAAACATCATTGCAACTAAGAAAATTCCATGAGGAAGAAATGAGAAAACTGGAGGGAAGCTGGAGGAGTTCCATGGTTTTAAAATTCCACGAGGTCATAAAACTGGATAAAATGCAAGGGAAAAGGGAAACATTTTTTAGTTGCAGATATTGCAAGGTTTTCCATTCATTTACCAGCAGGACTGAGCAATGTGCTGGCATTCCCATTGCCAGGTTGTCAAAGTGACCTTTTTTAATGTCACATGTCAGAGAATTTCATGTCACACTAAGACAACATGACAGGACAGAGCCAAGCTTCTCTAATGCCTCCCTTTCACCTTCTCCAAAGTGCTGGCATCCTAAGGAAGAAGATGGGGGTATGGGGATATTCACTGCTTGATGATTCAGTGACCACTCTGAAGGGAAAGGTCATGCAGCTTGTGCATTCTAATTAAAAAACAAAACAAAACAAAAAAACCCTATCAAATTGAAATGAAATGGCAAAACAAGTAGTGGTGCTCTAACATTAGGTGACAAGCACAAACTTGAAATGTCAGGGCTGGTTTGGGGTGTCACTCAGATGCTCTGTGCAGTTGTCACTGTGCCCCTAAGAAATGCAAACTCATTGGAAATGCCCCATTGCAGCTCCAGTTTGCAGCTGGTGGCTGTGCAGGTAAGAGATTCTTTTCCACAATCACCCAGGATGGCAAAAATTATCACAACATGAGAAACATGGTCTACTGGAGGTGTTCCTCTCCATGGCAGGGAGGTTGGAATTTGATCGTTAGGGCCCCTTCCAACCCAAATCATTCCATGTTTCTATTATCCCATGAAATCAACTTTCATGTGTGCCTCTGTTGGCAGTGAATAGAATTACAGATAACAGATTACAAGAAATTCCATTACTGGTTTTTCAAATCTTTTTGTTAGTCTTTTTGAACCAGTAGCACTGAAACTATGACATGAAGAAGACCCTTGATTTGGTGCTTCATTTTTCATGTTGGTCATCTCAATGTAATGCACAGCAGAACAGGGTTAAATTTAAAAAAAAGTTATAATAAATTAATTGTGCTCTAAATGAAAGAGGCACACAGTCATTTTTATCCATGAGTACTGTTATCACTATGGCCAGTTCTTTAGTTAATATAAAAGTAGTTCATAATTCATGCACAAATGCCTTTTAAATGTGTGTTGTCAAATATCTGGGTAGAAACAAAGCAGAGATAGCTTGATTTTATTTGTTACTGTTTTCCAAACTTAACTTGGACTAATAAATTAATTTTTCTCACCAACACCAAAACTCATCCCCATCCACATAAAAAAAGCCAAAGAAAAACTTTTAAAGATTAGCTTCCAAAGGAAACAAGAACTATCTGATCTTGTTGTTGGTGTTTTCATCAGTCCCCATTTGATAGAATCACAGAATGGTTTGTGTTGGAAGGGACCACAAAGATCATCTCATTCCACCTCAGGAAATTCCAAAAACCTGCCCTAAATGTAAAGTAATTCCATTTTAATGGAACCATTGAATGGTTTGTGTTGGGAGAGACTTTTGAAGATCCTCCAGTCCCACTCCCAACTTCTTTTCACCACTTCTTTGGCTGAAATTTTCATTCCCTGTACCTTCTATCACTTCCCTTCCTACACAGCATTTTTGGGTATTTGCAAATGCTTAAACATTACCAGAGCAGAAGCATGGAAATGTTTTTAAATCATAACAACTGGCTTCCAGCTGGTTTGCAAGGAGGGGTGCCTTCCTACATGTTTATCCTTATTCATCCTGTAATTATAGCAGACTGACTGGAGGAGCTTTTTAAAACACCAAAAAGAGCACTTTGCAAGGTGTAGCAAATAATTTGCAGACCTTAAAGGGAGTAGCTTTAATGATCTTGATTGGAATTAGAATTTTGGTGTGGTAGTTCACAATAAAAACCTCAGAAATTTAATGAATTTGGGTAGGTTTATGAGTTGAGTAATTTGCCTTATTTGAAGCAGGCTTGGCTAGATAGTTTTGGGGGTTTTTTTAATGTCCTTTGCTTTTCTTAATTTTACCTTCAGCATCTTCATTTCAGTAGAGATTCTGCTTTATTTTGAAATCAGTGGTACAGTCTGGAGAAACAGCAAAGCCACCCTGTTTATAAACATTTGCACTGAACTGAAATCACTCAGCAGTGGCTCAGCAGGCAGTCACAGAAGGCTGGATCTGCTTTCAAAAATTTGATTTCAGGAATAGATGTTCTGGGATCCTGGAGAAAGATCTCAGTGGGCTGACTGATCTCAGTCCATTGGATGCCACAGCCTGAGCTGCAGATGAGAAAAGACTGGTGGGAGTCATTGGCAGGAAGAGATTTTTGAGGTTTTTCTTTCTTTCTTTCTGTGCTTGCAACAGTGGGCAGAAAATCTAATATAATTTAATAATTTGGGCATCCATAGGTATGTTCTCTCCTGTTTGATAAGAGATTTCATGCCTGTCAGGATCATGGAGAAACAGTTCCAGGAATGTTTTATCACACCCTTTGCAGATGGGCCATGCTCTGACTCTGGGTGTTCGTTGGACAGGTTGCAGAAATGCCATTTCAAAATAGGTATTTACTCTGTAAGGAGTTCACAGGTTCAAGCAATGCCTGTCCCTCATTGTTTTCATCAGAGCAGGTGCTGAACAAATCCTGTGTTTTCCAGCCCCACTAATTCAGGGGAGAGTTGCCCTTGAAAGATGAGCAAACCAAGCCTTAAATCACACAACTGCAACAGCTGTGGCAGCCCAAAGCAGGAGTGGGAAGGTGTTTGTAAACCTCAGTGCAGAAGCTCAGCAGTTCTCTGTTAGATTTGCAAGTCCAGGGTTTGATCAGAGCCTGGGATGATTTATAAGAACCAGTTGCAGATGCAGCCAGACCTGTGTCCTCACTCCTCTGTCTGCTGAGAAGGTGTGGGAGACCAGAGTATCCCTCTGGGTCTCCTGAATGGGCAGCAGCCAGGACGTGGGGGATGGGNAACACCACAGACCGGGGTCACCCAAAGAGAGACCCCCGGCAAGAAGGGTCTGACTTTCCCTCCTAATTCAGCCTCTCTGTGCTCATCTGAGCCTCAGCTGCCTCAGGGCTTGGATAGGAATTTTGATTGAGCAGGATTTGGGACCTCAAATGGATGATGGGAGTTGCAGCTTCCTGCTTGGAAAATGCAATGCCAGTTTTTTCCAGGTTTTGTTTCAATTCCAATATGATTCTGCATTGTTTCTTAGGTGCCACAGCCAAGACAATAATTTCTTGGTGATTTGAGGGGTTACTGCCCTCTTCCAGTGATGCCAGCTCAGTTGGGATTCCCTGACATGGGCAGGGGACTGGAAATTGCCTGTAAGATGTTGTCAGCCCCTACTCCCTGGACTTCCCTCATTGATTGAACAATCATGGAGTCATGGAGTGGTTTGGGTTGGAAGGGACCTGAAAAATCACCCAGTGCCATCCCTGCCATGGCAGGGACACCTTCCACTGTCCCAGGCTGCTCCAAGCTCTGTCCAGCTTGGCTTTGGACACTTCCAGGGATCCAGGGGCAGCCCCAGCTGCTCTGGGCACCCTGTGCCAGGGCCTGCCCACCCTCATAGTAAAGAATTTCTTCCTAATACCTCATCAAACTCTGCTCTCTTTCAGTTTGAAGCCATTCCCCCTTTTCCTGTCCCTCCAGGCCCATGTGAAAAGTCTCTCCCCATCTTCCCTATAGGCTCCCTTCAGGCACTGGAAGGCCACAGTGAGGTCACCTCAAAGGCTTCTCCTTTCCAGGCTGAAGAATCCCAACTCTCCCAGCCTTAACAATGGGATGTTACATTTGCATTGTAGTTTATAAAACTGAGATTTTCCCTGGCAGATTTCTGAGTTTGGGCAAGGAGGAGCTGTAAAATGAAGGTGAGCCCAGGCAGGGTCTGGGATTCTTACCAGGGCAGTCTGTGCAGTTGTAATTGGCAGGAAGAACTGTCATTGCATTGTGAATTCTGCAGAAGAACTTCCTGGCCAGCAATAATCTTACCATGCTCTCAGGGATCTCTGTGGATCTATTTTCCTTTATCCACAAGTGTTTGGTAGCTACTACCAGACAAACTTTTTTTTCTTTTTTCTTTTCTTTTTTTTTTTTTACAAATGTTAACATTTCAATCATGAAAATAATCTCTTTGGTACTGCATAAGCAGAGCTTCATGAAATACATATGTACTATTCCATTTCTCTGTATATAAAAGCACTTCCCAAATATCAGTGATGTGCAAGGAAGCAGTGTGCTGCTTTCTGCAGGGCTGTTTTGAGTTATGATATCCAGCAATTCCTCCGTGGCTGAGGCTTTTGCTTCAGTCTTTGGTGAGGGAGTTTTGTGCTCCCAGTTTGAGGATGACAAGAAGGCTGCCAGACTCCCAGGAAAAAGGAGCTCAAAGCAGCCACTCCTTTGTGTATTGCCATGGCTTGGAGGAAGCTTTAGGCACGGAATTCTGCAATTCTGCTGCTTGAAGATGAGGGGCCTGAATCACCAGGAGTGATGAGAGGTAGGAAGAAGGGGCAGGTGAGCTCAGAGTGTCCTAAACCAGTTCTGGCTGCAGCAGGGGAGGAGGCAGAACAAGGCTGGGCAGTGCATCACTGAAGTTTCCCTGCTGGAGGTCTCCCTGCACTCCCCAACATAAAGATTGGCAGCAAAAGTTATGAACAGCCACTGTTTTACATTAAACAGGACTTAAAATATATAAATATTGTGGTCTTGGTCCCAAAGACCCTAAGATGTAAACAGACTTTACTAATATTAGTGCTCAAGCATGAAGCAGAGTTGAATTTAGAAATTCTAATTTTCCATGGTGCAGACTTGAGTTGCTGGGAACAAATTCATGCTTTGTCACTTCAGTATTTTAATTCTACAAGTGACAAGAAAGCAGTTTTCACTCATTAAAACACAAGTTGGGCTATTCAGATACTTTTTAGTATAAAGTGTGGAAAAAAATAGGGTAGTGAAATTGCACTGTAAAATTTGAACATAACTGCAATTCTCATTTGCTGTCAAAGGTATTTGGAGGCTCATTTTGGTTTATTGCTCTTTTGCAGAGGAAAATCAAGCTGAAGATCATGTGAATTTCTTCAAATCTCAATTTTTATACTTGTTTTAGCTAAAGGAAAGAGAGTTCAGAGTCAAGCAAAAAGAAAAGTTCCCTTACTCCTTACTTTTTGTCCATGCATATGTATAGGAATTTGTACTTAAACAGCTGAAAAGCTGTGCTGTACTTCATGTGCCCTTCCTTTTTTCAGGCTTTTAGACTTGTAGCAACCCCGTGAGAGGCAGCATGATGTCATTCTAATCACAGAACAATTTTCTTCCCGCTGGAAAGAAACACATTGTTCCCCCTCAGTGGAAGAAAATTGAAGCTTTCAGTGTTGCAAATAAAATAAGATACATCTGAGTTGTTGTTTATCCTTAATTACTGCAGGTATCTGAGAAGGGAGAGATGTTGCATTTCAAAAGTGTCTTTCTTTAGCCTTTGTTTCATTAAAAAGCTGTGGGTTGGGTGTTGTTGCTCCCCACCAGCTGCACAGGGGTTGTGTTTGTGTGTAGGTTTTTGGTGGTAGCTGGGGCAGGACCAACGTGGCTCCGTCAGGAAATAGGATTGGCTGGTCCATGGGTGTTTGTGGGGCAGGGAATCCCCACACCTGAAGTCACAAAGTTCCCACCTGGGGTCTCATCAGCTGCCAGAGCTGGAGTGGGGAAGAGAAGGGGTTTTGGAGGGGTAAATCACTCAGAAGCAAGACAAGATAAAAGGAAGAGCTGTGAAGAGCAGACAATGGTTTCCTAACTGAGGAAATGGAGCAGCCTGTGGCACATTCCCTCTGCTCCACCCTTCCCTCACGGCAGGGTGGGGCTGTACCTGTTAAATTGTCAGCCCAGGGATAACAGGAGGAACAATCACAGCTGCCTGATGTTGCAGGGGATTAACAAACGCTGCCATCCTTTGCCACAGCGCCTGTGCAAGCACCAGTGCTCAGTAGGAGGTTTACACACGTGCTGGGTCTCTCTGTGAGAAGCTCAGTTCCATCCCCAGCCCTGGAACTGGCACATGAGGTGTGAGGGGTTGCATCTCCCCTTCCCTTGGGGTAACTCAGTGTTAGGAGGAAAACTGAGAGCTGGGCTGTGCACGTGGTGATGTTTTGACTGTAAATCACTTCCTGATGGCTCTCTGAACTGCAGCTGCAGGTGGGGATGAGACAAACACAGAGTTCTCCATGGACTCTGGTGTTCTCCTTGCCAGAGCAGGTTCCTTTCCATCCAGCTCGGGGCATTTGGGATGTTGTCACCATTCCTTGGCAAGGCACAGCTCTAGCAGCTCCAGTTTAGGATTTTTGTATGTTGTGTTCCTGTATGTTCTCATTGGGCTCAGATTTGGGGTTGGCCACTGAAAGGCTTTCTGCTGCTCTGAAAAATCAGTGGCCCGACTCCTGCAGGAGCTGAGCTGCCTTGATTAGAAACTGAACCTCTGACAAAAGGTTTGGTTTCTTTCCTAGGTTTCTCTCAAGGAGTTATCAGAGATTTTTAAGTGAATGACTGATCTAGAACCTCATAATTTGACTTGCTGTTCTCCCTTGATCTTAAAAGGAGATTGGAGAGCTGTGTAAACTTGTCCTTACTAAATCAGTTTAGTTATTCTTTCTCTGTGAACCTGATTTGCTTAGAGTAAGTTTAGATGGGATATTGGGAAGAAATTCTTTTCTGTGAGGGTGGGCAGTGCCTGGCACAGGTTGCCCAGAGCAGCTGGGGCTGCCCCTGGATCCCTGGCAGTGCCCAAGGCCAGGTTGGACATTGGGGCTGGGACAGTGGAAGGTGTCCCTGACATGGCAGAGTAGGAACTGGCTGATCCTTTAGGTCCCTTCCAACCCAAATCATTCTGTGATTCTTTGATTCCATGGTTGCATGATGACTTGTTTCCTGGCTGTCAAAAGGGATCACCAGTCTGGGAACATGTTTCTTTGTGTCTGAAATTAATTTTTACTGAGCGTGTGGGCACTTATTTGTAGGGAACAGGCAAAGATTAAGAACTTGCTGCTTGTGCAGAACAAGAAGGGAGGGCTGTAAACCTGAAAGACAGTGTGCATGAAAGGAGAGTGTCTGAAATGCTATTTCAAAGGAGGAAATAAGGCTTATTATCTGCAAAAATTAAAACCTCCTTGCAGTAAAACCCCTGCAGTTCTGAGCTCGCTCTGCAATGCAAAGCCTGCAGGAAACACTGAGCAGGGAGCAGAATTAGGACCTCGGTGGAAAAAGCGTTCAATCTCTATCCTGATAGCAGCCATATTAATTAAATCCATAATGTGCTTTGTAAAAACCAGAAGGAATCATGTTGTATCTCAGCCAGGCCAACAGAGTGGCTAGTTTTACATGAAGTGTGAAATTAGGTTTGGTGTGTCTGAATTTTACCTCTGGGGGAAATGTGCTGCAATTGCAAGTTAGCAGGGCACAGGTCATGGTGTGTGTATTCCAAACTACACAGGGCTGCTGTTCTGGCACTATAATGCTGCTGGTTTTGTACTTGCCATGACATATTCAGTTTGCCAAATGTACAAGGATCCATCTTCAAACAAAACAAATAGCTCAGCTTGTCAGCAATGTTCCTGTTGTAGAGGTGCTGGATTCTGATTTATGACACAAAACTGCAAGTGTTGAATGCAAGAACGTGTAATCTCTTGGACCACAGAAATAAAACACATTGGTGATTTGATTTTGTTTAAATGCAGAACACAAAATATGTCCTCATGATTGCATAGCACTGATTTATTTTCCTTGCATTATATTCAAATTCTGTAAAATTCCTGTGGAATTGGAGCATCATTTGCTCTTTCCCTGCTTGTAGGAAGTTGTGTTTAGTTAAACAACTGGTTTGCAAAAGAACCTGTCATGAGATTTGCTTCAGTTTATCACAGTGTCTTGAATACTTCTGCTTTACTGAAAATGATCTAAAGTCTAAAAGACAACTGTACAGAATTATCTGTTTAAATTGGGCTCATGTTTTAATCCCTTAGACAAGGTAAGAATGCCTGACACAATGAGGCAAACCACAGGAAAAAAAATACTGCACCTAGATTTCCAATTTAAAAAGACACAAAATGGTTAGATTTGTATTTTAATGGGTCTTTGAAAAAGCACAGTTTTGTAATTACAAGCTAAGAACTGCTCAACATAGTTAAATGGCATTTTCTTTCATTTTTCACCCTGGGTTTTTTTGGGTTACTTTTTTTGTCTTGAACTTACAGCTACAGCCCTTTCTTGCAACATGCCTAAAGCACAGGAGCTCCACAACCACCCCTCCCTTTAAAACAATCAGTGTTTTTAATTCTTCCACCATGGTGCACCTGCAACTCCAGTCTTGAATTTGGGTGGAGGGGGTTGTTTTATTTAATTGGTTGGTGGGAAGGGAGAAGAAGAAGAAGGAATAAAGATGTTTTTTGTTATTATTCTTGTCTCTAAACCAGCTTGCAGACCAGACTTCATTAGGGAGCAAGGAGGTTGCAGAGAGCTGGCTGCAGCAAGGTACTTGTTGCCTAGTGACACCATCAGACCTACAAACTCCAGTTCTCTTAACCCTCTGAAGTCCAGGACCTGCTGGGTTTGATCTCTGGGCAATTCCTGTTTGGACCAGCAAAGAATTTGCTTTTTTAGACAAAAATCCTGCTGTACCACTAGATGCCAGTAAGAATCAGAGAGAGAGAAGGATGGACAGCTTACAAGTGAAATTAAAAAAAAAATTGTTAAATGTGGGGCTGAGATAATTGTTTATGTCCCCTTCCAGCAGAACTGAACCTGAAAATGCCACAGTAATATTGCACTTATAAACACAAGTGTGGGGCTTTATATTGTATTTATATTACATATAAATACAAGTTTTTGCAGCCAGTGAAAGATGAAGGAAACATCTGGTTTGACTCCTGATATCTGTTAGAAGAAGTTTCTCTCCTGGTCAAGTGTGTGATAAACTGTTTTCTGGGGGTTTTTTTTGTTGCTTTGTCATAATGTCTCCCTTGTTGATGTGGGCTGAATTTTTATTTTGTAGAAGTTAAAAAATGCACTGAAACCCCACTCAAATGGATGAGTGGAATGGACATTTGGTGACAATGGCCAGGGGAAGGTGACAAGGGAGAGGTGTTCAGAGAGTCATGGAATATCCTGAGCTGGAAGGGACCCACAAGGATCAGCACAGTCCAACTCCTGCCCCTGCACAAGACACCCCAAAATCCCCAAAATCCCACCCAGTGCCTGGGAGAGTTGTTGTATGTCTGCTCCACAGGAATATTATTTAAGAATTACCACTGCTAGTTAGGCTGTAACTAATAGCAAGAAGTCATTAATTTTATAGGATGGACTTTCATATCATAAAATAATTCAATTAACTTCAGGTTTTTGTATTTTTTTTCCTGTTGACTTTGTTTCAGTTTGTCTATGAGCATGTATTTGGAAAAATCATAGAAAATTCAGAGCCATAGCAAAAAGCTCATAGCCCAACTGCTGTGTCTCTGCAGACCAGTGTATTTGTAAGTGATTTTTAGCATTACTATCTTTTGCAGCAATTAGATTTGGAAATTCTTTAAATCTAAAATAGAAATGTCAGGCTGTTACTGTGAGATCTTTATTGGCAAAAGCAATGAGGCTTGGAAAAAAATCTCTCCTGTTGGAAAAATACATGCTAGATGAATACAAAAAATTGAATAATTATGGGTCAAAGGCAAATAAATGTGTTGATTGGGACAGTCTTTTGCCAGTCTGTTCCTGTTTCCTGTGGAATATCCAGATTATTCTATCACATTTTCCTTCAGGGCAGTGGCAATAAGAGACCCAAAGGCCCTATGCCCTCAGTGGAATAACAGAAACTCAGAATAATTGAGGTTGGAAAAGAACTCCAAGACCATCAAGCCCCATCCCCATCTTGTCCCCAGCCCAGAGCACTCAGTGCCACCTCCAGACCTTCCTTGGACACCTCCAGGAATGGGCACCCCAGACCTCCCTGGGCAGCCCCTGCCAATGTTTCACAACCTTTTCAGGAGGAAATTCCTGCTGATCTCCCACCTGAGCCTCCTCTGGTGCAGCACCTGCACTGAGATCAACCTCTGTCCTCCAGCACCTTCCTCAGGCCTCCCCCAGGAGGATCCTTTGTCCTAAAGAGTTTCTTTTTCCTCTCCTGAGGGACCAGAGGAATTTTCTCCCCATGTGCCTCTCCAGTTATTGCTGTTCTCTGCTTTTTGTTCAGCACTTAAAAAGATTTCTGAGCTCCCTGAGAGGATGAAATGAAACTCCTTTCCAAGGCTTTCTGTGGGCCAGAGGAGCTCTCAGGGGTTCAGAAATAACATATATAACTTCGTTTGGGTAGAAATAACTTGCACCTGGGCAAAAAAAGGACAGGGTTGCTGTTTTATTGATTGTTTCACTTCACTCTCCTGAAAACTTCTCTCCTCTGTAGCATTTCTCAGGACAAGGGGGTTTCACTACTTTCCAAATCATGGAGGGTTGAATTTCTGGTGTTTAGGGCTGAGTGAATTGCACCAGTGCTGTGCCAGGGCTCAAAAACCTCTCCTTCACTACATCTGGAACTCTTGCAGTGGCATTGATTTGGTGGTTTAGCTGTGAAAAAACTCCAGGTTGGACACTGCCAACTTTGGAGACCTTAAACTGAGAGCAGTAAGCAACAAAATTTTTTCTAATCCACCCCAAACCTGATTGGAAGTGTGAGAATCCAAAGTTGTGGCTTTAACTGAAAAAGAAATATTTGTTCAGATTAATTTCCCATAGAATCACCTGATCCAAGGGCTCCGAGCTTCCTGTAAACTCATGCAGCTCTCACACATGCAGGTCAGATAGCAGCTAATGGAAATTAAACATGAGAGCAGAGACAAACTGAAGCTTCTGCTTCATGAATTTGATTTTCTGCTTTTGTAGCCTGTTCTTTCCTGGTGGCGGCTGGTTGGCAATTAAAATGTGATTAGCATATAATGGTAACTGCTAATGTGGAACCATTGAAATTCTTTGTCCCAGTGATTGCTTTCTCATTAGCAGCATGAATTATGGGGTGTTTTAGCTGCTTGCCAAACTTGGGAGCCATGAAGTTTCCTTTGAAATCATGGAAATCAGTGATTTCTGTCGCAGGATTTAGATTTGCAGAAGGAATAAAAATATTTTTTTTAAGCAGGCAGTCAGTAAAAAAGAGAAGTGAAAACAATTTCAGGCTTTTGATGGTACAAGGCCATTCAAATCCATTTTATTCCAGTAAAAATAAATCTTTTTTTTTTTCTTATCTCCAGAAATCCAGTGAATTCCAGACATTGGATAGCTTAGGTTGCTGGACTTGCATAAAGTCAATAAATCACCATCCAAATGGAATAGTTGGTAGGGTTGCATTTCTACAAAGGAGGTGGAAGCATTAGCATTGTTATACAAATAAATGTAACCCTTCATTTGGAGCATTTTCATCCACAGAGGTGAATTCCCACTGGGATAAGTGTAGAGAAGACTGGCTGACAGGAAATCAGGGATAAAGGAAATTTCTCTGGAAGCAATGCTAAAAAGATAGTGGTTGGTTCAATTCATTAGAATAAATATATTAAGAAAATACCATGGCCTTATCTAAAGAAAATTATATAAAATATCAGAGAGGGTGAAAAGCTGTTAAAGATAAAGGAAAACATCAATGTCAATTGATCCTAAACACATTTAGCCTGGAAAATGGAAGAAAGCTTCCAGGCATCAGCAGGAACTAAGCTCTGAATCTGCCTTTCAGGACAGAGCAGTGTGGATACAGAAGAGATCTGTGTGATGCTTCCTGGGCCTTTAAAAATGTTTACATCTTGGTTTTCTGCTAAAGAAGAAATCAGTGGTGGTTCATGGAAGAAAATCCCTTCACCTTCCACTTTCTCCTCCAAATAAACCTTCAAGAGCCCCTGTGTGACCTGAATGAAAGTGCAGAGTGAGGTGACCAAAGGCATTGCAGGTTAAACGGCACATTTTCTTTATTTTAAGTGCAAGGAAGAACATGGTAAAGTTCAAGAGTTAATTTACTATTTAAAGTCATGAAAGAGTTGGAAACTCAGTACATGCAGATTACATCATTAATTAATGAGTGAACTCCACAGCTACTGCAGATTTAGGAAATGACTTAAATGTTTCCACCTTGAGGTGGCTTTTTAAAGGAATTACTGACATGGATTATAGCTTTGTGTGCTAATTAACCCTCAAGTTATTAATCAGGTAATTTCAATATTTAACTGTGATTTCCCAGTTAGGTATTTTGCTCTTTGTCATGATTATTTCCCCCCCTTTCCTTGGCCACATGAAGCCCTCATTTGGAACAGGAAATTATTTTTATGTCTTATAAAAAATACAATTTAAAATTTCTTCTCTCCTCCTGCAATAAGGTGGCTGTAGGATGGACATCTGAAACTACCCTGGCCTGAAATGGGTTTGTAATCCCAAGTTTTCCTCACTCAATATTTGAAAAAAATATCCAAGGTTCTAAATTAAACAGCACTTTGAAGCACACATTCAAAAGTGAACCATTCAGACAGGTTCAGAACACTCTTTTTTTTTTTAAAGGGAAAATAATGATTACTCTGTACATTTACAAATCAGTTTATTCCAGTGCAACACCATTTTCCCTGCACTCTTGCTAACTGGCTCTGTCTATATCAGTGAACAATTCACGTTCCTCAAATAGTTCTGCCTTTTTTATTGTCTGGACCATCTGCTGTGCTGTGAGCAGCTACTATTCTGAGCCTCTTCCCTTTAAGTACAACTTGCAGATTAAATAAAGCCTTTGTAAAAGCTGAAATTATTGCCAAAGCATGTTCAGCAGTGTTGATGTGCTTTTGTGGTGGTTTTGGGGGGTTTTTTTTTTAAGCCTTTTTAAAAAATTTCAGGCAGTAGTGGTAGCACATCCCTTCTAATGACAGCAGCATGAAGGGCAGGGTGATGTAATCCTGAACTGCCTCTGAGGATGCATTTCAATAAGATGCTTACAAATCTTTTGTGGAAAAAAAACCCCCACAATTAATAGCTGAAAATGATAAAGCAAAACTTAAAAAAAAGTGTTGTGAAAACCTCTCAAGGAGTGCAGTTATTTGTGGCATCATTAACATAACAAAGCAAAAGCAGAGGAATTAAGGTTGGCACAGGAATTGTCACACGTTTCTGGTGGCACTGGGGCATTTGAGGCCTCCTGGCCTTCCCCACACCAAGGAAATTGTCTGTCCTGAAGATCCTTGATGGATGATGGTGGATACTGAGAGAATTGGGACTGTTCAGCCTGGAGAGGAGGAGCTTTGGGGTGAGCTCATTGTGGCCTTACAGGGCCTGAAGGAGCTGCAAGATGGAAAGATAATGTTGACATTTTATAGATGCAGTGACATTGATCACAACAGGTACATAAAGGCAAAAGAGGAAACATATTGAAAGGAAAGAGAGAATTCAAACCTGTAATAGGAGTGGGTTAAATTTCAGGTTTAATGCTTTATTTTAGTTCAAAACTATAAGCAAGTAATTGGATTCAGCTGCAATAAAATGTTGTCATTGCCTAATTCCCACTCAAGTAACCAGAGAATTTTTCTTGTTTCAAACCCATTTGAGTGCAGTAATGCCTGTGACTCTTGAAAAATTACATTTAAGATCCTTTCTATACTTATTTTGGCTTATGACTTGCTGTAGCATAACACCCAAATTTTACTTTTCAGATTTTGTTCCCTTTTTCAAGTGATTTTTGCTGTTCCTAGTTGCTTTTTCTATCTGTGAGACACTTCAAATTGAGGCTAAGAGCAGAGACTCTGCTCTTCCCCTTTCCTTTGCACTTTCCAGCTGCACCCAGAGGCCAAGAGGGAAAACCTGCAGAAAAATCTGAGTTATCACTGGTGTGGATTGTGTTTGGATTTGATGATCTTGAAGGTCTCTCCACCCTTAATGATTCCAGGATCTCATGATGCAACTGAAGCAGCATGGAGGCTTTGGTATAACTCTTGTGATGGTTTATTTTCTTAGAGGAAACACCTGGATGTGAATTTAAAAGTCAGATAAGTATTTGCTTTTCATTTTTAGCTCATATTCTGTGATAAAGATGCCATGGCATGAGCAGAAGTTCTGAGCATGAAACTGAGGAAAATGAACTCATTTTCCTGCTCACCCTTGGAAATGCAGCACTTGGTAGCAGCAGAAATGCTCACTGTAAATCACATTTATGGTTAATGCCCAACCCAGGGGTAAAATGATGTCAGCAGAATTGTTTTAATGAAAAGTGCTCTTTTTTCTTCGCAAGGATTTTATTTTATTACAGGTTCCCTTCAGATTTCTTCAGCACATATGTATGTGTTGATTGTCTTCTGTGTGATGCATTAATCTAAAACTCAGAGAAATAACTGCCTGTAAATTGAGTATATCAAGTAGTCCTTCCCTTGCTTGAAAACTCGAAGATTAAAACTGTGAATTACCTAAATAATATCAACTAATGCTTCTTTGAGCTGTCTATGGGCTCTGAAACACAGAGTTAATTTATCCCTCACTACTTGAAAACTTAATGCATTGTATCTTGGTTTATTTGCCCCATTTGTGAAATTGTCTTCGAGTGTTTTGCAAATAAAATGCTCTGTCATTGCAATTTCAGTATCTTAGTGATGCACAGAAACATAATGGGATTTTATCTGTTTTCTTGATTTATAAGCCAGGAAAAAAAAAACCAACAACAACAACAACAAAAAAAAAAAAACAACAAACAAGTGGGCAAAAGGTACCAACCAATATACTACTCAGTAAGTCTATTTTTAACATGCATATAAGTAGGTTAAACTACTTAAGTGTTTGCCATTAATGTGGTGGAAATTAGTGCAACAAATTCAGTAAGTGTGGGGTTGTTTGGAGTACCTCAGCTCTGTTCTCTTGCTACTCACCTGTGAAACTGTTGTCACTGTTGTCCCACCTGCACCTGAACGTAGCAATGCACCTTTTTTTCTTCCCAAAGCCTGCATCTCTTAACACTTCATCTGCTTCAAGCCCTCAGTGGGTGTGGGTGCATGTGAGGACGTGAGGAGGGAGCTGGGGAAGGAAATCAACACTTGAGCTCTAAGTGGAGCTGTTGGGTTTCTCCATGGCTGGTAAATGCTCGTGTTTCCAGGCCCACACTCCATGGGAACCATGAAACCTCAGGGAAAGCAGAGCCTGGCCAGAGCACAGCCACAAGCTCTCCTCGTTCTGTCTGAAGCTGTTGGGGACTAATCGAAGGGATTAACTCCTCACCCAACAGCTTTGCATTTTGTGATGGGTGCTGACTTCTTGATTTTTGCCTCAGTTCCAAAAAAAAAAATCAGTTCTTCTGCAGTTTCCTCAAATGCTTCAGTGTTTAATTTTAAAGATATCCTGGCAGAGGAAGCCCTTCTTCCAGATGACAGCTTGAAAATCATGATGATTTTATTGGCATTGCTAATGCTAGCTGCAGTGTAAAATACTGATAATTATTGCTGGGCTCTGGCAAATTGTGCTTTGTCCCATCTATGTGCATCACACTTTAGCAAGCAGTTAAGGTCTTCAAAAACAAGTTATTAAGTATTTTCTGTGTGTGGTTTTGACTGTGAGAGAAATGTGATGGAGGTGGATGCTGGGGCTGTACAGCAGAAAGAGGGAGCCCTTCATATTCTCCTTTTCTCCTGTGATCTGTGAGTTTTCAGATTTCCTCTCTGTTTGGCTTTTTGGTTTTGAGAGACAATAAACAGATGATATCGAAGTAAATAGCAGTGAGTGGATCTTGACAGCTTTATTATGGCTATTATGTTACGGTACATTAAGTTTTTAATGAAATAAAATATGGCAGATTGCCAAATTAGGTGATGATAATTTCAGGAAGCTGTAAACAGGTTCCTCAGTAGTTCATAATTGCTGCAGGTAATTTAACATTCAGGAAACTTCCACCCACTGATAGTAATTAAGATTGTGTTTTGGCTATGTGCATTGATTATGAGCATCTGATCGAGAGAATCTCTCTTTCTTTCCTTTCATGTGGTATTTCACACTTGGCATTTTACCCTGCTGGCAGCAAATCTTCCCTTTTTATTTCCCCTCATGGAATGCATCAGTGGAAAACATTGTAACAATACATAATCTACCTGTGAATAACCTCACTGCTGGACTTCCAGTGTCAGAGAAAGCTCAGCTTCTGCCTGCAATGAAAATCTCCTTTATGGGGCTGCCTGGTGGAAAGGACACCTTCCAGCTCGAGTTTGGCCAGCACAAAGCCCTCAGCGTTTCTAAACCTTGCATTGAGGCAGTGTGGGAGAGAATCACCCAGCAGGTGTGTGGGGATGCTGCCAAAATAGCCAGAAAATGCAGGAATTGCCCACCTGCCACGGGGCCTGGCTGCAGGAGACTGGCACCAATGGTCCAGGTGGAACATCCCCGAGGATGCTCTGGGGTCGCTGGGAGCAGGGAAACTGAGGCAGGCTGGAGGCTGAGGAAACTGAGCCCCCAGGCCGAGCCTCAGGAATCGCATCATCATGAGCATTAGGGGATCCTGGCTGACCCAGCTGGGGAAAGGGGGTGACCGGGTTATCCCAGCCGAGCATCCTCCGCCTCCCAGCCTTGCGCCGGCAGGAGCGGCGCTGCCGCGTTGCCACGGCAACGGCAGGGACCTGTCAACACCTCTCCCCCTAATAGTGACAAATGGCACTTATTACATCAGCACTAATTTCATCTGATCCCTTTCAGATGAAGATACTTAGTCCTTGCTGATCAAATTGTGTCGCTGTAATTACTGAGAACAGACCTTATTAAATGACAGCGCTCCTTACTCATTGCCTCGTCTCCTGCCCGGGCTTATCACTTTCCCTCTTTTCCCGACTTTTGCCGGTGCTCCTGGCTGCCCCCGGGGCACGCTCCCTATCCCAAGGCAGTGGTGTTTTGCCTCGTTCAGGGATGGTTTATGGGATGGGGAGGAAGCTGCATCTGGTTTCCTTATTTTAATAGATGCGAAATAATTCGGGACCTTCAGAGCACGTGAAGCAAAGCTGTTAAATGTGTGTGGAACTGCACAGCCCTTCCTACACAAAACCATAAAAATAAACTAAAAGAAAAAAGAGAAAAATTGTCTATTTGTTTGTGGAAAGTAGCCTTACTTGAGGTTAAGCTAACTGCATCCTTTGGAGAGCACATGGCTGCAGTTACCTTCTTATTGCGCTGCTTGAGATTTCAGGTTTAATAAAAGACTTTGCATGAGAGCAGAGAAATAATTACAGAAAGTCATCTAGGGAGGAGGAAATTAGACTGGGAGTGCAGAGGATGCAAATCATTCTCTGCTACTGACCTGCAGGCTGGTGTTGGGTGTATTATTTTCCTCCACAGCTCAGAAAAACACACAGAGCTCTCCTTGAGCAGTGAAGATGGTGATTTTCAGGGCACTGAGAAGCTCCAGTCTCTTACTGTAGAAATAGGAAGGATGGCTGAGGGAGCTGGGAAAGGGGCTGAGGCTGGAGCAAAGGAGGCTCAGGGGGCCCTTGTGGCTCTGCACAAGTCCCTGCCAGGAGGGGACAGCCGGGGGGGTCGGGCTCTGGGACAGGGAACAGGGACAGGAGGAGAGGGAATGGCCTCAGGCTGGGCCAGGGCAGGCTCAGGTTGGCCAGCAGCAGGAATTTGCCCATGGAAAGGGAGCTCAGGCCTTGGCAGGGGCTGCCCAGGGAGCTTTGCAGTGCCCATGCCTGGAGGTGTCCCCTGGAGGTGGCACTGAGTGCTCTGGGCTGGGGACAAGGTGGGGATCAGGCACAGCTTGGGCTTGATGGTCCTGGACATCTTTTCCAATCTCAGTGATTCTGTTCTGTGATTCTGTGATCAGGACCCTCTTGTGACAAACAAATTCAATAAATTGTGCTTTGCCCCCGAAGATGTTTGAATTTAAATTTGTTTTATGGTTTTCCTGCTCTGCCTGGTGGTGCCTGATGAAATAGTTTCTTTCTAGTTTGCAGGTGTGCTTGATTTTTCCTGAAGTTGGGGTGCAAGGTTTTCATTTATTGCTCTTCTGTGTGAGAATAAACAGAGCAGTGAATTGAAAGATGGGTTTTTGTTGTGGAATAATCAAACTGGCAGGAAAGGGAAGCTCAGTAGCATCCAAGTTAGCACTCGAGCTCTCACACACTTTTGAAAAAGGATTACCCTGAAAAATAGTGTGACAAGTGGCACAGCAAGTCACAGGGCAAAGAGAATTTTAAATCAAGGTGGCCTTCATTTCTCTCATGGTTTTAAAAAAGAGAATGACTTTTCTTTAAGAGATGGCACATGACAATGTGTGTGCAAGCATGATTTTACAAATTGACCTTATACAAAAAAAAATCAAGATTTCTATTGGTATTATTTCTTGGTCATCTCATTAATTGACATAATTCAAGACTTCTGGGTTTTTCAAGCTTATATAACTCTGAATATCTCCTAAAGGGACAATAATATTAATTTTGTTATTATGTAATAAACAAAAGGTAACAAATCCATTCTCCTTATCATCAGAAAAAACAGGGCAAGTCATTGAAATTGTGGCAACTAATTTATGTCCCAGCTAGCAAGAAGTGGGAGATGCCAGAACAATTCCTTCCCAGGGTGTAGATAAGTCTATTGTTGCTTATTTCAGCTTTGGCCAGAGACCTTTTAACCAAGTTATAATTTGGGACAGTTGGAAAATGTTCAGTTGGTCTCAGGATAGAAATTACCTGTGTCTGATTCCCAGTAAAGTTTAAAGGGTTGTTTGTTTGTTTGTTTGTGTTTTTAATTTACATTGGGATTAGGTCTTTTCCTAGACTGAGAGTAGAACAGACTTTGTGAGCCCATGCTGACTGTGCCTGATGATTGCTTTACTTTTTAACTGCTATGAGTAAATTGACTAAGGCAGAGAATTTGATTTTTCTCAAATGTCTGGGAGGCAGAAGCAGCTGTATTTTTGTATCAGGTCAACACTTGCAGAATTTTTATGTGGCTCATTTTCATTCACGTTAAGGAAATTCTCTTGTAAGGAAGTGTGCAAATATTCCAGATTGCTCAATGCCAAGCACAGATTCCAGGACTACCATGCAATTTTTTTTTTTTTAATCTCCATTTAATTACTGGAACATAACTGGTGGTTTTTCAAGGCAATGACATTTGGTGGGTCCTCTGGGAAAATGCAGCCACAAATCATCTCAACACAAGAGCAGGTCAAATGGTAACAATCAAGTCATATCCATAACTCATTGGGAATAGACTATTCCAAAATTGCTACCTGATACAGAACTAATGCCTCGTTAATCAGGAACACATCAACCTGGGAACACTGGTTATGTCAGCTGGAATTATGAAGGGAGGTTGCAGGGATTGCAGGTGCAGTGCTGCATTTGGGGAGATGCAGTTTTGTGCAGTCTTGTACATGAGAGGATGCTGCTTTCATCATGGAAATGAACCTAGAATTGTGCATCAATGTGTTGAGTGAGAAAGAAGCTCTGCAGCTTTACACAATCAGTGTTAAACAGCCCAATAAATGTCTTAAACTACAGGTAATACTTCTAAGTGCATTTGGACTGGTAGTCCTGAAGTCATTTAGTTTGGTTTGTGTTCCAGTGCAGCTCTGAAATCACCTCTGAAGTCCCTCAAAAACAAAACATGCAACTTATAAGTGTGTACGTCAAGTTTAGGACCATTGTAAGCAAAATAACACAGCCTTTGGTTTTAAAACTTTGATTTTAAAACAGGAAGATCATTCCAGCTGTTAGGCACTGGAATAGCAAATTCTTTCAATTGCTCATAAATTCTTTTATTAATGGAAATATGGCATAGCAATGGATAAAACAGTAAAAATATTAGCTTGATCCTTCTGCAGAGGTAGTAATCAATAAGTCAATCATTTCTTTTCAGTCCCAACAACTAAATGGATTGTCTAGTTGTGCCATGGTAATGATTTACTCTTCCCACAAGTGCGATGGTTTCAGAAATATCTGTACCAAAACTTAAACCTTCTCTAACTAAAAGATGAAGCTTCTGAAATTCACACAAAATTCACACACCATCATTTTTTTTGTGAATTCCTGCTTAACTATTTGCAGTGCTAAGACTGTGGATTTTTTTGGGGTTTTTTTCTGAGGTTTTCAGCCCTGGTTGACTTTGAATATGAAAATATTTTTGGGTAGAAGGAGGTAAAAGCAATTCATGCTACCTGCTTTTAATGCTGCTTTTTAGGATACAATCTTTAAAACAGGTGTCCTACCTGACAGTCCTTCTATGACACAAAAATAAATGATTTTGGGGTACCAGTTCTAAAAAATGTGATCCTTGGGTGTTTTAAGTGTTGTAGAAATGGTTAATTTTAAAAATTTTAAAATTATTTTTAATATACATTATCTTGGTGACAAATAAGTGCAAAATTATGGAGGACTGTAAAAATTTAGAAGACCTGCTGGCTTTTCTCTTTCCCTTTGGTGGCATATGCCAATTTAATATGTGCTCTGTGCATCTTCTCTTTATGAGCAGCATTTGTGAGGAAAGGCATTAAGTTTGGCAAATACTTACTTTGTAAAATATTAGTAAATGTAGTAGAAAAAGGAAAGCAATAAGGGTAGCTTAAAAATGCAAGATCATGTAAGAAATAATTCTGAATATGCTGTCTGTTGTCTGAGTGAACAAGGTGGCTGATCTGCCCTTAATTTATATTGCAGCACATAATGAATTTTCTCTCATTTAATATGTATTCTGATACTGACAGGAAGTCAAAATGTTAAAAGCAGTATTTTATGCCACAGGCAGGATTAAAGGTATCCTATAGTTGAGGAGCTAAAATCATTAATATTTCAACAGATTTTAGCAATACTTCATAAAAGAAACTGCTGATCAAGCTTTTGCTAAAGGTCCGCGGCCCTTGTGATTTTTATAACGCAGCTTTCAGGAGAATCTTCAGAGCAGGGGAACCTTTTTTTTTCAGGCTCTGTGTTGCCTGTTCTGTGCTCCATGACCTGTGAGAGCTGCTCACACAAAGGGTTGGGTTTAAATAAGTGACTTCTCAAATGCTAAATTTGGGGATTTACATCCATGCACTCCTTAATGTCAACACCCGACTCGGGTGTTGTAATGACAGGAATGTCACTTGGGTCTGACACTGGGAATGTTACCAAGAGGAATTGGATGTGCAGGGATGAGCATTGCCAGCAGGTCAGGGCTGATCCTGCCCCTCTGCCCAGCCCTGGAGGCACCTCTGGGTGCTGTGTCCAGCCCTGGATCCTCAGCACAGCAGGGACAGGAGCTCCTGGAGCTGAGCAAGGGCCTGGAGCAGCTCCGTGCCCAGGAGAGGCTGAGGGAGCTGGGGCTGCTCAGCCTGGAGAGGAGCCCCAGCTGAGAGGGGCCTCAGCCCTGGCTGGCCCTGAGTGTCCCTTTGTGTCCCTTTGTATCCCTGTGTCTGTCTCTGTCTGTCCCTGTGTCAGGGAGGGGCAGAGCAGCCCCAGGCTCTGCTCCAGGCCCAGCAATGGCCCCAGAGCCAGGGCAGGGGCTGAGCCCAGCAATTCCCTGCACAGGAGGCACAACTTCTGCCCTGGGCAGTGCCCAGCCCTGAGCAGAGCCCAGAGAGGCTGGGGAGTCTCTCCCTGGGGATATTCCAAATGTCCACAGTCCTTCCAAATGATTCTCTAAACAATTCCTGCTTATTTTAAATACATCTTTCAGGAAAGCATCCCTGCTGTAGAACAGAAGTGAAGACACCCCCTTGCTGGGTCTCTCAGAGCCATTCCACTGTGCAAGGGAAAGTTTCTGTGCACGAGAAAATGATCATTCTCATTATGAAAGGAATTCAGTAAAAAAGACAAGCCCTTGGCAAACCAGATGCAAAAATCATTGGTTAGCAGGGGAAAAAAATCTCTGGGTTTCAACTTTCAACAGAAAGAGAGACTTTCCACCAGGAACTGCAGTCATGGGGCAAGGAGAAATAGGACTGACCTAATCATGTGGTACTTAGACATCTGATTTGCTTAAAATCAGAGTGAAATAAATCCTAACTACTTACAGAGCATTACTGAAGCATCCTGCTTGGAAAAGTATCCTTAAAAACCCCCAAAAAAGTAGTTAAGCATAACTGTGCCACAAAATTAAGATGTAGATAGTTTTCAGTTTTCTAAAGCTCAAAAAAACTTGTCTTATTTAACTCCACATAAATTTTAAACCTTGTAAAATCTTTTTGAAAAGCAAGAAGAAGACAAACCTTTTTATCTTTAAAGGGGAAAAATCATGAATAATTTCAAGAAAGAAGTCAGTTCTAAGACTCTGGGATCTTGCTAATGCATTGTGAGCAGAAAAAAGTGCTGAAATTGGATAAATAAATGATTTGTTATAAATTATTTGCAGGGAATGGTGCATCTTCTAGTTACCTATCTTGCTGTCTTGCATTTATAATGACTTTTCTTCTGCTTTTGTTGCTGCAGAACCTCTTCCTTTTGTGAGGATTTGTTATGGTTTCTCAATCAGGTGAAGGTAAATAATCTGGACAGATTATGTTCCAATTATAGAATGAGAAACCACATGAATGACATTTCCCACACAAATGAGTGAGAAGTTGGTCCTTTTCTCAATCCACAATAGGAGGAGATGGTAACATGCCTGAGAGCTGAATTTCTATTGGAATATTCATGGAGTGTTCCATTTCCTCCATTTTTAGTGAGGATGAAATTAAGGAGGTTCAGGTTGTTGAGCTTTTCACATTTATGTTTAGTGTCCAGTCCTGACTGTTTCAGCTCAATAGTTGTTGATACACCTCTGTGAGATGTTTGTGCTTGTGATTTTGTGTGTTCTTGGAGTGAAGACTGGGCTGGAAGGAGAGGCAACACCTCAGTTCAGAGATAACTCTGTGCAGAAAACCATCCACTGAGCTTCAGTTCTCAGAATCAATCTGTGGCAAACACAAAGCATTTCCCATTTTCCTACAGGGCATTTCACAAGGCCATGGATAAAGGTTCCCTAGGAGTCATCCCACCCACTCCTGCTCAGACAGAAGTGCAAAACAGCCACAATAGAACGCTTAGAAAAGGATGTTTGACAAAAAAACTTTTTTTGGCAGGGAAAAAAATGGAGAATGGTTAAAAAATTTTTGGTAGAAAAGTCTGATTCTTTTCTAATTGTGTTTTTCCAAGCAACCCTCAGTACATCTCTTTACACACCAGCAGAATATTTTAAATACATAATGGATAGAGGCACAGGGAAGGGAGAGGAACATGCAGACTTATTTCTGAAGAAGTTCCCCTAAATAAGGACAATACCTGAAAATTTAATGGATTCTGGCTCGTCTTGGAGCTTTAATACCACGAATGCAACTCAGAGGTGCAATGAATCACCACACAAACACAGGGGCTCTGCTCTGCTGGATTTACATGCACTTGGGAGGAAGGGAGAGACACAATTTCGATCAGATTAATGGCTTGGAAGTGGCTTCAGGAGGGGAGCTGGTAATCACATGTGACGGTCTGAATTGATGGCTGATGGCTTGTAAAGGGCAGAGCACTGGGGTGATCTCAGGGAGCTTTTAATAATGCTTAGCAAATGATCAGGCTGCACACTCAATCACTCTGCAGATGCCAATATTTTTTCCCCCCTTCACAATAAGTGCAAAGCATAGGATTAAAAAAAAAAAAAACCCAAACAAACTCAAAAGAAATCACAGAATCGCAGACTCAGTCAAGATAATCCTGGTGCCCAGAAGGAAGAGAAACAAAATGTCAGATTTAAGGAATCAACTTGATCTAGGCAAGGAGTAATTGTAATTTTCGATTTGAGATTTGAATGCTGCTCATGGATTCTTATAGGATCTAATTCTGTTTATAATTGCATGCTAAATCCTAATTCATGACTAATAATAAGGAAGACACAATCAAAGGAACGTTTCCTACAGAAGGGAGTTGAGGATTTGACTCCAATTTCTGCCTCTTGTCTGTGGGTACAATGTTTGCAAGATTTTTCATATCCTTGTCCTGTAGGGGTGGGTGGCACAGCTTGTCCATCAGCCCTTAAAAGGATCCACACTCTCTCTCTCTTCCCTCTCCTGAGATCTGGAAGGAGCTTTTGCTCTTTTTCCATTCAGCTGCAAAACTTCCTGGAGTAGCTGAAAAATCAGACTGAATTAGGTCAGTGGCTTCTCCAGGAGATCCAAGGTCAAGAGGAGTTAAAATATTAATGACTTCTGAATGCCTCTGCTTCAGGATGACTTGTAATACTCCAAACAAGATTTTTAGGAGTCATTATGCTCAACAGGATAACAATTAGGTGGATGCATTATGACTTTTTCATTGCTTGCTTTGCTCTCACAGTGTTAGTTTTGAGTTCCCTGTTGCCAGGAGCAACAAAAGAGAGATTTGCAGGTACTTTGTGACCTGTAGGGAATGGTTCTGGGAACAGGACTCAGGCTCCCAGCACAAAGGAGCTTTGGGGTTCTTTACAACAGGTAATAACATTTCCATTTTTAATATTCAGGGTTTTCCAAGTGATCAGGAAACTGGAGCATTGTCTGTGAGTGAGATCTGTTTTTCTCCCACCTGTGAACAGCTGTGCCCATTTTCCATCTTTAAAGTCAGCAGGAGGTGACTGAGCTCTCTGAGTCACTGTTGTCCCCAGTTTATTTAGAGGATGGACTGCTGGGACACCACATTTTAATTCTGTCCAGAACCTCATCTTAAATCTTTTTATGACCATCCATATTTGCATATTTTGCAGCTTTGTTCTGATGGTTCTTCTGATGATTCTGAGAGTGAGGGAGTGTATTCTTCCAGAGGAAAGACCTCCTGTAGATTCCCTGGGTCCACTGTAGATTTCAGTTCTCAGGGAAATGATTGTGAATGTTTTTATGGATATGGAATGTTTTTATGGAGACAAAACCAACCAATTTTGTCCAGGAATCCATTATGAAACTTCAGAATCACCCATGCCAGCTCTTGGTGTTATTGGTTTGTCTGGGTAAATATATTATTTTGCACATGCTTTATGCCTCTGCAGCTCCAAGAAAACTTGAATAACAAACCTCTGTTTTGTTGCATTTGTATTTTCCTGAGGTTCACACTGATATTTTGGAGATGAGATTCATTCACTTCTGCTTCATCAGGTGTTCACCTGCATTTCCATCAATGCAGTGGCATCAGTCATTCCAAACCAAAATCAGGACACCTGTTGCTAAGAGCAGTGACCAGCAGAAATATTGTGGGGGCTGGTTTTGTTTGTTTGTTTTTTTCTCAGTGACACAGTGACAAAAATAACCACAGTATTCAATGTGTAAATTGGAAAACAAAACAAAACAAAACAAAAAACCCACAGTATACAGGCCTTTTTTTGTGGGTTTTTTTTTGTTTGTTTGTTTTATTTGGGGTTTTTTTGTTTGGTTTTTTGTTTTTGTAGATTGACAAATCCTGAATTTTGCAAAGCGTGATAATCCTCCTTGTGAATAGACCTCACAGTGCAATCTTCACGTGAGGATCTTATTTTCAAGAAGTACCAAATGGTTTAATTTTCTGTCTCCAGAGTTCATCACTGTTAACCTACTCCAAACAAATGCAAGAACTAAGCCAAATTAGACATTCAGGTTTTTTTTCTGGAAGGAAGTGAACTTCCTCAACCAAGTTCCAAAAGGGTTTTGTCCTTGTGATCCCTTGCACAGAACTGGGGAGAAAAAAAAAAGAGAAAAACCTCACAAGAAAAAAGAAAATTGATCTTTTGCTGAACTCCCAGCTGTGAAACTTTCAGAAACTCAGCTGAAATGGGGACATAAAAGCAAAAAATAACTGCAGCTTCCATTAGAATTTAGGAAAAGAGTGACCTGGGTCATCAAAGTTCAGTTCCATGGACATAAATACATACTCAGAAGAGTTCACAGAACAGCTATTCTTAATCTCAAAAAAACCCCTACAAAACTAAAAGCACTCCCTGAGCTTTTCCTCAACTAATCTTGAAATTTGTGCTGTTCAGAATTTAAATTCAGAAAAAAAACCAAAAAACAACCAAACCAAACAAACAACTCTCCTAACCAAGAAACTACAGACCAAAACAACCTGCTCAAAACAATATGGCACAATGAACGGGAGGGATGAAAAACTGATCTCCTATAAATTCCATGGCAGGGCAGCTCTCCTAAAAAAAACTCCCAAATGGCACAGAGAGAAGTAAAAGAGCTCCTGGACCTTGCCAATGGTTGGTGCCATAATTCTTTATTATTCCCAAAGTGGGAGAGGGTTCATAATCCTGAGCATGCAAACAACAGATGCCAATTAAGCACTTCAGGGGTTTTTTTAAGCCTTTGCTCTCAGAATGTTGCTGTTTTCTGCCTGGCAGCAAGAGGAAGCTCAGAAGAAAATGGATACACCAAAGAGGAGCCTGGTGGACAAAAATTTCCTAAATTCTAGAATTAATTATTGGATCCTAATCAACATAATATGATAAGTTCCATGAAATCTTAACAAATTTGGGTTTTTTTGGTTGAATTCAATGTCCAAAGCTTCCCAAACTCCCAGACTGTGTTACACAGTCATGGCAAATTCCAGCCCAGGCTCCATCTTGGGACAAGCAGATTTCCCCTTGCTCTGTTTGGGACATTCCCCATCTTCCAATCTTCTAATCTCCTCCAATTGTCTAGACGAAGTTTTATTACTGGATAACTTAAAGCCATTAAATCTCATTCCAGTAATTCTCTTTAAATGGAACAATTCTCCTTTCCCTCCCTGCCATATGCACTCAAACATATTTTGTTACTCATTGTAATGTTGTTATTGACTCATTTATTATTACCTTGATTTTGGCAGAAGAAATAAACCTATCTTTAAATGCCTCTCTAAAAATAGGCTCTTTTTTTTTTTTCTGTAAGCACTTTTATATCTGATTTTGAGCTCTTGTTTGAGATGTCCTGTGTGAACAAAATCATCTTGGATTACAGATTATATCCTAGATGAGCTCTTAATTCATTCAATGATGCTACTGCTTCATGTTTTATCTTAGAATCCTTTTAGGGTCTCTCATGGCTGTGTCTCACTGGTAGCTCAGAGATGTCCCACCATCCATCAAAACACCCACAGTCCTCCCTTTCTCCATCCCTTCAAACTGATGGAATTAAATCTCATTTTTTAAAAAATGCTCACTGTATAATCAGTTACTTGAGACAATTAGTAACCTGAATTTCAGACTAATTTGAACCTCTCAGCTGGATACAGAAATACAAAGTGTTTTCCTTCTCAGATTTATGACACCAGAACAAGGACCCCAAATAAATGAATTATTTCATCATTTCAGAATTACAATTTGCCATATTTGGGGCCAATGCTAGGAATTAATATTCACAGAAAACATCAAGGATGCTTTAGAGAAGGGGAACTAAGCACAAAGCACTTCTGTTTTTCCATTGTGGTTTTGTAAACGTTCTTGAAAAGACATCTGTGGCCACTTCACAAAAAAAAAACAAAAGTGAAGTGGACCACTGTGAAAAAATGAGCAAAATATAGATGGATATTAACATGAAAATTATTTATGCTGAAAAAAAAATAAGAGAATTGGTGCTTTTGTAATTCTGAGAAAATGCAATTGTAGAAAATCATAAGTACCTCTACTAATTTTCTAACATGGATTAGGTCCTAATCCAGACTGAAACCAGGAATTAGGGGGAAAGACTGATCTAGACCTAAAATCAACATACATTTCTTGCCCTGATTCATTTATTCTCAAATTTTTTGGAGGTTGGTTCATGTGATGCTGGATTGGGCTGTCAGCAGCTGTTGAGGGCAATTCTTGCTCTGTGCAAGTTTTTCACTGTGTGGAAATTCCCAAAAGAAAGACAAATATCCTGCTTTTTTTGCTTTCTTTCCCCCCCTAAAGAACCTTTTAGACTGTTTTGACCTCCCACATTTCTGCTTGGAATTTCCCAGAGAGTTCCTGTATCCACTTTGTACTTTCTGCATGAACTGTGATATTTTTTGTAAATACCTTGTTGTTTGATTTTTCCATCTTCTGCCTATGCTCAATCAACTCTGTGCTCACTTTCTGATGGGGTGTGAAGATACAAACTGACCTGAAAATTTAAAAGTCTTCTCCCTCATCTTTCAGGTAGTTGTTCTTTTTCTCTTTATCAGCTCCATTTTCATAACTGAAGGCCTTTGTCTCCATTTTAAAACTGGGCTTCCATCTCTTGAATCATTTCTGCAGCTCTTCCTTGAACCTTCTCAATAAAATTCATACCAACTGACATTTAATTTTTTTCATATTTACTTTTTTTTCCCCAGTTTCTTTGGTGGGAAATGTTTCCATAAACAGAGCAGAGAAAGCTGCACAGTTATGGAATGCTCAGATCTGCTTTTCTGAACTGAAATGTGAATTATTTGCCACCTCTCTCTTGCAGGGTTTAGTTCCTCCCCTCAGCTTCTTGTGTGTGAATGATTTTTCCTGCTGTTAACTTTAATTCATATATTATACATCTCATCCATAATTTACCATAGAGAGGGACCTTCTATTATTTATCACCCACATGATGGGGACATGCATGTGCACACATGCATATATAGGATATTTTCCTACATAAAAATAAAGATTAATGTATAAATATTTAACAGAGGTTACAGTCTAAGGGGATATTGCTCCTAAAAGTGCTGGAAAATACTTTTTTCAGCAACCCTAATATGTACCACAGGGTACAGTCTGGTAAGAAACAGCTGATTCCTCTCCACAGAGTATTATTTGTTTGAAAGGACTAATTAAGGTAATTTAAAATTTTAGCATCTTATTAATTTTCTGCTTCCATGTACCCTGATTTCTTCTTCAAAACTTAATGTCTTTTAAGAGCCAGTGTTGACCTTAAACATAAATCATATTTTATAGAGACTGGCTTCTTCCTGTGATTAAGCACTGGAGACTCTGTCAGTTCTACAGACCATGAGCTGGGATTAGAACACAGGGAAATGATCAGGACTGCCCTGAACTATCTTTTTAAAGTGATGTCTGTTGTTCAGAAGATGAGTTATCAAACAAACTTTGAAATGCTCACTCCTTGTTCAGTCAGTCTTTCCACACGGAGTAAAACTCAGTGAGAATTTAGTCTGAACAAGGGGAGAGAGAAACTTGGCTCTCACAGAAAACACTTTTGGTTCATCACAGAGAGATTCTCATTTTCCCAAGGTGCACTTTACCTCTGTAACCACAGTTCACTGCAGCAAACACTCCTTCAAAACACAGAACCAGCATTTCACTACACATTTACAGACCTTGAAATGATCTTTCCTTCTCTCATTCAAGGAAGTTTAGCAACCAGGAATTATTGGACAGCCACTCTTTCTGTCACCCAAGTGTGGTGAATGAGTTAAACAAAGATTTATTGTGCCACCTGTACTTGAGGGTTGCTGAGGAAGCAGCATCAGAGTTAAAGGCAATGCTGAAGTTGTGCATGTTAACATATAATGTCCCTATTAAAAATAAATGCAGATGATGTTTGAGATGGTGTTCATCATTTCACTTGGTCTACTAAAAAGTAGCTAAAAATGTCTCAGAAGTGAAATGAGAAAGGTGTTGGGGTTTTGATTTGTTTTTCAGAGTTTGTTTTTTTGCAGGGTGTGGTGGTTGGGTTTTAGGGATTTTTAGGCCTTTTTTTGGTTTGGTTTGGATTGGATCTTTTTTGGATTCTGTATTTCACTTTTTTTTGTCTGGTTGGGGGTTCTTTTGTGGTAGGAAGAAGTGAATTAGTGAATAGCTGTTGCCTTTGCTTTTTCCCATCATTGGGGTTTTTTTGGTTGTTTTTGGGGGGTTTTTTGTTTTGGTGTTTTGTTGTGGGGTTTTTTTTTTTGGTCTGGGGGTTTTTTGTCTTTTTTTTTTTGTTTTTTTTTGTTTTTTTGTTTTGTTTTGGTTTGGTTTTGGTTTTTTTTTATTTTTTTGATGGCTGCATCTACATAATGGAAATTAAAAGTACTTTTTATAGAGACCAGGCAGGCTTGGAGCACAGAGTCCTGTCCACCCAAGTGAGATCAGGGCTGTCCTTCACCACCTCCCCTCTCCTGGAGGTCACACCCTGCAGGCTCTGCCCCAGAGCAAGACACAACCAGGTGACAGGAGAGAAGCACAGCAGAGTTTCAGCTTTAATACCTCATTTTGAAAGATCAGGTGAAAGCAAGTCGATGTAACAGGTTGGTCACACAATCAAATCACAACCAGCCATTCACAATTAATTATTCAAGCCTTTCTTTGTGCCCTTGTCAATTTGAACAGAGGAGCTGTCAGCTGGTGAGTCTCTATTGAACACCAGCCTCAGATCATTATTATTGAGCTGCCCCTGACCAGGCTCCAGGGCCAGAGCTCCTGTCAGAAAGAAAAAAGAAATGAAACATGCTGTATTGACTTTTTGCATCTTTGGGATATTATTTATTTCTTTATTTCCTCCCCCCCATCTTCCCAGATCTTTGCTCTCTGGTGTGCTCTGCTTTGTACCACGCTCCCTTTGCTCCACAAAGAACTAAAAAATAAATTAAAAAAAAACAGTCCAGGAGGTTCAATTTACAGGGATTGCTTGTGGGTTCCACCTTTTTTAATGCTCCAGGGAGGGAGATAAGTGTGTCCTGACCATGGCCATGGTGTGGAATGCAAATCCTCAGGTCAGTGATACAGAACCCTCGGGCCTCTGCCTAAGAGGATTGGAGTGAGGGGGAAAAAATTCGCTTTCTCCCAGGAGATAAAGACTGAGAACTATGAAAGCAATAATGTTGACCCAAATAACAGTTGCTCCAGAGATTGCACCAGTGCAGAGTTTGCTGGAATAAATGCCATACAGCTGTCAGGTTTTTGCCACGTTAATTTTCTTTTTTCAAGATTCATTTAGGGCTGTTCACATCCCTGAGCCATTGACTGCATAAAAGAGTATACCCAGATTAAAACAGAGTATCAGGAAAAGAGAAGAAATGTAGTTTTAGTGCAGAGCTTTTTCTTCATTACTTTTCCACTGCCTAGTTTTGAAAAATAGGGATAATTATTTTTAAATGTTCTTATCTAAGTGATAACAGCATTTTTTTTTTTTTGAATGCTCATGTAAAATGTCAAAACTGCACTGTGTTTTCTCTGAAGGGAGAAGCACATCGAACCAAATTGGGTGAATATCCTTACTTTAGATAAAATTGTGCAAAAAGGAGTACTTACAGACCTTATGCATTGGAAGCACCACTTGCAGAGAGTCACATCTCTTTTTAGGGAGCTGCCAAGCATAAATAAGAAAAACAGGACACTGGTACATGATTTAAAATTCCTTTGAGCCCATGGTCCCATGCTTAAACAAGACACACACACGTTTGGTTCACAGATTTCATAGTGATCCTTTCATTTAAGGTGTATTTTATGTCCTTGTGGTAATCACAGAATGGTTTGGGTTGGAAGGGTTCTGAAAGATCATCTCAATCCACCCCCTGCCATGGGCAGGGACACCTTGCACTGTGCCAGGCTGCTCCAAGACCTGTCCAGCCTGGNCTTACTTTAGATAAAATTGTGCAAAAAGGAGTACTTACAGACCTTATGCATTGGAAGCACCACTTGCAGAGAGTCACATCTCTTTTTAGGGAGCTGCCAAGCATAAATAGGAACAGGACACTGGTACATAATTTAAAATTCCTTTGAGCCCATGGTCCCATGCTTGAACAAGACACACACATGTTTGGTTCACAGATTTCATAGTGATCCTTTCATTTAAGGTGTATTTTATGTCCTTGTGGTAATCACAGAATGGTTTGGGTTGGAAGGGTTCTGAAAGATCATCTCAATCCACCCCCTGCCATGGGCAGGGACACCTTGCACTGTGCCAGGCTGCTCCAAGACCTGTCCAGCCTGGCTTTGGACACTTCCAGGGATCCAGGGGAGCCCCAGCTGCTCTGGGCACCCTGTGCCAGGGCCTGCTCACCCTCACAGGGAACAATTCCTTCCTTATATTCAACCTAAATTTCCCCTCTTTCACTTTGAGCCCATTCCCCCTTGTCCTGTCACTCCAGTTCCTGATGAATTGTTCCTTTCCAGGCTTCTTGTAGCCCCTTCAGGCACTGGAAGGTTCTCTGAGGTCTCCAAACAACCTTCTCCTCTCCAGGCTGAACATCCCCAGCTTTCCCATCCTCTCTCCATAGGGAAGGTGCCCCAGTCCCCTTATCAACCTCGTGGCCTCCTCTGGACTTGCTCCAGCAGTTCCACATCCTGCTGATGCTGGGACATCCAAACTGGGCACTCTGGGTGGGATCTCATGGGAGCAGAGCAAAGAGGAGAATCCCCTCCCTGCACCTGCTGCCCACAGCGCTTTGGATGATGCTGGTGGTGACTCCATGCACAGTTTTGGCTGTTGTTCTCCATCTCCAGCAGTGCCAGAGGACGTGGATGTGCCTGATTCATGATAGGAATGCTGTTCCAAATGTCCTGGGTGGCTGGAGTGTGCTGCACACGTCGGGGCTTTTCTGCCAGGTCAATCCTGTTCAGGCAACTTGACGCCGCTTGCAGCTCCTGGGATTGCAGGAAATGTCAATGATATGGATCTTCCCATGGAAATGTCATTAGCATGGTCAGAGCCACCTGTGCTGATGTCATGTGGTGCTGGCAGGGTCACTCTGTGACTCAGCACGTTCTTTAGTGCCCTGTGGAGATAAAGAAGGAGAGTTTGACTGCTGAGGGAAGTTCTTAGGGCGCAGGCAGTGCAGGTCTGTGTCTGCTTGGACAAATTTATTTATTTATAATCTAGTGCTATGCTTCCTGAACAAAAAAATAATTTTTAAAAGTAGAAAAAATGCTTTGTGTGACTTTCAAAATGGTTTTGTGAGTATTTCAAAAAATGCTTTCAGTGATTTATGACTAAAGTCCCATATGTAGAATATAAGTTTGCAGTGGTTGTTTTTTTCCTAAAACACCTCTGTTTCCTTAACATTCACCATTTAAAAGACACAACAGAACACATTAGCTGCTTAACAAATGCTGCAATGCAACCCTAGAACAAATCTAAGCGTTAACAAAATAGATGCTTTAAATCATTTATAGGGCTAATTGCATCTGTAAGTACAGGGAAAGCTCAGGAAAAGCAGAGAAATGTTTAACACAGCTTGCCTGAAACATTAATCTGGCCAAAGGCTGTATTTTAGAAATGATTTATTCTGAGGTCTTCACAGAAAATGAGCACTGGTGCAAACAAAACGTGTCCAGCCCACTGGTGAACACTCTGACAGTGGAAAGAGAACAACAATAATAATATTTAACTCGTTCAGAGAGATTTACACCTCCAAACTGTGCCCTTGGTGTTCACCTCCATAAAGGAGTGAATCCAGTCTGGCAGGTTTTCAGGCACAGCATGTGAAATGAGGGGTGAGAAAGGATGTTTGGATGCTCAAAACACAGAACTGGGATTCCCAAATCTGCCACAAGCTCACAAGATAAAGTTAGGCAAATCAATTTGCTTCAATTTCCCAATCAAATGGAAATTGGCAAATGATAAAAATGATCTTAGGGATGTATTTGGGCATATTTGCATAATCATCCTGATATTTGGAAAGGCTTCCAAGTAATGATTCTCTGAGCAGTTCAGAGAAGGAAATAAAAAAAACCTTAAAATATATTTATTCTAAAGGATGGATGCTTGCTGTGTTTATAATAATATTTTCTTTGTGCTTCCAGTCGAAGGAAAGTAATAGTACAGAATCACAGTAATCTCCATGAGATGATATGGAATTACACATCCTTCCTGGTTTTACCTCACATAGATCTTTGAAATGAAGTTGGATGGAAATATCCCGTAATCTTGAGCTGATGCTCAGCATAAATCACACTGTGAATTTACTCCTTGCTGGAAAGTCACATTTACTGATCCCTTTTCATTGTTATAAAGTTAGTCTGACAAAGATGTCAGCAAACAGAAAATAAATAGTGTGAAAACCACATCTATTCACACTGCTGTAATGTGACTCCTGTTCAAAGTGTTTGTTTATTGAGAAGTTGCAAGAATTATAAAATTTTTGTAACCTATAAAAAATGAGGTCTGCTAAATCCCCACGTGCTGATGGAATTCAAATTCTCAGGAATTGCTTGCAGTTATTTCAATTTTAAATCAGTGTGAGTTATTTTTCTCTTCCAGCAATGTTGGGAATACACGTGACTTGTGTAATACTTAAATGCTGCTTTTCCAATATTCCTTTATGGAATAATTTCATTGGATCAGGGATGACAGGAGTTTTGTTTATTTTAATGTATAGAAAAGCCTTTACATACTTCTGCTCTTACTGTTGCTATTTTTTTCTGTTTAAAACACTGCTTCATGAGTTGTTCTGAAGCAACACTGAGTACAAATGGTTTTGTGTGTTTCTATAATCAGGGAAATGTGTACTGAGTCACAAAATATGGGAATAGCTCATTAGGAGGCAATTTTTTTCCAAAAAAAAAAAGGTAATGAGAGCTGAAAATTTAAACACAAATTGCACAACATGGAGCTCTGTGCCTGTGTGAAGGTAAAGAAGAGACAGAAGTAGGGTCCAATGATATAACATGGTTATATTGAGAATCAAAATTTGTGTGTATGAGAGGGAGAAAAGTAGAGGAAAAATAGTTATAGTGAGGGGGAAACTGTAAAAAATATCTTTAATTTGTCTAGAGGTGTTGAAAAGCAACACCATAGACTCAATACTACTGTATTGTTCAGAAAGATAAAAATGTACATCTCTAGCAGGGTTTTTTCTTCATTTTAAAAGTTACTCACTGAACATTGAATTATTTTCCCAGTAGACTGGCCAAGAGTCTCCAGGGGAAATTATTTATTTAATCTCTAATTCCTAGTGGAGCTGCTTCCTCCCACAGTGAATTTTCTGAATATTTTTTTAATCCAAAGACAGGTTTACTTTTTCAAATTGAGTGAGGAAGATACTAATTCCTTCTCGTGTCATTACCATAAAGCCAAATTAACTTTCCTTCATTTTGCCCTCTCAAAGTAAAGACACCACACAAGAATGCACCATGTGAGGCTTTGTTTCTGCCACTGCACATGCTTTAGATAAAAATTCTGACTGCTCAGGTGTCTTGGGAAGCTTTGAACAGATCTTTCCATGGAAGGGAGAGGGTTCTATGATAAATTCCTCACAGAACTCTTCCTTCAGGTTGAGATGCTCCATTGCCTTCACAGTTACCTGCAAAATAAATGTGGTTGAACGTGTGGGGTTGTGATTTCTGGGGATGATATTGGCTGTTTGCACTCAGCCAAGATAATTCTGCTGCTGCTGGAATTCTGTGTCTGCAGGGCTGTGACTTATTCTGATCATATTGTCCAGAACAGTTTATATTTTGGAATTACAATGACTTCAAAGCTCCAAAACTGTTAAGGTGCACATTTGGTGGTGGTGACATAAAGCAGCTGCTCTTCAGGCCAGAGGAGATGGAGGTTTTTAATTAATGAGCTTGTGTTTAAATTTGCTTGCAGATGTAGGAGGGGAGATGGGTTGTGGTCCTTGAAGATACGAAGAGCAGAGAATTATTTTATTTGTGCTAAGCCACTGGTCAGCTCCAGGCTATTTATTTGTGTGGGATGCACCAGTAAAAGCCTGAGGAAAAAAGATTTTAATCCTCCAGACAGCTCCATGTATCATGGGCAAAGTTGAATCCTCTTTAATCAGAGCCCCTAAAACTAGCTGGTGATTTAAAATGATCTGCTTTCTTCCCAGCTGAAATGAGGAAAGCAGCTTCTACAGCAACGTATGCAAGCACTCAAATCATCTAAAAGTGAGGCATTAAAGATTATGGCAGTTTTATTCAATATCCTGGAGGATGACAGCTAACAGCAGCAGGTAGAGAGCTG
>VWYE01011291.1:47008-62685 GCA_013398995.1 Alaudala cheleensis
GTTTGATAAGAAGTGAGGGTGGCACAAATGGTTTTGAGTGATGTATACACTCAGACAGTGCTCTGAGCAATTGGGAATGTGACAGGAAAAGCAAGAAACACTCAGCTTAGGGTAGTGCCTTATATCAAGGTTTAACTTATTGCTACTATGTGTCTGTATAATTTCATCCAAATATTACAACTAATATATTAAAATGTAAGAAAGCTTTGCTTTTTTTTCATGTAAGCTTTTCAATGCCACATTTCAGACATCTGGCTGTGAAACTGGAATATTTCCCATTCAGGTGATTTTACTGCTGCACTCCACAGTATCTTTGTTTCATTCTCAGGGGTATATGAAGTCAATATGGCTTCTATAAGAGAAAGAACCTCTCTAGCCTGTAAATCCACCTAGGCTGGAGTTCAGTGTTGCTCCTGGCTGAGGAGAGAGCACCTCCCATCCAGTTCTCCCTCCTCGTTTACACCTTCCCTTGCTCAGCTCTTCTTCATCAGCAAAGGAGCTCAGCACCTTCTGTGCCTCAGTTATGGTGATTTATTTTCTCAGAATCCCAGGATCACTGAGGCTGGAAAAGCCTTTCCAGCCCAGGGATTCCCAGCTGTGCCTTATCCTCACCTTGTCCCCAGCCCAGAGCACTCAGTGCCACCTCCAGGGGACACCTCCAGGCATGGGCACTGCAAAGCTCCCTGGGCAGCCCCTGCCAAGGCCTGAGCTCCCTTTCCATGGGCAAATTCCTGCTGCTGGCCAAGCTGAGCCTGCCCTGGCCCAGCCTGAGGCTGTTCCCTCTCCTCCTGTCCCTGTTCCCTGGCAGCAGAGCCTGACTCCATCTGGCTGTCCCCTCCTGGCAGGGAGATTTAGGGGAGAAATAACATCACCCCTGAGCCTCCTTTTCTCCATGCTGAACAACCCTACCACTTACTTAACGCTGGTGTGGTTATTTAATAATTCTGGATACTTCCAAGGATGGGAGAGGTGGGCTGGTGTTGTTTTATTCAATGTTCTCTGCTCTGAGGGTCACACCAGTCCTGTGACATGAAATGGTTGTTAATTTTTTTCCCAATTTCTTTTATATTATGGTTTAAAGGATATCACCCTCTGTAATGAAACCATTTCCTTTCTGTCTTCTCTCTGTTGGATTGCTTTCCCACTGATGCATCTGTGAGCAAGCATCCTGGCTACACTTCATTATTAAAAAGTCATTGCTCAAACAGAGCTCTGAAGAAAGGGAATTCTTTCTTCCTGCATATTCCTGGATATTAGCTCATAATGGGCTTCACCCTTGTGTATTTCTCCCCTAATTCTGGAGCCTGCTATATTTTATAATACCTTGGTATATGTGCATATATTGTAAGAGTTACCAGCTACAGAGGAATTTAGCAGACATTAAAAGGAAAAGATATTCACATTTACCTCAGCTGTAAAAGTTTTGGAAAAGCACACACAGTTTAGACAACAGTATTTTTAGGTGGAAATATTAATCAGGTGAGGCTGAAGTCTACAATGCATTCTGAGCATGTTATTTTAATTTATTGCATTACAGGAAGTGCATTAGAGCAACCATGCACCATGTGGATTTTAGGGGGGTTCGTGTCCTTGCTTTTAAAGTGGGCATGAAACAGAACAGAGACAGTTCTGTGGGTGCAAATGATCAAAACTGCACATGTGACCATATAAACCATGGTATTCCCCACGTATTCTAGAACCAGTCGTTTAAAAAGTCATATTTAAAGAAAAAATTAACCTGTAACACTTTTATTTTGAGAGAACAGTGGTGGAAACTCTGACCTTGAACATGTCAGGCTTGTTTGGTTTTAGAGACTGTGGCTTTGCTGGGCAGGGTGGGGTGGGACTGCTCCTCTCACTGGAACTGTTTGATTTGCAGGCACTGCAGGTGTGAGCAGCTTCACTGCCTCTCTCACCCCTACAGCTCTGCTGCTGAATTGCACCAGACCATCCCAAAATGCTGAACTAAACTGGGTCAATGCACTGGTTCTTTACCCCATATTTTATTTCAGATGCCCCTTGTATGTTTGTTAATAGTCATATAACCATGGCACATTTCTTTCCTTTAAGATACCTCCGTTTCTGCACATGAAGTGCAAATAAAATATGCATTAATTAATGCCTTTTATGCATTCACAGCGAGCACTTGGTCAGCTTGGAACTGGCAGCTTCAAACCTGGCAAAAATCAATTTCCAGCTCCTGTATCCTCCATCCTTCAGCGTGAGAGCAACGACCTGCAGATATTTTAAACCCTGCCAACCCTTGTGTCTTTCAGGACCTAGATTTCTCATCACATCCACGGGAGCCTTGTATATTTTAGACGTACAGAATGAAGACGGGCTGTACAACTACCGATGTATCACAAGGCACAGATACACTGGAGAAACGCGACAAAGCAACAGCGCAAGACTTTTTGTATCAGGTGCTCCTTTTCTGTATCTTGCTAAAGGAAACGCTGGCGTGTGTCTCTCTCTGGTGTGCTCAGCTGGCAAAGGCACGTTCTTGCGTGGCTTCTATCAAATGGAATTGGGGAGATGCTGCAAAATAGGATGGGCCGTTTTAAAACCCTTAAGTTTTTAATCCGTTTTTCACGTCTTAGTTGCTATTTCCTGAAGGTCTGTGGGGTGCTGCTGCATCCAGCAAGGTGATCTTTTTAGCAGGTTTAGAGTATTTTATTTAATTTAATCACCTGAACTTCCCTGTGTAACCAAAGAAGAGGNGGAGTACTTTATGCAGGGACTGTGGGTGGGATTCATCCCTCCAAAAGTAGACCAGAGAAATTTAATCACCCTAAATTCCCTGTGTAACCAAAGAAGAGGAACACTTTTAGGGGCAGTGTGCCTGTCCTGCTTTGGGGTGACCTGAACTGCCCCATGGTGCCTGTTCCCCTCAGCAGGAGCTCAGCTCGTTGCACTCAGCTGTAGATAATTCCACCTCAGGGTTCCTCAGGTTATCTGGGGTGCAATTCAGCCTTCCTCTTCCTTCATCCCACTCCTACCCTGGGGGAAACAGCGTGTTCCCTTCCCTCCAGGAGGGATCTCCTTCCAGGAGGAGAAGGTGACCTGTGCCAGAGCACCCAGGGGTGCTGCAGGCAGACAGGAGATGGTTGGCAGCTCCCAGGGCTGAGTCCCAGGGCAATCTGTGCAGCAGGTGGGAAAACAAGGAGGTGGATGGGCTATTTTAACTTTTCTTGTCGTTTTAAATTAACTGCTGGTTGCTGTGTGTGTGGTGGACAGTTGGGCTCCTCANCTTGTCGTTTTAAATTAACTGTGGTGGACAGTTGGGCTCCTCACAGCCACCACACACTCAGGGCTGCTCCAATACAGATTTCCCCCTTTTTTTCTCAGTGAGAGGCAGCGCCAGGTGTGGGTGAGGTGAAGAAGGAGCTGACCCAAACATTTCTGTGTAGGATTAGCACCTCTCCATCTCCCCTCCCTGTCCTTCATTTGCTGATTTTCCCTTTGTTTGCATGTGAGTAAATCCAGGATGGTTTTCCTACATCCACAGAGCTCACTGAGGCTGTATCCCAGACTTTGCCCCCATATCCTTACCCTGCACAAATCATCCCCACCACCCCACTGAAAGCCCCACATTGCTTTTTTTTTCCTTTCCTTTTGTTGCTAAGTTTCCTTAAAGGTCAGTCAGGATTTGGTGGCTTTCCCCATCTGACAGTCAGTGGGGTCATTCCCCTTTTGACCCTTTCCTCTCCTCTTCTGGTCCTTCTGTCAGAATAAAGCTCCAGTGCTCAGGTCTCAGCTCTCCACCCCTGTGTTTGAGAGCCCTAAGGGAGACAGAGGTGAGCACAATTATTAACATGCTTCTTGCCCTCCTCCAAAATGAACATTCTCGAGGTATTTTGGAGCCCTCTAAACACACAGCTCAGTATTTAAATGTAGTAATGATTAAAAAAAAAAAAAAAAGAGAGAGAGAAAATAGTGGGATTTTTCAGGTTAGAATCACTTACCAGTGAGTTCCAGGAGTTTCTCCCTTTGGTAGGTGTCCCCTGTGGGTAGAACTCTTGCCTCTGCTTTTCCCAACCAGATGAAGGAGTTCTCCTGCACAACAATCTGCCTGCTGTGGTCTTAGGAGAACAGGCAGGATTCTGCCCTTCCAGCTGGCTCCATAATATGGTCTGCTTCCGTGTGAAATCACGTTAAGGCTGAGCCAGTGGGAGCCTAAATAAAATCAGGCTCTTGTATCTTGGTTACCACAGGAAAAATTCTGGTTCTCACTGAACAAAAGGGGAAAAATTAAAGCAAGTCTTCCTTGAAATTTAGGACCAACACCCTAAAGGATGTTCTTTGTCTGGAGTTGCTTTTTCTGTTCTCCACAGACCAAACTGAAATAGCAAATTTTACCTGGGGTCAATAACTGGATTTTTTAAATTCAGCAGGGTTAATTATTTTTGATCAGGGCTGGAGTGAGCTCTGATTTCCAGTCCTGTTAATCTCCTGAGCAAGTGCAGCAATCAGGGGCAGGGTTTGTCTCTTGATGTTTTTCTGACAAGTTTTCCTATTTCTTTACTGGAATTTACAGTTTTAAAGAGTGACTCCTTTAAGAACTGGGATCAGAGAATCCATTAATAGAGTTCTGAAAAGTCTGCTTGCATGAGACCTACATTTTTGCCTGCCTTTTCCATCCATATTTGTTCTTCACTTGTTTGGGGATGAAATAGTTTCTGATGGATATTCCTCATGTTTCCTGGCCACATTTAACACAGGTTAAGCTTCATTGTTGTTTTGAAACATTGAGAATGGTAACGTGCAGATAATAGCAAATAAAATTAAAAATTAGCAAAAAGAGTGAATAATTAATATGTCTATGACCAAAATAAAGTTCAAATTTCATTTTTAGAAAGAGCAACTCCTTGAAATCATGTGGCCTTTCTAAATAAAATTAAACCCAAAGCCATTAACATGCAACAGAAAATATTTCTAACACTCATTATAATGTCCTTTTCCAACAATAATTTTATCCTGCCATGAATCCCATCTCCCAAAATCATTACTGCTTTTTAACCTCCACACTCTGAAAAATCCTTATGATTTTTAAAGGGCAATAGTTTTCTTCTTCTGTCCTTCAAAGATGGTCCAAAGTAGAGTATATTAAAACGGTATTTTGCCTCTGTTTTTCACCATTGTCCTTGCTGGGAGTCATTTGCAGCTGAATGTTAAAGCACAGTAAAATAATAATTCAAAAGAGGCTTAACACATATTGGAACTGGGTTGTGTTACTTTGCTATTTTTTGCCTCATTGCAGCTGATTGCAAATGAAGCCTGGGATTTCTTTTGTGCTTTGTTTGGTATTTGACTGGTTTGTTTTTTGCTTTTTTTTTTTCCCCCTTAACTGGAATATATGAACTGTAGGAGTTCTAAAGAGGAGTCTGTTCCAGGGACAACCCAAAGAAAGGTTTTTACTGTCCATTTAAATGGACAAGAGTGCAGGAAAACAGGTCACTGGAATCATATCTTGTGTATCCCTGAATATATTTCTAAAACCTCCTCTGTAACAGCAGGTTGAAATTTTCCTCATTATGTAGGCAAATCTCAGTTTAGCTGTCCTGCAGCTGGGACTCCAGGCTGTGCTGCTGCTGACAAGGCTCAAGTTGAGAATGAAAAAAGGGAAGTGACCCTGGGATGGAGAATCCAGGGTCTGCTGTGCTGCTTGAGTAGGAACACACAGACAATACCTCTGAAAGACAGCTATGCTCTTTAATTATTTAAATATTTAATTATCACTTGCAGCTAAAGAAATGGATTTCATGTAGCTGTAACCTTGTTAAGAGCCAGAAGCTGTAATTTCTTGCCTGCTTGTGGTTTTTGCTCTCAGTTAATTCCCCACAAAAGAGCCTGTGCCTGGTAACAGGGACTCCTGATGACCCAAACGGCCGGAGAGGAGCTGGCTGATCAATTAGTCAAATTGACATTGGCCTTCCCAGTGGCATCCTGGCAGATTGTGCTCTCACTGAGCCAGACATAAACGGCATGGCAAGCTCAGAAATTTGTCCCCTCTTGGTGCCAAATGTGGACCTCGAGGCCACTGATTCATCCAAAATCGCTCATTCAGCCACCGCCGACGCCTTCCTAATGAGACACTCAGCAAGCTGAATGTGGCTTTGCCCTCAGTGGCTCAGTGTTTTCCTGGCATCTAGAAAGCAGAAAAACCTCTGCTGTCACCTTCCACTGGACTTGGCATTTTGGGGGTTTTATCAAGATATTGTCACCAAAAAAAAAAATATTTAGTCCATTTCTTTAATATGCCAGTTTTGGTTTCTGGATTGATAGTTTAACTTGAATAGCCTTAAAATGTTTGCTCTCCTGGGTGTGGCTGCAATTCATAAAGATATATCTAAGCTCATTTTAAACCAGCTAGCTCAGGTACTGATTACTGTTGGAATAGCTTTAATTCAGCATGAGCTGCTCCTTTAATCTCTCCAGCTCCTTACAGGGGCTGCTGCAGCTGCCCTGTGAGCAGCACCTGAGTTTGCTAAGTTAAAATGCCTCTTGAAAATGCCAAAATTGTGGCAAGCACACCTAAATCCAGTCAGCTAAGATTGGATATACCCAAAAAGAGGTCAGTGTGTCAGGTAGGAGCTGGTCAGCATGTGGAGTTTCTTTGTGAGACAGAAATCTTAGCAAAGTGTGTCTGTGTGATGAGACAATACTTTGATGAATATTTGTTCAGTATTTTTTTGCTGGAACAGCTCCGGGGTGGGTTGCACAAAACTTTAAATCGTGTCAACCTCTGTCTCCAAAATTTTCCAACTTGAAATTACAAACCCAGCACTATTTCTGATGGGTGCATGCACCTCTGGTGAAGGCAATGCTGCCAGACATCTGTGAGATCCATAAATCCATGCCAGGCGCTGCACAAGTGAGGGCTGCAGTTGTCAGCAAATTGAGCACAGAAAGATGCACTATTAAGCTGTAAGTTGGTCTTGTCACGTTAAGTTCTTTTCCCACAGAAGAAGAAAAGGCTTGTCTGTCAGCTTGACTGCAGATAGAAATCCCTGTGCCTTTGGACATTTGTCTCCTGACAAGGGAATAAATTGCTCCTTTAATTCAAAGCCTTCAGACCACCGAGAAGAAGAAGGGACAACGTGTTGGCTTCAATCTAGTCGAGAAGTGGCAATAATTGCTAAGGCAACACATTTCTGGCTCTCTGTGCCTCTCACAGGGAACATGAAGGATGACCAGCAAAACGTTTGCCACCTGGAAAAAATCCAGTGAGAGGATTTCCAAGCAGCAGTGGGTTGCTTCTGCAACATGTGCTGCTGGATCCCAGCCACCACAACTCAGGCTGGTGGCTGGGCCAGGGAAGCAAACTGGAGTGCTCTGGGCTGACGAGTCAGAAAATGCAGGAGAAAAAATATTGACATATTTCTTAGTGAGTTCATTTTAATGCTCTCATGTTACAAACTTACACGTGGCCAGAGTGGAGTGAGCCCCGTGAGGATGTATCAAGTCTGAGGGTGTCCTGCACCTCACAGAAATGGCTTAAAAATAATTTGAAAGACGGCTCTTTGGGTGTGTTTTGTAAAGCAAAAGGTTTAATAAACTGATAAAATAATGAATGATAAAAGAACAAAATCGAACCCAAGCACAGGTACATGCAAGCATTGTACCTGGTTATGACATCCCAAGAAACACGGAGAATCTCTGTGCTCTCCCTTATGTACTGAATTATTTAGGTGGGTTTTTTTGGCCAATTGCCCAATAGAGAATGGCTGCATTTCTGAAAGATAAGTAAATAAAGATAGGTAAATAAACCAATCAGTGTTTCTGTCTTGGCCTTAAGCCAATGGCTGCCAGGAGAGCACAGAAATTTCCAGGGCTTTTTCCCTTTAAGACTGAAGGCAAAACTGCTTTCCTTATGTGGAAACACCCGCTTGTTTTAAATCTGCCTTACTGCCCTCTCACTAAAAAGAGCTCTCCTCTGCCTTTCCCCGTTGCAGACCCAGCGAACTCAGCCCCATCTATCCTAGATGGGTTTGACCACCGCAAAGCCATGGCGGGGCAGCGAGTGGAGCTGCCTTGCAAAGCCTCGGGGCACCCGGCGCCCAAGTACCGCTGGCTGAAGGACAACGTGCCCTGGGAGCCCGACAGCCGCTTCCGGCAGACGGTGACGGGGCTGCTCATCGAGAACACGCGGCCCTCGGACTCGGGCAGCTACGTCTGCGAGGTGTGGAACAACTACGGCACCGCCGAGGTGGTCGGGCGCCTCCACGTCAAACGTAGGTCCTGGCTGGGTCGGTGTCGCCCGGTGAGAGGGGGAGAGCTTGGAGAAATCCCCGCCTCTGAGAGGTTTCGGGCAGTGGGGAGAGGCTTTTGTTGAGGGGGATGGCTTGGGGAGGATGACTGGGCAGGGTTGGAGAATAAAGTAGGTGTTTATTGGAGGGACTTTAAGGGTACGCCTTGGGCTGCGCAAGAGCCTGGCCAGGGCTGCATCCAAGGTGGACCCAAAATGGTCATAAAATGGATGCCCAGTTGTCGGAGTTATCTCTTCTGAGATTAACCCTGGCAGTGTAAAATCTTTCTTCTCACTGGCCCATGCTTGAAAGAAGGAATCGGAGAATGTCTGGGTTGTGGACTGAAGATGTTTATTTTAGAAATCTTATCTCTAAGTTCTTTCTGTCCAGCATGAAATTCACAGACAGCTGAAAAATGGTTTCTCCTCCACCCACGACAGTGGCTGGACTTTTATACTCTAAACTACGTTAACATTGTTTTTCCCTAAACGCTAATAACTAAAATTCATGTCATGCAGTGAAATTTTACCTTTACCAATCCTAAAAACTCATCACCCTTTGCAAAGAGGAAGAGGAAAAGGAAGACAGGAAAATGTGGTTTTATCACACTGATCCACCTCCATTTTGACCCCATTATATCTATACAGCAAAATATAAAAACCCTACTATCTCACCCAGTGCCATAACAAAAATCACACAAATCAAACCCTTGTGACCTCCAAATCCTCAGACAACCCTGGCAGTGCTTTTCCCACGGGCTGAGACCAAAAGCCACCACTGTTTCTGACACAGGCCAAGGAGGACCTACCGCCCCCGTCCGGGCTCCTGCCCATCCAGGAGAACCAGAGAGATCCTCTGGTTTCCCACACCACTTACAAGATCTCACATTTTTATAAGTTTTGGTTTATTTGCATATTGGGGTTTAACTGTCCAGTTCCAGCTTCAGATTGTGAAGCCTCATCCTTCTTGTTTTCTCCCTTCAGCCCACCCTTGTTTGTGCTTCTGGGCCTGAAACTTGTCCTCACTGTCCTTGGTCTCCAGCAGGAAAAGGATTTGTTTTGTGTCCCTACTCTGTGAAGAGCTGTCTAACACTTAATATGAGGCTCAGAACTACACCCCTAGGCAGCACAGAATCTAAAGAACATGGAAGTTAAAACTTAAGGCATCAAGGCAGCCAGTGTTATGAATAGATGTGGGGGTTTGGATAAGTCCCTGCCTTTTGCCCAGGCCTCTGGCAGCAGGCTGTAGCTTTATTGAGATGGCCAGCTCCCCAAAACCCACTCTCATCCACAAGTTCTTTAATAATGGTCTGTTATAGAATGAATTATTTATTTAATAGGCACAAAGCTAACAGACACTGAACTTAAAACAGATTATATACTATACAGGAAAAAGGACAAAAGAGACTACTAGTAAATAAATACAGCATGAGGCTAAAGGTACCTTTAATTTTACAGTTAGCAAAGAAATAATTTAACTTAGGATCCAATGTTTCTTACCAACCGATTTGTTATGGAGCACACATCAAAATCCTTTCCATCAATTCCCAGGAAAGTAACTGCAGAATCTGAGTCCAAATTCCATGGGGAAGTCATGTATGTTTATAAGGGTGTGTGTATAGGAGGCTCCTGCCTCTGTGATAATTCGTGTGTCTTNCTAGACTTAAAACAGATTATATACTATACAGGAAAAAGGACAAAAGAGACTGCTAGTAAATAAATACAGCATGAGGCTAAAGGTACCTTTAATTTTACAGTTAGCAAAGAAATAATTTAACTTAGGATCCAATGTTTCTTACCAACCGATTTGTTATGGAGCACACATCAAAATCCTTTCCATCAATTCCCAGGAAAGTAACTGCAGAATCTGAGTCCAAATTCCGGGGAGAAGTCTTGTATGTTTATAAGGGTGTGTGTGTAGGAGGCTTCTGCCTCAGTGATAATTCATGTGTCTTTTATAGTCTTTGTAAAACAGTGTGTTTCAACAAGAATATTTACTTTTATCTTTTCCCACATCTACTCTCTAGACTAAGATGTTGATTCTTAGCTGGGGCCTGAGCCCTTTTGGCACCAGAGATGCCCCCTTTGGGCCTTTCACCCACCGGGGTTATCTTTTTCATATGCACCAACCACATGTGGTAGAGAGGAAGAGGACTCATCCTGCCACAGCCAGCAACCCAAACCCCACTCTCTTTTCATAATGACCACTCAGGTCTACTACAAACATGAATTACACAAGGAAAACAGGACTTTAAACAGATTTACTACTCAGGATAACACAGAAAGAACTACTAGTAGATAAAAACACAGTGCGTGATAACAAAATAACCTGTTTTATGGCTGGCAAAGAAATAGTTCAGATAGGAGCCAATGTCACTTACCAGTGAATGACNAGAGGACTCATCCTGCCACAGCCAGCAACCCAAACCCCACTCTCTTTTCATAATGACCACTCAGGTCTACTACAAACATGAATTACACAAGGAAAACAGGACTTTAAACAGATTTACTACTCAGGATAACACAGAAAGAACTACTAGTAGATAAAAACAGAGTGCGTGATAACAAAATAACCTGTTTTACAGCTGGCAAAGAAATAGTTCAGATAGGAGCCAATGTCACTTACCAGTGAATGATAAAGTTGTGTAGAAGTCTCCCAATTTCTCTCAATCCCAGGGAAGTATCTCAATATCAACATCTCAGCATTGAGGAGAACTCTCCACATACTCAGAGGGCATATAAGAGATTACTGATTTTATGAAAAACATAGTGGTCTTTTATAATGGCAGAAGTAGCTGTCTGTCAGTCGCTTATTTCTGCTCACCCTTCCCCATGCATTCCAGGCAGGATGTTTATTGCTGCCTAAGGGTGTTTTCAGCTGAGATAATTCATCTCAAGACAAACCATTTGGGCCTAGTTTAGATTCGGGGAGGTAGAGAAGTCTTTTGCTGTGAAAGAAAAAGGGGATGAAAGGTTGGGTCACAGTTGACTGTTGGTGGTGTTGCCTGATATCAAAAGAGATAAACCCTTGCAACAGTGCTGAAATAGTAAAATAAAAAGCAGAGCTTGACTGGAAGCTTCCAGGTGTCCCAATGATCATGGGCACAACCAGTACTGGATCTCTAAAATTTTATAAGTTTAACGAATTAGAATTCTTAACAAATATTGTCCAATTAAAAGAGCAGCTGGTTAGGTAATTTTTGGAGTTGGTCCAGGGCTTCTTTGCCCCTCTTGTTGTCATGTTTTCTCAGATTCTGGTTGTAAAACAAAATGTTCTTCTTGTAGGTCTTTCATTTGAAAATAAGACTAAACAGTGTTTCAGGAATGTGTTAGAAGGTTGGCTTATTGTTCAAAAATTTGGGAGAAAGGAGGGGAGAAATACTACGAGCTACATGACTGTGCAATAATATTCTTCAGAGCTATGAATATATTAAAAATTCATAAAAGCAAAACTGTTTAGGCATCAGTATTAAATTGTTGCCTACCTTGCCATACCTTCTGTTTCCTTAATTTATCTTAGCAGTGATTAAAGTCCTCAAAGTTGTGGAACGACACAAAGCAGGCTCTGTGGAGATAAGTTAGCTGGCCAATTGAGCGATCAGAAGTGCAAATGGATGCAATTTCCAGTGTAGCTCTATAATTTATCACATGGAGGATATGTAATTTAGAAGCCTGAATTGGGTGCTGGAAAAGAAATTGCAAATGTTCTCATAAATAAAGCTGCCAAACTCTCGTTGCCATGACTCATGGTGCTCAGTAATATTGAATACTCATACTTTCCCCTCAGCTGAGTATTCATGTGTGAATATTCTGAATGTTTCACAAGTTCTACAAAGGTAATTATTGCTACAGGAGCAACACACTGGAAAAGTGTTGTGCTACTAGTGCTGAAAAAAACTCCAAAATTATTTCTTGGAATAGGAATAATGCTCTGTGAACTAACATTTCCACCCAGACAGCATGACTAGCAAACTGAAAAGGGAGAAGTTTTTGAGCAGTTCAAGCTATAAAAATATCCTCACAAATAATTGCACATAATGTTTTCGGGCAGAATAAAACCAAGGTGAAAAATCTGCCACTCATGAGTTGTAACTGAGGAGCTTTGGTTCTAAACACATTCATCAAAATACATCAAAATACTCATAAAAATGGGTTGGATTCCATCTGTCTTGTGTGATGCAAAGTCAAAACTTGCAGAGACATGATGTAATTGTACTGCTGATGACACCCAAAGCATCCCCAGTGCCTGATGATGTGTTTTTCCTAATGACTCTGTGCTCAGACAGCCAGTGGCAGTTCTCTGGATCAGGCTGGCAGGAAGTAAAAGCTGGGCAAAGAAGTTTTACCCTCCTCTGCAGTGTAGGATGTGACTTGCTTGCCTCACCATGGCTCTGGGATATTGGTGATGCACTTAAATGTGACTAATTTGCTTAATGGATTTGACAGTTTTTAGCTTTTGTAGTCTTTTAATAGGAAACAGAGATATTCAACGTGTATCTGAGCACAGATTATTGCTTTGGTCCTTTGTAATCCAGAATGTCTAAAGCCACTGTGTGTTTCTTTCCAGGCCTCTGTTCCTGATTACCCACTATAGATTTATTCCAACTTCTATGTTATAAAATATTTAATGAAGTAATCAAGTTACTTTTCTTTCTCAAGAGTGTGCATATGTTCTTATGCAAGCTGCTAAAAGAAAAAGTAGCATGGTCTGTATTTCATGTCAGAGATAGTATCAGTGGTGGTAGTAATCCCTTATCTTTACATGGAAGTCAAACCAATTTACACAAGGCATGAGATGAAATCTGTGTTCTGCAGTGGTGATAACTCCTAGGTGGGAGGATATGAATTGTTTTCCTTGCATTTACAACTTTTCTTCAGTACTGTTCATATTATTTTTTTTTTATGTAAAACTTGCATTCTCCTGTCACACTGTTTCTTTAGGATGACTTGAAAATATTGTAGTCCTCCCACATCAAAGCAAAAAATCTGGTGAGCCCACACACTAAAACTCTTCCGTGTGGACATATCAGATGGAAATCCATGGATGTACCTGTGTTAACATCTTCCACTCTTGGAAGCTAATCTTTCGATGAAATTGGCATTTATTGCACTTGTTCACCTTAGGGAGTGGTTTGGGAAAGTGTAGATTTGGTTCCTTTTGCCAGGAACTAAACCAGAAAATGAGTTTTCAGGAACACACTTAATGCACAAGATTCAAAGGTCTGCACTGAACTAATGTGAAATACCATCCTGCCCTCCCAAACCTGTGTGGTGCCATGCAACATCCCTCAGCACTAATGGTGTTGCTTGTAGGTCTGATCCTACTGTTCACCTAGGCACGGGATTATGTGTTAAATAGGTTATAGAAAAAATAGATTTAAATAGGTTTATAGGTTATCTATCCCTATAGATCTACTTAGACCTACTTTTTTTTTTTGTCATGGGTGTTGGTGGCAAAAATGTTTTTTTAGAGCAACAGAGTCATCTTTAATTTGTTTTGGTGGTTTGTTTTTTTTTTTAAGAAGGGTATGGCTGTGATTTTTATTGCTCTCCTTAACTGACAGTTGATTTGTTACTTGCACACAAATGAACAAATCAAGTTTATACTTAATTCCGCTCCATTTCCCTTTCTCTCTCCCCCATTCCCACCCGAAACCTCCAGAGCCGCTGAAAGCCACCATCAGCCCGCGCAAAGTCAAAAGCAGCGTCGGCAGCCAAGTGTCCTTGTCCTGCAGCGTGACGGGGACCGAGGACCAGGAGCTGTCCTGGTACCGCAACGGGGAGATCATCAACCCCGGCAGCAACGTGCGCATCACCGGCGCCAACCGCGAGAACCTGATCATGGACGGCATGGCCAAGAGCGACGGCGGCGCCTACCAGTGCTTCGTGCGCAAGGACAAGATGTCAGCTCAGGACTACGTCCAGGTGGTGCTGGAAGGTCAGTCTCCACCTGCCCCCTGGCAGGTCTGGGGTCCAAAATAATGCACAAGTCGCCTTTGGTGCCGTCGTTTTGGAGTGGTGGTGTCGCAAAGATCTAGAAATAAAGAAATGCGCTTTCGAGGCAACGTTGGTGTGGGAGGTAATGACTGAGCTGGTGTTTGATTGGAGGCCTCAAGGGGCAGATCTGGAAAAATACCCCTGTAGCAGTGGGGGCTTGGAGTAGTGGAAAGGCTGCTTGGGGGAAATCAGGCAAGGCAATTAAAGATCTAGAAATAGAGCAATGAGCTTTCGAGGCAACGTTGGTATAGGAGGTAATGGTTAACCTTGTCTTTAACTGGAGGCCTCAAGGGGCAGATCTGGAAAAATACCCCTGTAGCAGTGGGGGCTTAGAGTAGTGGAAAGCTGCTTGGGGGAAATCAGGCAAGGCAATTAAAGAGCTAGAAATAAAGAAATGCGCTTTTGAGGCAACGTTGGTATAGGAGGTAATGGTTAACCTTGTCTTTAACTGGAGGCCTCAAGGGGCAGATCTGGAAAAATACCCCTGTAGCAGTGGGGGCTTAGAGTAGTGGAAAGCTGCTTGGGGGAAATCAGGCAAGGCAATTAAAGATCTAGAAATAAAGAAATGCGCTTTTGAGGCAACGTTGGTATAGGAGGTAATGGTTAACCTTGTCTTTAACTGGAGGCCTCAAGATGTGGAAAAATACCCCTGTAGTAGTGGGGATTAGAGTAAAGCCTTTACCCAGGCCTCAGTCGGCCTCTCCAGTGGAAAGGCTGCTTGGGGGAAATCAGACAAGGCAATCAACTCAGCCAAGCACACAGCCATGAGCTACCACAGCAAGGAGAGGCAGAAGGCTCTTTGCCCAGAAAAATTCCAGCAAGCTTTATTCCAGGACACTGAAGCAGGTCTAGATGCCAAAGAGAGCTAACATGTGTCTGGCTCTGCCTTCAGTATGGTCTTCAGCATCCAATTACCTTGGGACATGGGGACAGTGCAAGGGACAGGTAAGGTCAGTGACCTATGGGGAAGAAGGGGCTGGTCACCGGAGCACCACAAGCAATGGGATACCAGGGAAAGAAGAATCCAAGCTGGGATTTGGGCTTCAGGTAGGATTACAGTAAGTTACCAGGCCTTGCAGGGGAATCTCCGTGGCAACCTTGCCAAGGCCAGACCTCGGGTGTGACTTCTCATGGTTTCAGCAGCTCCACACAAAACAGTGCACGACACGTCTTCGGTGCCGTCATTTCAGGGTGGTGGTGCCACAAAGATCTATAAATAAATAAATGCACTTTCGAGGCAGTGTTGATATAGGAGGTAATGACTAAGCTGGTCTTTAATTGGAGGCCTCAAGGGGCAGATATGGAAAAATACCCCTGTGGCAGTGGGGGTTTAGAGTAAAACCTTTACCCAGGACTCAGTCAGCTTTTCCAGTGGAAAGGCTGCTTGAGGGAAATCAGGCAAGGCAATCAAACTCACCCATCCACACAGCCA
>VWYE01011295.1:0-61672 GCA_013398995.1 Alaudala cheleensis
CCCTTCCTCCCTTCCTCCCTCCTGCTTTGAGCCTGGAGGGCAGAGTGGAAAACCTGCATTTTCAGTACACAATAAATATGACTGAGAGAGTTTCAGGCTGATCTAAAGAATGAAAGGAAGGCAGGAATACAAATGCTCCATCATCATGAACGTGGTACAAGTGAGCAGAGAGGGACAAATAAAGTAGAGACTGGAAACAAACTCTTATTTGATGGGCATCTTGGAGCTAGAAAAATCTTTGCCAGTGAAATAAAGAGGTCTTTCTTCTTGTTTCAAGCATTACCTGTAAAAGGTTGCACCTATGTGCGCTTTCATTTTTTATTCCTGCCTCCCCCATTCCATAATTGGTTTGTTTCTAAGGATGAAAAATATATGTAATCAATTTCTGAATTTCTCTTGCCTTTTACTGACAACAGACTTTGTCAGAAATATGAAAGAAAGCACTAAAAAGGAGGTTTTGAAGCAATTCTTTTAAGAATTCCTTCTGTTCAGACTCTGATTAACACTTGGCAATCAAACCTGCAGGGTTTGCCAAGACCTGACTGCATGACCTGCCCCAGAAGGAAAATGCAAGCATCATAAAAGTGTATTGGAAACACTTCCAGCTTCCCCAGGGTGGGCAGCCACCTCTTCCCTACCCCTTGCATGCCACATCCCATCCTCAGGAATGATGAGAAGGAGCTGACCAGGTTGTGGAAATGATCAGAGCCTGCTCTTGTGGGGGTCTCTGAAGTCACCCCAGCTGGCCCCATGAGGACTTGTCCCCACCAAGGCTCCTTGGGCTGCTTGGCAACAGGACCCTGAGTCAAAAGGCTCTTCCTGTCTCCTGCTGCTCCTCCAGCAGCTGCATCCTTTCCTGTGGATTCCCCTCCTGTGCAAGAACTGCTGTTCCTGCTGTGTGCACCTGGATGTGGCCCTGCACACCAAGGGCACACTTGGAGCTTTGGCCACACCCTGAGCTGCTCCCGTGAGCTTTTTGGGGCTGTGCTGCAACACCTCATTGACCATCCAGGTCTAGAGATCCCCCAACTTCTTTTGCAAATGCCTCCTACTCACTTCCTTATCACTTTAATGGTGACACAGTTATTTAATTTAGCTCCTTGGAGTTTCATTTTCATTTTAATTTCCCCAAGGTTCTCTTACTTATTTCTTCTTTTTTTACTGTCTCTATTTCAATGTCTGCACTCAGCTCTAACTGAGGTTCTTTCTGGGCCAAGCCAAGATGTATAGCTGGAAAACATTGGTCTAAATCTGCTTTTTTTAATTCTGCAGTTTAAGATATTGCATAATTGGAAGCAATTTTCTGGAGATTTCTTGATGGCAGAGGTTAAGGCATGAACAGCAACACGAGCGTCATGTAGCCACTGACTCCAGGTTCATGAGTGGTCACAGGCAGATCTCTGCAGCCATTTGTGTTAAGTTTAACAAGATCCCAGCTGCTCACCCTTGGCTGATTTTGCTGTGACAAAGCCTGGAGGAAAATGAACAAGGGGTCATGACCCAAAATATGCAGTCAATGACTCAGACCAGCAGTTTCTCCTGGGTACCACAGGGCAAACTCCAGAAGGCCTGGTGGATCTGAGACATTTTCTCCCTGGAAATTATTAAGCCCCAGAGAACCAAGATAATGCTAAAGCAAAATATGATCTGTTATCTTTGAAGCGTTGTTTCTAATTTAATTTTAATGATGCTTATGAGAAATGTGACGCCTGTGTGTCTGCTTTATAATTGCTGCATATTCTATCTCCCAGGCTCTAATGTCATTTTACAGGGGGCCTGTTGATTTCCTGTTGTGGATATTGCAATGCAGCTTCAGACTATTTGGTAGATATTCTGGAAATTACAAATTATAACTTCCCTCCTCAGACATGGCTTGTGTGGCAAACCTGAGTTTATTAGCACTGTCATAAAAGGCAACAGTTGGCTGGGTTTTTTTTCCTGTAGCTGAGGCTGAATTATGGATCTAGAAGTATTAGGTCTGTTATGAGAGTGTATAAAGAGATGTTACACCAATAAGATATCCAAAATTAATGGAAAAAATGGAGCTCTTGGGAGCTTCTGACTTTTCCTCATTCATTGCCCCAGCAGTCACATTATCTGTACTTAATTTGAGTTTGCTGGATTAATTCACCACTTTTTTTCCTGTGGGTTGCCAGGCAATCAGATCTCTCTTTTGCCATTTCATCCTGTCTTGCTCTCTGAATGAGCCAGGATCAGCAGCACATTTTAAGAGATTATTTATTACTCCCTTCTGTTCCAGGAGTGCCTCTGTCTGGACAAGAGGACACTCTGATTTTTAGTCTTCATCCCTCCACCTGCTTGGGACACACCAAGTATTTTATTACAACAGGTCTTTCAAGCACCACAAGTGTTCATTGGAAACATTTGTCAATGCTTTTGGAGGTGCTTCCAACAACTACTGCATTTCTTATAGATCATCCTCCTCTCAGCCTTGACTGCTGATCTCTCTGCTTACCTCTGCAGGTAGTAAAGCTACAGAAGAACCAAAACAACATGTTTGAACTTCGCATTCAGGTTCAGATCTGAGTTTTTTTGCAGCCAGGTGTTCATTTTGAAATTAAATGGGAGCAGGACCACAGAATTCCAGAACTTTTAGGGTTGGGAGGGACCTCTGGAGATCATCCAGTCCAACCCCCTGCCAGGGCAGGGTCACCTGGAGCAGCTGTCACAGGAACACGTCCAGGTGGAATGTCTCCAGAGAGGGAGACTCCATGGCCTCCCTGGGCATCCTGTTCCAAATCTTCTGTATCCTCTGAAATGGAATGTGGGAAAACTTGAGCAGATCTAAGGAAAAAACCAAGGGTTCTCAGTGAAGGTGTGAAGGGGAATCTTGATGGCACAAAGCAAGCCACGTGATCCAGGGGTGTCTAGGTGACCTCCAGAGGTCCCTTCCAACTGTGATCCTCCACCTTCCCTGTCTCCCCTGACCAAACAGACCAGAACAAATCTGTGTGACTGACAAAGCAGCAAACACCAGGCAGGTGTTTTTCATTCCATAGGTACACCAGGATAACAGACACCTAACACCTCTTTGCACTGCAAATGAGCTGACAAGCAGTTTTATGCCCATAAAACACCAGGAAAAAACTCCCTCATTGGCCCCATTTCTCACTGCTCTGTTCACACCAACATTTTCAGTTATTAGGGCTGTAATACATAACTAATGTTTTCTTATTTGGCAGCCTTATTAAACCCTAGAGACTGACTTAAGCTCCTGGTTTGTTACATTATTAAGCTTGTCATTCATTATTAGATCAGTCTGAGTTTATTGCAGCTCTGAGCTACAGACTATTAAATGCCAAAATCAGCACTTATACAACATTAAGAGAGCACAGGCCCACAGAAAATCAGGGAAGGCAAAATTTTGAGCCGGAGCCTCATCATTCATGTTTCTCAGAGAGGAGGAAGCATTCCAGCAAGAATTACAATGACAGAGCCTGGTTCTTCATGGCCTCCCTCCCATGAGGAGGGGCTGTGCCACAGCATCCACCTCTGGGGTGGTGGATGAGGTTGTGTTTGTTGGTTGGGGCCCTGAGGGAGGTGGTGGCCACAGGGCAGCTGGGCTGTCCAAGGGGAGCTGGAGCAGCTTCTGCCTTCTTGTCAGGAGCAGCCTCATTCTGTTTTTCTCAGGGAGTTTCCTGCCTGGCTCCTGTCTGATGCTGTTGCTAACCTTGCAACAGGAAGAAAGTTATGGCAACCAATCCAAATGACATAATTTAAGGTGAAGCTTAAATAGTCTCATCATGGTGTTGGTATCTCCTGGAGGACAGACAGGAGGTGTCCATACCAACACCCAGCACTTGTTTTGTGCTTGGCAGGGGCTGGTGTGCAGATAATGTGAGCAGAGAGCACTCGTGTGTTGGACTGTACCTCATTTTAAGAGGTTGCTTGGTTTGTGGGCAAGTAATTGGTCAGTTCTTGAATTTTTGTTATGTAACTTCAAATTTTAGAACAGGAAAAGCAGTTTCTGTCTCTCTCTTGAAATACAGTTCTTCCAGGGTACACCTTGTTCCATTTTTCTTTTTGGATCTTACAGGTTTCTTTTCTCATCTCCTATAATTCTGAATTCTCTGATGCATTTCTCAAAAGGGTCCTGCAAAGACTGAAATCCCCATTTTTAAGGGAGCAGATATTCATGTAATACAGGTGGGTTTTTTTTTCTGCAGAACACACCTTTGATCTGTCATTCATATTTCATTTCCTTGCCATTACAAGGATTTCCCATTTGGTGTTAATAAGGAATATCTTTCCATTATTTTCATAAACTGTTTTTCTTTACAGTTTATCAGGGTCAAAGAGCAAACATTATAGCTTCTGATCAAACATGCACTCATTTTGTGGCTCTCATCTTCTTTAATTACCTAGTCATTAAGAGAACATGTCTGACATGCTCCTGGTAGGGTTTTAAGTTGATTCATCCCCCTGTTTAGTCCTTCTGGTCATGAGATCATCCTATTGTTTAATTCCTCTAATGATCTGAGAAAAAGTATGTGAATGTGTGAGGGAGAGTTCCACATACCCTTTAGAAGTCAAGGAGGCTCTGAAGTCTGGTGAGCCAACACAGCAGTGATTCAGCCTCTGAGTGAGCACATGAACATCAAAACCACCTTTAGCTCAGCCTCTCAGGGCTCATTCACAGTTGTATCAGCTTCTCCTGGCAGGAGAACAGGATCATGTTGGCTGCTGATGGCATCTACAGCTCAAGTCCCTGTTTGTGAGCACTGCTTTCCCAGGGGATGGGACCTGGGACTTCAGTCACCCATTTTCCCCTACTGAGGAACAGTTATGAAGTATTGGGTGACCACATGGTTTTTTTTCAGTTATTTTATCAAGAGGTGGCACNCTGGAGCAGCTGTCACAGGAACACGTCCAGGTGGAATGTCTCCAGAGAGGGAGACTCCATGGCCTCCCTGGGCATCCTGTTCCAAATCTTCTGTATCCTCTGAAATGGAATGTGGGAAAACTTGAGCAGATCTAATGAAAAAAAAAAAGGGTTCTCAGTGAAGGTGTGAAGGGGAATCTTGATGGCACAAAGCAAGCCACGTGATCCAGGGGTGTCTAGGTGACCTCCAGAGGTCCCTTCCAACTGTGATCCTCCACCTTCCCTGTCTCCCCTGACCAAACAGACCAGAACAAATCTGTGTGACTGACAAAGCAGCAAACACCAGGCAGGTGTTTTTCATTCCATAGGTACACCAGGATAACAGACACCTAACACCTCTTTGCACTGCAAATGAGCTGACAAGCAGTTTTATGCCCATAAAACACCAGGAAAAAACTCCCTCATTGGCCCCATTTCTCACTGCTCTGTTCACACCAACATTTTCAGTTATTAGGGCTGTAATACATAACTAATGTTTTCTTATTTGGCAGCCTTATTAAACCCTAGAGACTGACTTAAGCTCCTAGTTTGTTACATTATTAAGCTTGTCATTCATTATTAGATCAGTCTGAGTTTATTGCAGCTCTGAGCTACAGACTATTAAATGCCAAAATCAGCATTTATACAACATTAAGAGAGCACAGGCCCACAGAAAATCAGGGAAGGCAAAATTTTGAGCCGGAGCCTCATCATTCATGTTTCTCAGAGAGGAGGAAGCATTCCAGCAAGAATTACAATGACAGAGCCTGGTTCTTCATGGCCTCCCTCCCATGAGGAGGGGCTGTGCCACAGCATCCACCTCTGGGGTGATGGATGAGGTTGTGTTTGTTGGTTGGGGCCCTGAGGGAGGTGGTGGCCACAGGGCAGCTGGGCTGTCCAAGGGGAGCTGGAGCAGCTTCTGCCTTCTTGTCAGGAGCAGCCTCATTCTGTTTTTCTCAGGGAGTTTCCTGCCTGGCTCCTGTCTGATGCTGTTGCTAACCTTGCAACAGGAAGAAAGTTATGGCAACCAATCCAAATGACATAATTTAAGGTGAAGCTTAAATAGTCTCATCATGGTGTTGGTATCTCCTGGAGGACAGACAGGAGGTGTCCATACCAACACCCAGCACTTGTTTTGTGCTTGGCAGGGGCTGGTGTGCAGATAATGTGAGCACAGAGCACTCATGTGTTGGACTGTACCTCATTTTAAGAGGTTGCTTGGTTTGTGGGCAAGTAATTGGTCAGTTCTTGAATTTTTGTTATGTAACTTCAAATTTTAGAACAGGAAAAGCAGTTTCTGTCTCTCTCTTGAAATACAGTTCTTCCAGGGTACACCTTGTTCCATTTTTCTTTTTGGATCTTACAGGTTTCTTTTCTCATCTCCTATAATTCTGAATTCTCTGATGCATTTCTCAAAAGGGTCCTGCAAAGACTGAAATCCCCATTTTTAAGGGAGCAGATATTCATGTAATACAGGTGGGTTTTTTTTTCTGCAGAACACACCTTTGATCTGTCATTCATATTTCATTTCCTTGCCATTACAAGGATTTCCCATTTGGTGTTAATAAGGAATATCTTTCCATTATTTTCATAAACTGTTTTTCTTTACAGTTTATCAGGGTCAAAGAGCAAACATTATAGCTTCTGATCAAACATGCACTCATTTTGTGGCTCTCATCTTCTTTAATTACCTAGTCATTAAGAGAACATGTCTGACATGCTCCTGGTAGGGTTTTAAGTTGATTCATCCCCCTGTTTAGTCCTTCTGGTCATGAGATCATCCTATTGTTTAATTCCTCTAATGATCTGAGAAAAAGTATGTGAATGTGTGAGGGAGAGTTCCACATACCCTTTAGAAGTCAAGGAGGCTCTGAAGTCTGGTGAGCCAACACAGCAGTGATTCAGCCTCTGAGTGAGCACATGAACATCAAAACCACCTTTAGCTCAGCCTCTCAGGGCTCATTCACAGTTGTATCAGCTTCTCCTGGCAGGAGAACAGGATCATGTTGGCTGCTGATGGCATCTACAGCTCAAGTCCCTGTTTGTGAGCACTGCTTTCCCAGGGGATGGGACCTGGGACTTCAGTCACCCATTTTCCCCTACTGAGGAACAGTTATGAAGTGTTGGCTGACCACATGGCTTTTTTCAGTTATTTTATCAACAGGTGGCACTGAAGCCTCCAGCATTTGTATTCAGAAGTTCTCCCATCAGCCCTCATGCTCAGGTTGGAACTGAATTGACTCCCCAGGGTTTTGTTTGGTGTCTTCCCAGTCTTTATTCCCAGATTGCTCCAAAACTGACAAGGCTGTACCAGATGAAGGAATGAGCCAGGCTCACATTTGCCTTTCACTAGGTGCCAGGAGACTTGAACAGAGAACAAACCAATGACATTAAGCTGAGATACTTTTGAGACAATTAACTCTAAATAAAAAATCAAAGCTGGGCCCGTGTGGAGCTTCTCAAAACCAAAGCTGTGTGTGGAAAAACACCCTGTGTTTCAACAAGACAGTTGCTAGAGGGGTTTCTCAGGTTTGACACCTCATCCCAAGGACACTGGACATTTTGCTAACACCCAGGTGACCTATGTTCAAGTCCATCATACCTCTCAATGTGTACGACAGCAGTGTTGCCATAGCTGTCAGCTGTGGAGGTTGCTGCTTCATTTTTTATTTGATTTCATTTCTTACAGTTTGCACCTGAGAGCTTTTTGGTTTTCAACACCTTTTTTTACTTGGGCTGAACTTAATGTGCCTTGTCATGAAGGGATTTGAAAGGCCTTGGGTTCACCCTGACAGAGAACAGCTCAACCCTGTAATGAAACCCTCCTTTCAGCTTTCTCTGGTGAAAACAAGAGTCCTTACAAACACCCAAGAGCAGTTTATTGGCAGAACTGCAGCTAAAGCAGCTTGTTTGGTGTTGAAGGCACCATCCTCTTTGTGATTCTGTGGAACACACTTTCCCTGGTAATGTTTCAGCCTAGGAGAGAACCATCTCACAAATAACTCTGGGTATTGAACACCCCTCTGCACACCTTCTCTGCAGTAGAAAGGAACCTTCCTTGAAAACATGATCCTCATCTCAGTAGAAAGGAACTTCCCTTGAAAACATGAGCACCTTAAATATATCTTGAGTGTTTTCCTGACTTGGAGTAAGGAATTTTGTTAATGAGGAGTTTAAACCTGACTGTTTATGAACTGTTGCTGTCAGTGCCTTTAGCAATTCCTGTCACTACACTTGATTAAAAAATTTAGCACTTAAAATCTATTTAGTACTATGCTTGGAGTTTGAACACTCAAAATCTCAATACATAAAAACCAAAGAGAGTTACAGATATTCCACATACTCTCTCATTTGGCAGTCTGACCCCAGGAAAGACAACAATAAAAACATCAGTGTTACTGTGATGGTAAGTCAGCTGTGTGGCAGGAGAGCAGCGGGTCCAGCCCACAAAAAGGTCTCTGTTTATTTTCTGCATTTTCCAAATAATATACTCTCTTCTAATTTTATGTCATTCTTCATGTTTCCAACTTGAAAATGTTTATATGCAAGATCATATGCACTTTGTTTCAAGGTGGGCATCCAATTATTTTTACCAACCTTAGTGATACTTTCCTACTTGGAAAATATTTAGGCAAAAGCATTAAAAATTAAAAGGTAAATACAGAAACAAAAAAAAAGGCTGAAAATATGTCTCATATAATTAAGCAATGTTATTAATTTATTTTCCCAACTGCCTCTCCAGATCATGTTGACACATTGCTCAGGGCATTTTCCCCTTGCTTGTTCCTCTCAAGTGCATGACTTTCAGAAACTTCCTAATTTTAATCACACCCTGCAATGAAGCTCTGAATGGGAAATGAGCTCTGCAGGAGACAATGTCACTGAAAAGGGACAGAACTGAAAGACCTTGCTGTGAAATTCAGGAGACAGAATGGCTGATGTCACCAGAGCCTCGAAGTCCTTGCTCATCCAGCCCATGGTTACCAACAAAATTGGCCCACAGCTCATGACTCAAGATGTTCATGGGCATCCTTATGGACTTCACAGCAGTAAATGTGCTCTGAGTTGCTTCATGACCCAACACCAGAGATTGTGGGTGCTCTGAGCTTCCCAGGCTGCCCCATCTCACCTCCACAGGACACAGAGCCACTACCTAAGGGGGCTCCTACCTCAAGTGACTTCAGAACAGCTGCTCTGAGAGCTTCAGCTTGTCCAGCATTCCTCATTGGAGGTGGATGTTCCTGCAGAGCACATACCCTGGTGGCTGGACATGTCTCCAAAGGCCACATTCTGTCATGCTGATCTCTGCCTTTCCTGAGGCTACAAGCACCAGGGGGGCTGCAGTGAGGGGTGTCCTTCAGGAAAACCCTGCAGCAATGAAAGGTAAAAGCTCATGTTTCCTGCTCCTGCAGGATGCAGTGATCTGGGTATGAAATGTCAGCATGATTGTTGAGCAGAACTCATTCAGAGGTTCAGTGATGAGGGCTATCCCATGAGCCAGCCTCTGGGAATTCTGCCCACCAGGGGGGAGTGGAAAGATATCAGGAAGGATTTTTGTGAGGAGAACTTGGCTGGGTGAAGGGTTTGAGCACGAGGCCTGGGGTGGAGGGGAGGGATGGGTGTTGGAAGCTGGAGCTTGGTTTTCCATTGCTGTTGGTTGGTCCATCACTAGAGGGAGGCCAAGATCTACCCTGTGGTTGGTGGGCCTCCACCTCACCTCAGACTGGAACATACCAGGGAAATTTTGACTTACCATTTTCTTCTTTTCCCAGAAACGTTTGGGGTCCAGCTCAGGGAAACAGTTTGGTGTGATTGTCACCATCAAACAGCACAGTCTGCATGGATGGTGCATTGTATCCTCAGGATTTCCTCCCATTTTAATGCCATGAACCTGGTTCAAACTTACCAAGCATTACCATTTGCCTGGTTTTATTATATTTAGAGAGGAAGATTTGGCCTGGTGTCAGGGGAGAGATATCTAAATCTAAAGTACATCTGAAATTACACCTGAAGTAAGGCTTTAAACAGTCTGGGGCTTTGCCACTGGGAAAACTCTGCTGTTGCCCTGCTTTAACCAAAGTACAGTTCAAAATTTTATAGGATAGGCTTGGAATTTCTCATGGTGGTCAAGAGGATATTTGATCTTGCAAGTTTATCTTTTGCTTCTGTGCCAGCAGTGAGCTGGAGAAGAGACCCTGCTGAAGGTTGCTGGAGGTGTGGGCCAGGGTGGGGGGCACAGCCAGTGCTCTGCCCCTCAGCCCTGGGGACACCGGAGAGGGGCTGTGCCAGGGTGGTCCCCACTAACAACCCTCACCCACATGTCTCACCCAAAAAGGCATCCTTGCCACAACTATGCCACAACTGCAGTCCATTTAAACCAGAGCAGGATGACCACACCTTTGCAACAGGCAGCACAAGCTCTTTGCTTCCTGGGTAACAAGCCAGTGGGGAAGCACCTCAGAGAAAATCTCACACCAGCTGATTGGTTCCCTTTCCTTAGTGAGGTGCTACTTCTGCAACAGAAGCAGTGGAAACACTGCCTAGTTTGCAGCCTATATCATTATAATTGCCAAGATATTCTGGTTGTAGAAGTTTCTTGCCAAAACCTTCAAGCTTCTTCATCTATTTCCTGGCACAATTATGTTTTCTGGCTCCTTCCTGGAGCTGTGTGTGAGCTGAAATTTGTTTGCAGCCTGTGTTTGCTGGGTGCTCATGGCCTCTCCACCACATCCCTCTCCTGGGAGCAGCTGATGCAGAAACATCTGCGTGGCAGCCTGATGAGGCTCATCCAACACTGCCAGTGTAAACATGATCAGATTTACAAAACAGCCTGTGTCCAACAGCAACTGGGGCTGCTATCGATGGGGACAGTGACAGTCCCCATCCATCACCTGGGAGAAGGGCACAGCTCATGTCTCAGCCCAGCCCTCATTCTTATGCAGCTGGTGGGATGTCTGTCCTGCTGGGATGCAGCCAAAGCTGCCAGGCAGAGGGGCCTGCTGGGGAGGTGCCAGCCAGCTCTGCTGCTCTGGTGTGGGCAGGGGAAGCAGCAGAGATTGGTGAGGGCCTGGGGGCAGGACAGAAGTGTCTTGGCCCTGTCTTCACTCCAGTGTGCCAGACACTGGGGAAGAAAAGCCACTGACTGATTATCTTTTGCATCAGATGGCAGTGCTGCAGCTGGGCTCTGCTCCCATCTTCCCTGAGCTCTGTCCTGCCATGCACTCAGAGCTGCTGGAGGTTTGTGTCCCTCACTTTTTCACACTTTGGCTGTTGTGTCATGTTTTTTTTCCTGGTGCTGCAATATGTTACCTGTCCAATGGGATCCATGGGCACACAGCTCTGCCTGACAGCTGGGATGTGCCCAAAGGCCTCTGCACTGATGCTGTTGTCTCCTGCACAAAGTAACTGGGAACCCAACCCAGTGTTACTCAGTTTTATGTGGTGATTGATAGAAAAATTAATATTGGGTTGGGTTCCCAGTTACTTTATGCAGGAGACATGCATAAAAATGGTCTGTCAATCGATCAATCAATCAATCAATCAATCCACTGTGCAGCTCTTAGGACATGTTTTCAAGGGGAAGAGTAGAGAATTAGGGGTTTAAAACAAAATCAGGATCCTTGCACATTGTTCCTTGCAGAGTGGTTTCTAAATGCACCCTGCAAATCACAATCTTTGTGGCTCCCAACAAAATCTAATCAGTTCCTTGTGTCACAAGGTAACTTCATCAGCCAAGGAAACTTGTGATGTCATTTATCACATATCAGTTCATCAGAACACAGTCTCACCACACACCAATCTGGGGCTCCTGAGCCCCAAACAGAGGCAGAGAGGCAACACCCACCTCCTTCCAGCCTCAGTGGGGTTGTGGAAATACCTGCCTTTCCATGAAAGACTCAGTATGACAGCAGCCAGTCCAGCTATCTCCCTACCCCACCTGTACACCCTGGGCTGAACAGCCCCCTGGGAGAACAGCAGGTAATGCTGGGAAGGTTTATTTCAAATAGCTCCTTCATTTAATTTGCTCCTTTGGTGTGCAGAGCAAACTCCTTTGCATTAGTTCATGGCTGGGTTCTGCCAAAGATGCTGGTCATCACTGCTGGCCTGGACCTCTCGAGCTAGAGGTGCTCCTGGAGCATCCCTCTGACATCAGGCATGTCTCCCAGCTGTGCTCCTGGCTCTTTGGATGGTCCTTGAGGGATCTCATCTCCTTGGACCTGCTCACAGGCCATGTGGAAAGCCAAGGTCCCTCCCCCTGACATGCCCTGCCATGGTAGTAAATGCCTGGCTGCTTTTAGGGCTGTGGGGATTTTTTAGGTCTCTCACTTCAGGCCAGTAACCCCAGAACCACATCTGTGGAGGGTCTTCCTTTGAGCCAGCCTGAAACTCCTCTGCTGAGCCAGGGAGGGATTTCCTTGCTCTGAAGAGCAAAACCCCCCTAAACCAAACCATTGTCCATTGAATCAGGGAGGTATCAAAGAGCAGAGCTGAAAAATATTTCTCAACAAATAGAAGGGCTTAAGAAGGACCTTGAGGAACCAGTCAGAGCGAGACAGGATCCAATCAGGCCAGCTCAGCTGCTGCAGCCCACAGTGTGACAGCTCACCATGCAAAGTTTGTTTCTTGTCCACGTCTGCTGCCAGGCCAGGTAACCCAAATCACATCACATCCATCACACCTGGCATTTCTGGATGATGCCCAAGGAGGTTCATGCCACTCATTTCAGAAGGATACTTGCTAGCTCAGATCTACATCAGTCTAGATCAAGTAGCTGGCATGTATGGACAAAACTCGCTTGAAAATGAATTAATCACTTAAAATAAATAACAGTTTGTTTTATTAATGCTTAAAATAAATGAGAGTCAGAGGGTTGTCCACAGATTTAGCTTAGCAATAATTTCCATGGAAGTCCAACTCCAAGATTCAGTTCCTTAGAATTTTACCTGCATGTTGCTGCTGCAGCAGAATTGCAGGAGCTGCTGAGGGAGCAGTGCTGTACTGCTGTCAACCAGAACAAGAGCTTTGAACAGGCTTCTTGCTGCCCTGTTTGTAACAATCAAGTTTATACATCAAAGCTGCCTAAATACTGCTGTGGTCTGCCTCAAAGGAGCGACCAAAAGGATAAAATCTCCTGCCTGCTTTGAAATGAAAATAGAGCCCAGCAGCACCATTGACTGTCATTTTAAATCTACACAGACACTGCTAGTAGGCAGATATCAGGTGGGGATGAAGAAGGACAGCCAGAACTATTACAGCAACAGAGCTGTTTGCTTGTTCCCCGTGCATGCTTGAGAAGAAGCTGTTGACATCAGTCAGTTGTGCTTGAAGGACATCCCAGAGAAATGAGGTCCTTTGATGAAGTCTTGTTACCAGAAAGCCATTCTGCAGGGCCTCCTTTAGAACATTTCCTCCTGCTCAGGGTCCACTTAAAGTTCTTCCTTGGCCTGGTTAACCCCAAATGCCCTCTTGGCCCTTCTTTCACACCCTGGTGCTCACAGGTAAATCACCCCTTATTGCTGAGGTTGTTACCAGTGCCCATCCCAGAGCCCTGCTGGCCATGCTGAGTACAAACCCCCAAGGAATCACTGCTCTGTGGGCATCATGGGGGTAAGTGCTGTTTCTGTGTAGTATTGTCTTCGCTCTTGAATGACTCTCCTCAGCCCTGGAAGTGTTCTAAGCCAGGTTGGATGGGGCTTTAAGCAGCCTGGTCTAGTGGAAGGTGTCCCTGCCCATGGCATGAGGGTTAGGTCATGTCTGAGGTCCCTTCCAACCCAAACAATTCTATGATGAGATGAATCCCAACACCAGGGCTGTAGAAGACACCAGGCAAGAGACAAGCACAGGTCTGTGAGCACACACGGAGCCAGAACAACTCCTCCCATGCAAGAACCACACCTGGTTGAACTAAACCAGCAGACAGCAGGCTGTTGTTCAGGGAGGTTGTTGTTTATGCAGCAAATAATTAAGCTGTGGATGGCCACAGGATGTGGCAGTCATCAGAAGTTTCCAAGGGCAGGCAGAAAACTATTTATTAATGCTTAATAATTAATGCCAGCCTGGCAGAAAACCCTGCACAGATTTTGACACAAAGACACTCTTGGTTTGGGAAGGTCCCAAACCACAGATCACTACAAGGCTGAGAGTTCTTTGGGGAAGTGTCACTGGGAGTATCTCTGCTGGAGATGAGGTACAGCCCTGGGGGTGCTTTTCCTGACATATTTGATCTGCTATTGGCACATTATAACAGTTCTTTTCTTTGAGACAAAAAGTAAAGGACTTCAGAAGTTACCAACTGTTGCTCACCAAAATGCTGAGGGGGGCAGCCAGAGCTGCAGTTTCACACTCAGAGACCTGAATTCTTTCTGTGCCAAACTTGAAGCACTTACACTGACTGTTGATTCCCTGGAGACTTCCCCTGTTCTCTTCTGTTCATGGGAACCTGTCTTCTCCAGGATTGGCCCTCATTTTGATACCATGATATGCGTTCCTTAATCCTAAATTTATGAGCTTACTTTTATTGCCTTAAAATATCTTCTAAATTACGATCAGGCTATTGAGTGGTTAAGGTCATGCTGTATAAATGATATGTCTGCTCCATCCTCATGCCAACAGTCACTGCATCATCTGGATGTTTTTCACCACTCACTCATATTTTCCCCTCAATTTATGACAGACCTACAGTAAATACTCAGATATCTCTTGGGGAAATAAATCATTCCTGAAAGAAAATTTGTTTTGTAATTACTAACTTAAAATATTAATTTGATATTAATATTAATTTACTTCTTTTTGAGATTAGCCAGTTTTTAATCCATTTGATGTGTTGTACCACTTTCCATGAAAAGTTTTAACAAAGTTAGATCACACCATAGGTTGAAAACCCTTTAAAAAGCATAACTTCAATGCATTAAATTGACCTGTATCAGCTAAACTTCTTAGCTTGCCAAAGAAGTCTATCAAAAAAAATTAAGAAATAACTATTCTCTGTGTAAGCATCTTGACTGTTGACAGCAGCTTTCAGCTCTTAAATTCAAATTATCATCTCATATTCAGGAGAGACATGAAGAGTGGCTGCTGCTGAGAAATCAGGGAGGAATGCAACAGCAGCTGCAATTCTAATGGCATGTGGAGGTCAGGGTTTCTTTGCAAGGTGTATCTATTTATGAAAAACCCACCTTATTTATATAAATACAAATAAAATAAAAATAAGTGCATAAATATTGGAACACAGCTATCAGCAAATCTAAAGACTCGGTGACTGTATCCTGTAAAATTGCAAATTGCCATGAATAAATAGCTGAACATTCTATTTTCTTAAGCAATGTGGAAAGAGTACTCACTGAAAGTATGGGAAGATGTTGCAATAAAACACCAGAGAGGTATTTTTTACCTGTATAAGGATACCACTGGTGAGATGAGGTAGGCAAACTAAAATCCTGAATGCAGTTCTAACTGGCAACATTTTAGAACAGATTTCTAATGATGGAATAGGTTTTAGTAAGAAACCACAGGAAGATCTGAGAAATTAAAAAGATACCTAACAAACACAAAAACTGAGCAGTTCCATCTGCTTGACTTCATCAAAAAGATCAAAAATTGGTTTCATCACAGAGCATAAATACTTTTAAAGAAAGGAATTCTTTAGAAGACAGGAAAGCAGGAGCAGTGTTTGACAGGTACAGCCAGACATTTATCAATGAACCATAGAACACTTTTTTTTTTTTCATTTGAAAGGTGATTAGCCACCAAGGCAAACTAATTAAGGAAAAACCACCATACCTTGGTGGTTTTCTGAGGAGTGAGAACCATCACCACCACTTCCTGCAGTCAATGTGATAATCAGGTGGATTCCAGCCCAGAAACTCAATTCCCCTACCCTTTAAGTATTCTGAATCAGATCCATCTGTGCCTCTTCTCTAAAAGCAATGGAAGAATGTTACCTTGACCTCCCAGGCATCTCTGGCCCTGCTAAAGCCATGCAGCCTCTTCTGGCACCTTCTCACCGAGGAGTTTGCAGCAGAGCAAAGCCACCCCTGGTGCTGCAGGAGCCAGGCAAGGGGGCTCACAGCAAGTGAGGCTCTGGGAGATGCTCCCCAGGAACCCAGGCAGGACTCTGCAGCCTGTGTTGGGATTCAGCAAAAACATCTCCACAGAGGAAAATGAAACTCCTCATGCTCAAAGAACCAGGGCTGCATCTTGTAACATCATTTGAGGTCTTGCCAAGCAGCACAGGGAATGGGTTACTGGGCCCTTGCACCATGTGAGAAATGAGTGATGCAGCTTCATGTGAGAGGCATGGCTGATGGTTTTTGTCTTAGTTCCACTGAGAAATATTCCCCCACCACACTCTTCCCCCTGTACCTAGGAATTCACATCACATCCTGCCTTTTTTCCACACCAAATCCTGTTATTTTTCCATGTACAAAGCAAAAATGCATAGAGCTTTTGGAGATGCCTACACTACATCTTCACAGCTGCCAAACCCACTGCCTGCAAAGCAGGTGTTATTTTTACCACATGCTCTCAAGGAAACGGCTTCCCGAGCTATGGTTTTCAAGGAAGCAGCCATAATATTTCAAGTATGTGTACCATCATCATGACAAGTCTGTCAGTCAGCCTGTCTTGGGAGCAGCTTTATTTTTCCTGCATTAGCTGTGCTGTGATCAGACCTGAGAGCCTCAATGTGGCAGACGCTGAGGGGAAAAAAAAAAAAGCAGTGAAAACCCAATTCTTGCCAAGTTTCCTTGAATTCATCACAGCTCCTTTGGGAAGAGGGGCTCTCACAAAAAAAAATCTGTTATTGTGATTAGAGAGGCTTCATTGCCATGGTAGCCCCTGCCTAAGATCCTCTTCAATGGATAGGTAAGGTAAGGAAAGGCTTTTTGCAGGGATGGGATGGGGTGTGAATGCAGGGGCACAAAACTTGTAAGGATAAAACATCAGCCTCCCTGGTGAGGTCATCTGTGCCCATGCAAAGAAAACACAGGCTGCTCCTGAATGAAAGCATTTGTATTTTTCACCCATTTGTTCATTTTATAATTCAAAGCCTGACACAGGGGACAGCAAGTCCCGTTTCACATTCGAGTGAAACCTGAGATCCTGCAGCAGCCAGGACTTTCCTCCCCTCCACAATGCCATGAGGAGAAATATCCAGCCTGCAAATTGATGGAAAACTGGCAAGGAAGTCTGCAGCCACCTTCCAGCCTGCCCCCCATTACTCAGGAGCCCATATCACAAAGAAAGAGGGAAACCCTAGTAGAGATAAACAGATTTCTTTTCCATGCAGGCACTTTTAAAGAAAGATCCTTCCTGAAAATCCAAAAAAACTAGGTTATGAATTGTTTCCAATTTTGGGAGATTGATACAGCCTCTGTTCAGAACTGAAAGGCACAATCAGTCTGTTGCTGTTCCCACCTCTCCCCTGACATGTGCAGGATGTAGAAATCCATTAATTCTGCTCATCTCCAGCACTTGTATCCAGAATTAGCACTCCTCACTGTTCTCTGCTGGGATCACCTTGGAATAACCCCAGCTGTGTCATTCATCATGTAACCAGCCAGGCAAGGACACAACACTGGTTGATAACACAAATATATTCGTGTTGACAGGAGGGAAAGCCACACTCACACTATCCAGTCTCCACGTGGGACTGGGGAATGCTGAGAGTGCTCAGGCTGAATGGGGAAGGACACTGTCCCTGGCTGATCCCACAGCTCTGACAGCACACAGATTAGGGCAAAGCAGAACTCAATTAGGGGCTGCAGTAGCCCCTGTCATTCTCAGGAGANTGGTTGATAACACAAATACATTCGTGTTGACAGGAGGGAAAGCCACACTCACACTATCCAGTCTCCACGTGGGACTGGGGAATGCTGAGAGTGCTCAGGCTGAATGGGGAAGGACACTGTCCCTGGCTGATCCCACAGCTCTGACAGCACACAGATTAGGGCAAAGCAGAACTCAATTAGGGGCTGCAGTAGCCCCTGTCATTCTCAGGAGAACAAACTGTAACTCTGATCCACAGTGTGCACACGGGGGCCTGGGCAGCTCCTGTGCTTGGTAACCACCTCAGGTTGTGATGGAGGCTGTCAGGTGTGTCAGACAACTCCCTCTGGCTGCCTGCAGGCACACAGGAGCTGTGTTGCCCCTACAGCAAACCACTTTTCATCCCATTAAACTCTTCCACAGAGGCACGGGCTCACCAGGCACAGCAGCAGTGCCAGGGAGCTCTCAGGCAGCTGGAAGGAATGTAGAGTGGCAAGCACTGCACCTCTGAGCTCAGCTCAGGTGTTGTCCTGGTTTTGGCTGGGACAGAGTTAATTTTCTCCCTAATACCTGGTACAAATCCATGTTTTGAATGTAATGTGAAAATAAAGTTGGTAACACAGCGATGTTTTAGCTGATGCTGAGCAGTGCTCAGCCCAAGTCAAGGAATTTTCAGTTTCCCATACTCTGACAAGAGCTGGGAGGGAACAAGGCAAGGACAGCTGACCCCAGCTGCTCAGGGGGATATTCCATACCACTCATGCCCACTATATGAGCTGGGGGTGTTGGCTGGGAGCCACCAATTGCTGCTCAGGGACAGGATGGGCAGCAGTCAGCAGGAGGTGAGGAACTGTGCTGTGCATCTCTTGTTTGTCTTGGGGTCTACTCCTCTCTCTCTCTCTCCCCCTTCCATTACAATTACTATTATTATTGTTGTTGTTATTATTATAATATTATATTTTATTTGGTTTCCCAATTATCAATCTGTACTTTGTTTTCTTCCAAAAAATGGTGCAAGAGGAGGGGAAGAGTGTGAGCAAACCAAGTTGCCAGCTGGGGTTAAATCACAACAGATGTTTTAATGGAAAAAAACCACCTTTGGTCCTTGTCTGTGGAGCACATGTTACATCACACCCTGAGCAGCTGGAATGAAGATGTTTGTTGGTATCCATATGTGTGGCTGAGAACAATGGCCTCATCAAAGCCTGGTGCATCAAAAGCAGAATGATGACCCAGCTCACCTTTTTATTTTTGGTACACAAAACCAAGCCAATGACCAAGGAGGGGCAAATGCTAAGCCACTCAATTTGGCTTCCACTTGGATTCATTTCTCTTGGCTCCAAGTAGCTGAGCTCAAAATCCATACGTGAATGTTGTCACAACCACCTCAAACTGATACTTTTACCTGTGCAGAAGCAAAATTCAGTTTTGTGGTTCAGCTTTGTGCAAGGGATTGAGTGATGAGCAGCAGCAGACCCAGGGAGCCCCTTCCAGTGCTCCCCATGCTTTCATGGGAGCTGAGCAAGGAGGGAAGGCTTCACCCCCAGCCCACAGGTGGACAGGGCTGTCACTTCCCCAACACCTCTTGGACAACATCTCCACTGAACCTCCTCCCTTCTCAATCATGTTACACCTCCTTCCAGAATGAAAAAACAATCAATCACTGCAGCAGGACTGCATTACCATCTCATTACTGCACCAAACCCACAGACTGCCTTCCCCCACCCTCCCCAGATGGTGCCAATGTTGCATCAGTGGGTGTTTTGGCACCAAGCAGGGCCAGCCACAAGGACCAGAAGGAGGCAAAAAGACAAAGCATGACCCCAGAATGTAAAGGCACACACAATTCTGGGCAAAGACATCGAGCAGAGCAGGACATGGAGATGTCAGAAGAACTGGAGACTGAGGTGCCTGAGAGGGATGACAGAGTTGTCTTTACAAACAAGCACTGGGTCTGCTGGTAGATAAAACTGGCACTGAGGGATAAAAGAAACAATGGAAAGGACTTCACTGATTGGTGAATGGAAAAGAAGATATTTGCCTTTACAAACAAACCCTAGGTTTGCTGATAAATGAAATTGGATATTGAAAGATGAAAGAAGCAATGGGGAAAACCCATAAATTCCATAAGAATTTAAAATTAATTGGGGGGGTTTATGTCAAAGCGGAATCTTGGGTATTGGGCATTCTGGGAAATACCCAAGTATATACCTGAGATAGCTCTCAAGTATCTCAACCAATGGGGAAAGAGAGAGGGACATTAGGATACAGACCAGGAAATTAGGATAAATAGGAATAAATTAGGGTAAAAAGGAGGCTGCGTCCTCCAAAAATCCTAGCGACCCGAGGGTAAATGCCCCATGGCTTCTCCCTTTACTCGAATAAAGGTACAGGACTCCTCTGCCTCCTTTATGGCCATACACCTCTGGCGTTTGTGGATTAATTTTCCTAACATGCCCTTGCAAAGGAGCGACGGTGAGGGCGGAGGTCTCTGTGAATAATCACATGTTTTTTATTCTTTCCCGGCAGATCCAGAGTGTCACATAATACCCCAGACAGTGGATAGCTTTATCTACCTTTGGCAGCTGGCAGGCAGAGTTTGTGTAGCAACATTACCCCCTACAGTTCAACACGAGCTTCCCACCTTCCCCAAGCCCTCGGCACAGCACCGGGATTATTTTAAACCACTAAAGAGGAAACTCTTTACTTTGGTTTACATCTATTAAACCCCTGCGTGCGTGGGAAACTCCTGGAGGAGGTAAAAGGAGCAGGCAAGCCAGCAGTCTGCTAAGATTACTTACTGCAAATAAATCCTGAGAAAACATTGACAGATGAAGTGACTTCCCATCTGCACTTTCTCCTTACTTATAGATTTTTGTTCACACATTTTGTAGAAAAATAGTGATTTTTTTTTTCCACCTTACCTAAGGTTTTCATCTGCTGTTTGAGAAAGACATAAATTGNATTATTATTGTTGTTGTTATTATTATAATATTATATTTTATTTGGTTTCCCAATTATCAATCTGTACTTTGTTTTCTTCCAAAAAATGGTGCAAGAGGAGGGGAAGAGTGTGAGCAAACCAAGTTGCCAGCTGGGGTTAAATCACAACAGATGTTTTAATGGAAAAAAACCACCTTTGGTCCTTGTCTGTGGAGCACATGTTACATCACACCCTGAGCAGCTGGAATGAAGATGTTTGTTGGTATCCATATGTGTGGCTGAGAACAATGGCCTCATCAAAGCCTGGTGCATCAAAAGCAGAATGATGACCCAGCTCACCTTTTTGTTTTTGGTACTCAAAACCAAGCCAATGACCAAGGAGGGGCAAATGCTAAGCCACTCAATTTGGCTTCCACTTGGATTCATTTCTCTTGGCTCCAAGTAGCTGAGCTCAAAATCCATACGTGAATGTTGTCACAACCACCTCAAACTGATACTTTTACCTGTGCAGCAGCAAAATTAAATTTTGTGGTTCAGCTTTGTGAAAGGATTGAGTGATGAGCAGCAGCAGACCCAGGGAGCCCCTTCCAGTGCTTGCAGAGCTTTCATGGGAGCTGAGCAAGGAGGGAAGGGTTCACCCCCTGCCCACAGGTGGACAGGGCTGTCACTTCCCCAACACCTCTTGGACAACATCTCCACTGAACCTCCTCCCTTCTCAATCATGTTACACCTCCTTCCAGAATGAAAAAACAATCAATCACTGCAGCAGGACTGCATTACCATCTCATTACTGCACCAAACCCACAGACTGCCTTCCCCCACCCTCCCCAGATGGTGCCAATGTTGCATCAGTGGGTGTTTTGGCACCAAGCAGGGCCAGCCACAAGGACCAGAAGGAGGCAAAAGACAAAGCATGACCCCAGACTGTAAAGGCACACACAATTCTGGGCAAAGACATCGAGCAGAGCAGGACATGGAGATGTCAGAAGAACTGGAGACTGAGGTGCCTGAGAGGGATGACAGAGTTGTCTTTACAAACAAGCAGTGGGTCTGCTGGTAGATAAAACTACCTGAGCACTGAGAGATAAAAGAAACAATGGAAAGGACTTCACTGATTGGTGAATGGAAAAGAAGATATTTGCCTTTACAAACAAACCCTAGGTTTGCTGATAAATGAAATTGGATATTGAAAGATGAAAGAAGCAATTGGGAAAACCCATAAATTCCATAAGAATTTAAAATTAATTGGGGGGGTTTATGTCAAAGCGGAATCTTGGGTATTGGGCATTCTGGGAAATACCCAAGTATATACCTGAGATAGCTCTCAAGTATCTCAACCAATGGGGAAAGAGAGAGGGACATTAGGATACAGACCAGGAAATTAGGATAAATAGGAATAAATTAGGGTAAAAAGGAGGCTGCGTCCTCCAAGGCCACTAGCGACCCGAGGGTAAATGCCCCATGGCTTCTCCCTTNGCTGCGTCCTCCAAAAATCCTAGCGACCCGAGGGTAAATGCCCCATGGCTTCTCCCTTTACTCGAATAAAGGTACAGGACTCCTCTGCCTCCTTTATGGCCATACACCTCTGGCGTTTGTGGATTAATTTTCCTAACATGCCCTTGCAAAGGAGCGACGGTGAGGGCGGAGGTCTCTGTGAATAATCACATGTTTTTTATTCTTTCCCGGCAGATCCAGAGTGCCACATAATAACCCAGACAGTGGATAGCTTTATCTACCTTTGGCAGCTGGCAGGCAGAGTTTGTGTAGCAACATTACCCCCTACAGTTCAACACGAGCTTCCCACCTTCCCCAAGCCCTCGGCACAGCACCGGGCTTATTTTAAACCACTAAGGAGGAAACTCCTTACTTAGGTTTACATCTATTAAACCCCTGCGTGCGTGGGAAACTCCTGGAGGAGGTAAAAGGAGCAGGCAAGCCAGCAGTCTGCTAAGATTACTTACTGCAAATAAATCCTGAGAAAACATTGACAGATGAAGTGACTTCCCATCTGCACTTTCTCCTTACTTACAGATTTTTGTTCGCACATTTTGTAGAAAAATAGTGATTTTTTTTTCCACCTTACCTAAGGTTTTAATCTGCTATTTGAGAAAGACATAAAATGTCTTATAAGATGGAAAAATTACTTGAAATTTCAGATTTGGGAATTTTATTGATAAAAAGGTAAATTCTTATACAAAAAATTGTCTCAAACTTTTTTTTTTTTCTCAAAGCACAAACTTTAAAAGACAAATTACAGTGTTGCTGGCTGATGGGAATGATGTCCCACACTTTCTGCAAGTCTCAGGGCTTCCATCCTGTGTCCCTTGCAGGGCTTGAGGTACTCCTGAGTGGCTATTCCCATCCTGTTTTCCTTTTTCTACATTTTCTTAAACACGAGGAAACACAATAGAGGCTTTATTTATTTTTTTTTTAATACCATAAACCATGTGAAAACCAGAGCACCTTTAAAAGGGGGTGGAAATACCTTTAAATGTGAATGGGTATTAAATTTAAGGCAACACTTCAGCCAGTGGTGCCTTTGAACGTGGATGATACAGCACAGACACCTGACTCTGTAAAAGCTGGATTTGGCTTTTTGGGGGGTCATTTGCACCCCTGGGTAGAATTAGAGCAAAGCAATGACAGCCAGGGCACACATAGTTACCTTTGCATTCCTCCCAGTTTATCATTTACTGCTGTAAAATGCTTGAGCTTATTTATTATCTGTAAAATTGCTAAAGATTTGGAAGGGTTCAGTGCCCAGGCACCAGTCCTGGAGTGACACAAAGGTGCAGAGGAGGAGGAGGATGCTGAGTCTTCAACCCCTGTTCCCAAAAGCCTGCCCTGATGCCCCAGGGATGTGCAGGGGGTGCATCCCTGCCCATCCCACATGGAAACCTGCACTCGTGGAGCTGCTTTCTTCCCATCCTGAGCAGGGATCATCTCACCTGGGATGATGGAGAAGGAAAATAGCTCTGTATAAATACACCTGGAGGGTCATGGCAGCATCAGAGAGGAGCCAGTGTTGCATTTTGCAGTGCATCACACACAAGTTGCAGCTCACATGAGCAGCAGGCAAGAGGTTTCCTCAGCCAAGTGTAACAACTTCATTTGTATCTCCCACAAAAACAGAGGTTTGGAAAATCATTAACCAGAACCCATGAAAATGCAATCAGAAATCTGAATGCATGCTAGGTCAAGAGTAGTGAATTTAGGACTTATCATTGTGTTTTCCCTTAGCTGCTATAAAAAGCATATTTAAGAATCCCAAAGAATTCAGTTTCTGGAATAATTTCTTGTGTCCTGTCCCCATAACCATACTCAATTCAGATGACACATGTGAGCTTTTCCTTGCTGGGAGAGGAAAGCTACAGGCAAAGCCTCTGCAGACACAGCTTTTAATGGATCTTCTTAGATCACTGCAGCCCTCTGCTTGAGGCTATCTGACTTTTGGTTTAAAAGCACCTTATCTTGACTGAGCAGCAAGGTGACAATTTTGGCTGCAGGTTGCTTTCAGCCATGGCATCAAACTCTGTGCTACTTTGTCTGGAAGGAAGAACATATTCTTTGTCCAAAATAGGAACATATTTTCTGCAAGGTGCTGCATTTGGAGGTTCATGGGGCAGCATTTGCTGTGCAAACAGCATTGCTTAAAGCAAGCACTCTGTTTCAAAAAAGAAATTAAGGTAGTAGATCAGAACTCAAAAAGTTTAAACTCATCTGGTTTTCTCTTCCACTGCAGAATCCCGGGTAGCAATGCCCTGTTGCAATAAATCTGAGCACACAGTTCCAAGAAATCCCACATTTCTCCATCAGGCTTTTGACTTACTTGCAGGGCAGAGCTTGTAGGAGGAGCACTGGGTTAAGACCTGTAGAGGCACATCTGTGCACTCATAGATTAATCCCTTAAGAGAGGCTCAGGGCCAAACACTGTATCAGAAACCAGGATTCCAGTCCCAGCAGTGGTTCTGCAACTCAGGCTGCAGCTGTCTCACTTCTTGGATTGGGGCAAGCATCAGGATATTCAGATCCCAGGAAGAGCAAAAAGAAACCTTTGAACACTTTTAATTTGAGCTTGAGGGACTTTTTCTTGGTTTTGTTGTTCTTGCTGCTGTTTATATTTCCTTTCCCACCTTAACTGATTATTACTGTGATGAAGTGAAGGTGGAAATGCCAGCATCCCCCAAGGCCGGCACAGAGGTTTTCACACAGCTATTGCAAGGCTGGATACCTGGATTGGGCTCTTCTGGCACAGCACTGAGGACCAGCACTCAAAAAAAATTTGGATTGAATTCTTGGAGGGTTCATAATGTCCCAACAGACCAAAGAGCAGCAAATTGTTCAGCTGATCCTCAAATTATTGCCATTTCCAGCTCACTTGCTTCCATGTGCAGAGGGTGTGAGTATGAGCAACAGTTTCTGAGCAGTGCTAGAGCAGCGCAGACACCTCAGATCTGTGTTACATATCAGCACTAACTATTAATGCAAAAAATGAGGTCTTGGGGCAGCAATGACAGTAAGAAATGAGTCTTGCTACAAACCCTTACCAAAGAAATCCAAAACTGTGTTTTAAAGAAACCAAAGCTTTGAAGCTCTGAAATCCTGCTCAGCTTCACTAGACCTGCATGAAAAGAGCACAGAATCACAGATTCTGCCAAGATAGAAGGGACCCACAAGAATCATCATAGTCCAACTCCTGGCCCTGCACAGGACACCCCAAGAGTCACACCCTGTGCCTGAGAGCATTGTTCAAACTCTTCTCCAGCTCTGTCAGGCTGGGGCTGTGAGCACTGCCCTGGGGAGCCTGTTCCAGCACCCAGCCACCCTCTGGGTGAAGAACCTTTTTCTAATATCTGACCTAAATCTCCCCTGACACAGCTTCATGTCATTCCCTCCAAAACCAATTTCATATGCTAAAGCCATGCCAAGTAATTATCGTAAGGCTCTGTGGCACAGCTGCCTCCAGCTCCTGTGTGATCAGCATATTTTAAGGAGAGTTTTGCAGTGCTGTTTCTGGATGTGGCAATCACAGGAGAGCCCTGGGGGCCCACAGCACACCTCCTGCCACAGCTGGGCTCCACCATCTCCTTCTCCTCGTGGGAGCCCCTCGCAGCAGCCTCTGGGATCCTTCAGGATCTGTTCCCTGCCTGTTCTCACTCCACCTTACATCAGGAACCCCACAGTGGCAGTTCTTCTGCAGAATATGAGCAAACAGGGTCAGATTCTGCTTGTTATTGTGGTGGGGTGGGCACTTCCACCAAGGAGTACCCAAACCTGTGGGAAACCAGGTTACCCCTTTGGGGGTCCCTGGGTGTTCCAGACCCTGAGGGTCTTGGGACAGAGCCAAAAGAGCCAAAAATCCCTATTTCTTTGATCTAACACCCTGGAAAACACTGCCATGCTTGAAAGAGAAGTCCACGTGGGTTTGATTGGTATGTTTTTTGTTAGCTAACAGGGTGTAAAAATAGAACTTTTAGATTTTACTATATAGATAGAATGGGGCAAAGATGGAGGAATTTGGGTGTGTCTATTGTCCTTTTCCTGCTTCTTCATCCCCTTCATCTTTGCACTGGTGGTGGCCTTTTTTTGATTGGGTTTTGGTAAGATTTCACTGTCTGACATGGGTCACAGTTATTGGTACTTAGAGAAAAACATTGTTAATGTAGTTAAGATTATAAAAGTTCAAGTGCCATTGTAGGAGGGTCAGATTTTACTTTTCTGGCTTCCTGGGAACATCATGCTGGACTGAGAGAACTTTTAAGATAAGAAAATAATAAACAATTCTGCAAAGCAACTGCACAGCATCCGGCTCTCCTTTGAACTCTATCATCAACTCTCAGGGTGCAAAAAACACCAGAAAACCTGAGAAAACCCAGTGCTGCAGTCATGGATCACTGTCTGTAACCAGTTTCAGTGGAGCCTGAAGGTGTTTGCTCAGATGTGCAGAGCAGGAGGCAGCTGCCAAAGCACAGGGCTGTAGAGCCCCTTGAGAGACCCCAAGGTATCCAAGACATTTTCTTAGAGCTTTTTAATGGAACCCTGTAGGACACCTACAATTTTCTGGGTCAAAATCTGGAAGCTGGGCAAGGTACCTTAGGGCCCCTCAAATGCAAACCCAAATTTAGGTGACCTAATCCTTCCTGAAGGATGAGATTCTTCTTGAAGATCAAGAGACCTAAGCCAAAGAACCTTCATGCAGGTGCTGAGGCGGGTGGGGTGTCTTGTTCCCACCACTGTCAGAGGGGTGTGACTCCACTGCACTTCCTCAATGCAGGAATCTGATCTACTCTGAAATGCTGTAGTGAGTCCCTTCTGGACTTCAGCTGGCACCCAGAAGCTCTTGGCTCTCACATGGGTTAGATGTGGCTGTCTCAGATACCCTGGGATGTATTGGATGGTAATAGATGGACATAAGGACACTGATTGAGTGCTGGATCCCCCTGTGTAACAGCAGCTCAGCATTTTCCTCATCAACACCCACACACAGACCCCAAGGTGAGTGTGCCTTAATTCAGCAGCCAGATCACATCTGAGGTTTCTTGTTGTTCTGCAGATCACAGGTAATGTCCTTTGCTGCTCACGTGGCTGTTTGTGCCATGATTTCCCTGCACTGAGCTTACAAGTGCTCAGTGGGCTGCACCTTGGCCTGCTGGAGGTTCCACACTGATGGTAACAGGATCAGGAACATGGCCCATGCAAACATCCAATATGAGCCTCTGACCTCTGCACCCAGAGGCAAAACAGCACTAATCACTTTAGAAATGCACATAAACTCTATACTGATGCAGTAATGCCAAGTGAACAATACAGGAAAAAAAAGATACTTTTGTTGCCTATCATTTTGAATTTATAGAAGACATCACAAAGATCACCATAAAACACTGACAATTAATTATGTCTAAAATATGGGCTTGGAATTTTTCAGAGGCGACCTGAATACGAGAACAAAAGGCTTTTCTTCCTCAAAACAAACATAAAATGCTATCTAGTGTTGACTCTTTGCTACTGCAGTCTCACACAACTATTTCTGAATTAAACAAAACAAGCTGTGAAGCACTGAGGGGCTCAGCAGCACCTCATGCTCACGATACAGGAGCTTTGTCCTGCTTCAATGTCCACTCTGAATTTCAAAGACCATGTAAAGATGGCATATTGCTGGGTTTCCTCCTCGAAGAAGAAAACTGGAGCAGGGAAGTAAGATTGGAAAGAGAGATGCAGAATGAAAGGTCCAACCAGCTGCTGAGCCAGGCTCCAGTGCTGGCTTAGCTGCACTCACTCTTCTGACTTAGCACAGGGTCATCTCTAGCTAGAAAACATCTATCATTTTAATATATTCTAACTGTGCATTATAACATTGAATTGCATGAACTGTTTATATTAAAGTACTGAAATGCATATTTAAAAATAAATCTCTGCATTTAAAGCAGAATTGGACAACAATGGACTGAAGAACTATGGGGTTCAGATCAATACTTAATTTATGTGTTAGTTTTAAAAAAAAACCTCTTGCAAGTATTTGTGGTTACCATTCTGCTGTCTGAGTTAATTAAAGATCAGATCCTGCCTCCACAGCCTCTTTTCCAAGAGAACTCCTATATGAGGCTGCTTTTCCACCAGCAGTTTCTCTGCCCATCAGCCCAGCATTAGGACATCTCAGCACGTACAAAAACATCTTCTTTAAATTGCCTTCAGCCTTGCCTGAGACGGATCAAAACACCTCAGCTTCCCCCGTGTGATGTGCCTCAGAAATGTCACTTTCATCCTCAGCGGGTGACGCCCCAACTAACAGTTTCCATGTCCTTCCAGGGGGAGGGAGCAGAGGGAGGGAAGGGGGAGATGAGATGGCAGCAGCCATTAACGTGACTGCTCACGTGCTGAATTTGCTTTCTCATGCCAAATTTTCCTTGGCTGACTCTGTGAGACACGCCCTGCTTGTGGCACAAAGAGCTGCCACTGCCCTGCCTGTGAGCTCAGAAGGGCTCACAGGATTTGGGGTTCTTGGACTAGAGAGCATCAGCTCATGCTTTGGCCACAACACTTTTTTAAATGAGTTTTTAAAGTGCCTCGTGGAAGTGTATTTGATTTCAGTCAGACAACTGCAAGTAAAGGCTCAGAAACACTTTTCTTCTGAAATCCAGTTTTCTTCCTGATGTAAAGGCAGAATGGACTGTGCACAACAGACATTGGCCAGATTTCTGTTGTTACATTGAAGACACAAATGTGTGGTGCAGACACCTGTGGGTCCAAGACCCCTCTCCTATCCCAGAAATGGAGCAGTGAAAGAGCCACTGGATCCCAGCAGAGAAAATGTTCTGTCCTACAGCTGCAGGGGGAAAATATTCAGAGCTCTTGGAGAAGACCAAAGGGTCTGGGCAAAGTTCCTGGCCAAGAGGAGGGAAGGCAGACAGGCAGCAGGAGCCTGCCAGGGCACACGCCAGGCAGCCCTGGCACGCCAGCAGCACACAGTGTCCAGCACCTCTCACTTCAGAGGATTCATTCTTCACCAGAACTCGGTGTTCTGTGGGCTTTGGGCACGGATGCCACACCACAGACACAGGGCAAGGATAACCCACAGACTGGGCTGGGGCTGTAGCACAGGAGCATAAGGGGAGATATCATTTCACTTCTGACTGAAAGAAAGAAAATTAACTAGGACAACCAGGATATATTTTGTTCCTGTGTCAGAGTGGTAAAGTGGCAGCAGCCAGTTCTCATAATGTGATTTCACTGCTACTTGTTCCAGATCCTGGGGTCATGCAGTTCTGGAAAAATGTCAGCTGCTGCTAAAAAATGAGCTCCAAGGTCTAGCCCTTGCAGAAAACAGTCTTTTAAAGGGTAACCCTGAAAGGCTGGAAAACCAAAAGCAAATAAAAACTGTTGTGCAAGCCATAGCACTCATCCTCTCTGTTTTGTGTTGGTCTCCAAAGGTGAGCTCCATGACATTCTAACTCTGTCATGAGACAAAAAGCCATTGGGGCTGTGAAGACTGGCTGGGGAAGAACGTAAGAAACCCTTGCTCTGGGATCCCATTTTGCAGCTGTGGTTGAAGACGTGCTCCAGCATTAGATAAAAGTTATCTACATTCACATTCACATTACAGTGAATGGTTCTCATCTAATAGAAATACATGTGATAGTCACCCCTGCATGAAAAGCCAGAGAGGTGCAGTAACACTTCAAAGGATCCTTCACTGCAATGGCATATTCCAAGCTTCTGGAAGTTGACACAAAGGCAACAAACTGTCTTGTCACAGGATGTGATCTCCCACTGAGAATCCCTGGGGTGAATATGGGAAAGGAAATATACTGAGCAATAATTATAATAATACAGGCTTCACACCCCAGACTGCTTCAATAAGTGTGAACTGATCCCCTGACCTGTGATTCTGAGCCTTTACAGTACAGAAAGGCACCATGGAATAAATTTCTTTGAGTTGCAGACTTGCACATCTTCTAAGGGGAGGGAGGCAGTGACAATGAAGGTCCATGCCAAGATCTCAGTCTTCCCCCATCAGTGTGGCCTCAGTTTTTGGTAGCTCTGTGCAGCACACAGACATTTATCCTGGTTCCTGGGGATAGAATCAAAGGATCAGAGAATTGTTAAGGTTGGAAAAGAGCTTTAAGATCAGCAAGTCCAACCACTAACCCAGCACTGCTGTGTTACCACTAAATCATGACCCTGAGTGCCACAATCACATAACTTCTGAACACTCCAGGGCATGGTGCATCCACCACTTCCCTGAGGAGCTTATGCCTGACCACCTTTTCAGTGAAGAAATATTTCCTCATACCTAATCTAAACCTCACCTGGTGCAATTTGAGGCTATTTGAGATGCTTTGCAAAGAAATAGCACCTGGAGCATGCCCATCATGGGCAAGCACTGACTTTTTTAATTCCTGAGCTCCTACTGAGTCTGTATCATACACAGAGACTGCTGCTGGTGCAGATACAGGTCTCACCTGGTTAATGCAGTCCAATATTTCACCAGGAGTTTTCCAGCTTAGATAGGTCAACTAAATACATGAAGTCCTTAATCAGTGAAGGTATGGTGGCAAACATGGGCCAGAGTGACCTTGGAAGGGGTTGTGAATTGCCCAGATGAATCTCCCCAGCTGACATCCTCCAGCCCTTTCCCTACTTTTGTGCTTTTTCTCCATTCATTTACTGTTCTCCTCCTCCTCCTCTTTCATTCCTGAGAAATCCCAAAGCTCTGCCAGCAAAGCTGCTGCTCCTGAGAGCTTTTCCTGCATTTCTGCCACCAGGGAAGCTCATGGGTAAAAATTGAAATATTGACACATGAAATGCTCTAAAGGAACTACCTCAAATGCGTGGGAAGCACCCTGAGCTCAAGAGCTTTATTCTGAGACGTGTTTTCCAACACTTTTAAACCCTCCCTTGCTAACAAAAGAAAGGTCAAAAAGCCAACCTGAAAATACCTTTTTGCAGAGGTTACACAACCTGAGGGTGATTCATATCACCTTGAGACCAGAGCACAGTTTCCAGCCCCCTTCACTGGGAATTAAGGTCTTTTCCTGGGCCTTGGGTACCTCACTCACAGCCTGTCAAAGAGAAGACACTGGGTCTGAAACAGCTCCTCCTCATCCCAGGCTGACACTGCACAATGGTGCTGAGCATCCTGACTCCTCAGTTTCACAAGTCCCTGGTTTTCGGCTAATTTTAGAGCATTTTAGCACCTTTCCCCCCCTAGGAAGCCTTTTCTTCTGACTGCATTTTTTGCTATATAATTGGGTTTTTTAAGTTTCTCACTGATACACTGTAGTAATGCAGCTTTAAGCCAAACCAGTATTTTTACACATAAGGAAAAAGGATTTCAGTGTTACCATAAAACTTAAAAGGAAAAGCCCTGGAAGTTTCTTTGCTCTGCTTGCAGCCATTGGCTCAAGGCCAAGACAGAAAACACTGACAGGTCTCTTTACCTGTCTTTCAGAAATGTATCCATTCTCTATTGGGCAGTTTGCCAAAAATCCCACCTAAATCATCCTGTATTTAAGGCAGAGAACAAAGCTTCTGGGAGCTTCTTGGGATGTCATAGCAAGGTGGAATGCTTGCATGTACCTGTGCTCAGGTTCTATTTTGTTCTTTTATGGTTTTTTAAACTTTTTGCATTACAAAACATATTCCAGGAGCTGTCTCACAAATGATTTTAAAGCCATTTCTGGAGGTGCAGGCACCCTCAGAAACTTGATGCGCCTCCACGTGGCTTATTCCTCTCTGGCCATGTGCAAGAATGTATCAATACACTGCATTGGAGGAGAACCAGAAAAAATGAAGCTCATTGTGGAAGGTTTAGGAGCAGGGAAGGGTGGCAAAGGTATGATCCTGCCCAGGGATTTTCACTCCTTATTGCCTACCAAGTCTGCAGTGGTCTGGAGGCAGAAACTGGCTGCTCACGGCTCCCATCCCGCTGCTCTCTGGGTGCAGATTTCATAACGGAAAGATCCTGCAAACAACAAAACCTTGGGAAGGCAGCTACTCACTGAAAGAGAATGAGTCACTGTGTTTACCCTGCAGACTGTGATGTGAAAGACAAGAAGCCACAAAAGGTCACAGAGGAGTTGTCTCCTTGCCACTTATTCCGTCTGTTCCCCCAACAAAGGCAGAGCCATCTGCGGTACAAGCAAGGAAGCAGTGATGACCAAAAGATTTCAAAGGGACACATGAAGAGTGCCAAACACTCTGGATAAAAAAGCAAGTGAACAAGGGGAGTCACACAGCTCTTTGTGTAACCTCTACTCCGCTGCTAAGCTCGCCAGTTTATAGCAATTATGGAAAAGCCACTGATTGTATTATAAATGTAATGACATTAGCAGGACTGTCGCTGTGTTTGTAGCAACAGTTGTGAAATTAATTTTTTTTTTCCTTCATTAAGGAGATCCTTATTTGCATGATTAAAATGTCAGCCCAGATAAATGCCTGCGCCGGGGAATGAATCACTGAGCAAAAATGCCACCTGCCAAGCCCAGAGAATAGGACAAATAAACAAGCAGCGAGGAGCAGCTCCAAACTTGATCCAGCTCCCAGTGGGAGCCGTTCCATCATCCTCGGGAGCGGCAGCAGGCTCCAGGCGAGCGCCAGGGCCAGGGGGCTCAGCCAAGAAACAGCTCAAATGCTTGGGATTTTTGCTTTGGCCACACTCAGCTATTACAGGAGGGGGAAACTAAAGCCTAATAAAGCCAGACAGCCTCTGCTGTAAGAGCCTAAATGAGAGATGTGGGACTCCAGAGGGCTCCTCAAAATGCTGTTTATTGCACAGTTACAGCAGTGTGGGTCGTGGGTGTACCAAGCCTGAAGCTGCTGGCTACAGGCAAGCCTGAAGTCTGAAGCCACTTTAGCTCTGGTTACAATGCATTATATATTTTTCTTTACTGAGCATCTTAATACATAACAACCAATCAGTATCATGCACAATACTTCTACATTTGCCTATAGCCCATCAAAACTACTAAAATTCCCATGTTATGTTAGTAACTACCCAATCTTATGTGTTAGTATGTTACATTTTAGGTTTAAAGTTGTTTTTTCTGTTTTCTTGCAGTGGAAAATTCTTCTGCTTGGTAAAAACGTCTTTTTTGTTTGCCTGTGCTATTGCCAAGACTTATTTCTACTTGGTAAAAAAAAATCTTTCTGTTTGTGGTCAGCATATCATTTGGTCTTAGTTATAAAACCTTTTCAGCTCATCCAACCTTTGCTTCTTTACTTAACTAGTAACAACTGGCTCAGCAATCCTTACTTTTAGAAATCTTCTATTCTTCTATATCAAAACTTACTCTCATCTCCACTTTTCCCATTTCCTCTACATTCAAAGAGCTTTCTGCTAAGATTCATATCTATAAAGTTTTCCTGTTAAACTTTCATCCTTCCCAACACTCTGCTGTGGTTTAGATGGTACAAAAATCTACTCCCATGAAAGAGGGCTGTCCAAACTCACCCCTTTCCTACTATTTCCTAAATCAAAAGCCCAGCCATGACCCTTCTAATGTGGCTGAGACACATCCACTCTGCCTGCTACTGGAAATCAACAATATTCCCTATTTACCTTCAAGCTCCACTCAAATACTTCCTAAATGAGATGAACCCTCACCAAAGTCTGTGCCCTTGTAAGAAGTTCCAGGCTTGGAAATGGACTTACAGCTGTCCCCAAAAGTGCTGGATCCCAAAAGACAAAATTGAGAATAACTGTGTGAAGATCACTAAGTTGTTTTCCTTTTTGCCTGAAGTTGAGAAGGGAAGCTGAAAAGATAACAGAGTGTCAAGGAAATAAAAGAGTTTATCTGGTTTAAATAGCTCCTGATCCTGCAAGAGTGTTTTCACTGATAATTAATGTAAAGAGAAACAAAAGGGATAAGAAAAAGGTACTATTTTAAACTGAGTTTCTCCTTTTAAATTCATAGTCATTCTTGATATCTGTTTTTCTCCGTTTCTCATGGCAAATTGCATGATTTGGACTTTCTTCCACTTTAGAAAATACAACAAAGAAAGTAAATTTGGTATTGCGTTAAAGTTCCAAGGAAATCTGTTTGTTATTCAAAATGCTGGACTTGATACAGTGAAAAAATCCAAATTGGCTTTATAATTTGTTTTCTATCACTTGAAAACATTAAAAGCTTAAATGTAAGCTCATCTAGAAAAACAGAACACTTCACTTTGCAAAGGCAAGAGGCAATGCAAGGCTGTGTCCTTGAGGAGCCATGGGCACAAATATTTAAGAATATTTCTTAAACCAGTGCATTTCAGGGAAATTCAATTTGAAAATTAGCACCTCCTTCAAAATAACCTGTCAGACATCACCTGAGCAGCTCAGCATCAGGCCATCACACCCACCCTGGGGAGCAGAACTGCCCTGCACAGTGACTCAGTGGCAGGACAGGCAGGACAGGCAGCTGCCAGCTCAAGGTGAGGAGGCACCAGCCCCCCTCAGCCTCCTCGTCTTCCTGAGCAGATCAATACTGCTGGCATAAAATCCTTCTTCTGATCTTCTCCAGAGCAGAATATTCTCATCAATACCAGTCTATATGGTATTTGACTTAGAAAGAATATGCTTCAAATGTACTTCAACACAGTAGCTTTTTTGGTTTTAATTATTCCACTAAATTAAGTCTTTGCATACTAGAAAAATGGTAAGGATATTTTTAATATACCTCAGTCTACTATGAACCATGCAAATCATCTGAACTAGACATCTCTTAATATTCCATAAGAAAATTTGCTATTTTTGTAAAACTTAGGAAAGAAGTGGCAATTTTGAGTCGTGAAGACTGATTTTCATGTACCAATTTATTGATAAAAAGATAAACTTCAGTCCACCACCACTCATGGGATGGAATAAAAATAGGGCAGGAGGTTCTAACCAGGGGATGAAAACCACAGAATATAGCTCAGATCTCAGGTTTTCATGAGGATGAAATGCAATAGGTGGACTGGGAGGAGACAAGGGTTTTGCCAGTAGCTCAGTCTTCCAGGGAATAAGATAATTCAGGATCAGATCCAATGGGTCTTCATTTCCAGGATAACAAAGAGACTCCTGCCAGCCTCATCAGGCTTTTGTGAGCCTTGGGCTGCAGAAAGAGGAGTGGACAGGAAACACAAAGTGGCTGTAAAGCCAAGACTGACAAGGCTTCAGCCAAGACCTTTATCCTGTATAACTTCTGCTGCTGCCCTTGCTTTCCAAGAGGAATGGGTGGGGAAGGGTCAGCTCTCACAAACACAGCTCCCATTGACTTGCTGCCCAGGAGCTGTACAGGTCAAACACAGCCCAGTTCAGCACATTTGTGGACCATGGACAACCTTTCCTGTAATTCCATGAATTCTTTAGATAAGACCCTGTGCATTAGCAGATGTAGCAGAGGCTAAGTAAGGTAAGAATGGCATGGGAAAGGAAAAATGGCAGGTTTGTTTGTTTGTTTGTTTTGTTATGTTTTTGGGGGTTTTTTGCCGGACTTTTGGAGTTTCATGTTGAATTTCACACATTCCCATCACTATGACAGAGCTCCAGCTGCTGACAGGCTCCAAGAGCCTCTCCATGGGACCCAGGGCATGGGGCTGGCACAGGGAAGGAGAGGAGGCAGGATGGAAGGTGCAGGATCACATTTCATCCCCTGATGGAGTCATCACATCACCAAGGAGCTGGGGAAAGCCTTTTTGGCCCAAAGGTTGGATACAGAGAAAACCCTGCTTGACACAAGGCAGAGCAGAGAGACCTCTGTTCTGAATCAGTTCCCTGCAAATAGGCAAGGTCTTGGCTGTGGAGCTCAACAGCCTTTCCACAAAGACTCCAGGGATTTTGGGGAGCTGTTGCCTTTCCAGGGGCATTAACTCCATGTTGCCTGTACCAGGCAGTGGCTCTCACTGAGTTCTGGTGGGGTTCCCACTAAATCTCTGCAGTGGTGCTGCCAGGGCTGAATGGAAAATACAAGAACCAGCTCATCTTGCCACGTGGCCTGAAGTGCTAAACAAAGGGGCTTTGCCAGCTTTTCTACCATCTTCTGCAACATCATGGCTTTGCACTCTGAGCTCCTGCTGGGTCCAGCTTTCCACCTCTGCTTCTTCCTCTGCTTCAAGCCCTGCTGCTGCTGCTGAACCAACTGATGCTGCAGCCAGGATCTCACTGAGTGGTAAAGAGAAGTCTTTTGCCCCTGCAGGAAATAAAAAGAGCTCCAGATGTGGATTTCACCACTGTTATACTTGGTGCTACTCAACATCAGCACAGGGCCTCTGGCAGAGTCTACCCTTGACCTACCAAAGTGAGCTTCTCTCAGCAGAATCTGATTGCAAAACTCACCACAGAGCACATGAGGAAGAATTCCTGAGTCTGAGGAAAGACTACTGAAAACATGAGCTCCACAAAAGGCTTGCTCTCTCTTTGCTCTGCCCTTCCCAGCAGAATTTGATTCCTGGCTTTGCATCTTGACTTTGGAGATCCCTGCCAAAGACAACGTCTGGATCCTGGCGTGCCCTGTGGCTCCTTTGGCATCCTGGACCAGGGGCTTGCCTGCTGGAGAGACATGAGCTCATCCTGCTCTCCTGCCCTCACAGTGGGATTCTGATAGCTGCTGACCAGTTTGCATCATCTTACACCAAGATGACTCTGACAGACATCCAGGGAACTGCTCAGGGGCTCCAAGTCCAGTTCCCAGCTCTGCAGGATCCTGGATGTACCTTTAACCACTACCAGTTACTTTTGCCCTGACTGTTATTTTTAACAGAGTGTTTCAGGATGTGAGATTTGATACTATCTTCTTCTGCTGTCATACAAAGTGGTAGGAAAGCCAACAAATCCTTATTACTTATTGGTTTTCAGCTAAGTTCAAATCAATTTGTATTACAGAATGCTGGACGTATATTTAATTATTGCATCCTTCCTGACACCAGAGGGATGGAGGGATTTTTATTAGAATTGTGGCATTTATGCTGAAAAGTTTTGCAAAGGAAGGAAGAATGATGGAGTGATATGCAGGACATCAGATGATGCAAAAGAAAGCAACAGTGAAGAATAAAAAACAATTGGTTGAACTGCATAATGTAAGACAGAAAAAAAAGGTATAATCAAACCCTCAATTTGCAAGTTATTACCACTGCCAGCCCTGGGTCTCTGGGAGGAGGGGCCCAAGCTGTGAAGTTATCTGCAAAACCCCAGTGAAGTTGGTAAGAATTCCTAAGGCAAAAGCAGCTTCTCTCCCAGGTGTAGCTCTGCTGCCTGAGCTCCCTGGGACCCCCTGTTTCTCCTGGTTCCCAGTAAGTGCCTTTTCTGCATTTTAAATTGTGCACTTTGCAGTCACAGAGCTTTCCCTCCACTGTTGCCACAATATGAGGCCCATGAGCACATTCTCTAAAATTAGTTATGTTAGGAAAAAAAAAACTGTAGAAACATAAAAGCTTTCCTTGACCTTGCTGAATACTTGGATCAACATCTAATTGCTAAATGCTGCATGTTTCCCTAGAGACAAAACAAGCAGGAAGAAAAGCCACTGGGTTGTGAAGGCTGGCAAAGCTATCTGCCACCTGCAGATATTCAGCTGGGCCTCCAGCAGATAACAGCAGAAGACAATACCTTGATTTTCCTTGTTTTTCTCTCCTCTTATATAATGGAATATCTTCTCCACTTAGAACTTGTGTCCCCGTTAGTCTGACTGAAGACATATTTTCCTGGGACCCTGCTATTGTGAAATGCTGAAAGCTATCTCTTCTGTGTATTTGTGGAAAAAGTCAACACCATCTTGAAATTCCAGACCAGACTAATTGCCTCTGGTGCTAAAAGTGATTCTCCTGCTACTTCAACTGGAAAAAGTGTTTGCAAAGCTCAGGCTGAAAGCACAAACAGCAGAGGTCAGGTATAGGTTGATTGTCTATTGTTGTGTAGCATCTCTTGATTTTGGACTCTTTAAATGCATGGATCCCAGAGTGCAATGCAAGGCCATCTCTCACCTGGTCCAGGAGAGGATGAAGGAGATCTCCACAGGAATGACTTCGCCATTTGCATTTTAAGAACAAGCTCAGAGCACTTTCTGTACCTCATGTTGGGATGGATTCAGGCAGTTCCACTCTGGAAATAAATGTCACAGGTAGAAGCATGTCCCTGTGCCCCAGGGACCTCAGTGGGGTTCAGCACTGCCTGCCTCTCACAGGCTCCTTCCCCCATCAGGGGGCTTAGACCCCTGAGATCTTCCTGCTTTGGCAAAAAGAAAACCCACTGCCTAAAGGTTACTCTGGCCCTTGGGTTCCCAGGTTTCTGCCTTCTCCATAAGTAAATGAGTGGCCTCACCTCATCCACACAGAAGATGCTGCTGTGACATGGTGCTCACTGAGCTGGTGGCAGCACCCTGCATCCCAGGGAGCAGAGCTCCCTGATGTTCACCATGTGACACCAGCTGCTTTCAAAGGGACTTGCTTTTCATTTTTAATTTACACCTCTAATTTTCCATCTAAATTTAAGCTTGTCCCCTGAGTATTTCTTCTCTACAGTCAAAGGCCAATATTGGGGGGAGGGGCAATTGTTTCTAAAACAAGTGGCTAAAGTCAGGTTGATACTGTTATAATTACATGAGTTTGTATTAGGCAGACTCAATTCCCTTTGTGCCATCCTCTAGACTGTGGCAGATGATGGCCATGGAGAATATTCTGCTGTATTATATCCTAAAATTTCAGTTTCCTGTTTTGGAATCTCACATGTCTCACGGATTCCCTTTTGGTAAATCTCTGTGCTCAGGGGAGCTGCTCCCTGGCCCATGTGCTAATGAGCACTTGCTGTCATCAGACTCAGCAATCATCACTGACTAATCAAAACGGGTTACAGGGCAATTAAGAGGGAAAAAAAAAAGCTCTTAAGAAGAATGCTGATGGTGTTCAGAAGCAGGTCCCACTTTCCAGCTGCCACCTGGCATGGGGCTCATAGGGGACAATGTGCAAAGCCTGCCCTTCTGTCCCAGCCTGGGTGAGGCACAGGGACTCCCCTATCCCACAGACACACAGGGGACAGTGCACAGCCCAGAGGCTCTTACCCCACACCCCTTACAGGGCACAGTTCAGCTTCATCCAAAGTAGAACCCAAATCTGGACAGCTCAAAAGGGAGCCCGAGGTGGGTGGCTCAGTTCTAGGTCCCTGTTGAAGTCAGCAAACTTTAGCTGAGATTTTTATCCTCACTTTGAAGTTTTAAAGCTGTTTGGAGGATAATGGAGGAACTGAGGGTTTCGTTGGGTTTTTTTGCTTCCTTGCTTTCCTAACTGAGGCAGTGTTTTAGTGGTAAAGTTGCCACTACACCCAGGGAAAAAATAGCAGTAAACAAATTAGCTAAACCCTCCATCCCAGAGCTAAAAGGAAAGAGGTCCCAACAAAGCCTCACTGTACTATCGAGTATTTAATATCAGCCATGCATTTATTCTTACAGAAATGCCCTCTGAGTAGGGTGTTTGTTCACATGCATCTGATTCCTAGTGCACAAAGACAACCAAAATGGGTAAGATATTTGGGTAAGAGTCCCAGTTCACTGCTAATATACACCAGCATCCCTGGGAGCAGGCTGTGGTTCTGTCCAGACCAGGAACAGTGCTTGGGTCTTCTCTGATCAGAACCAAACAGACGTGGTTTAAGTACAGCCAGGAAAACAGGATTTTGAGTGACTTGCTCTAGGCCAGGAAAAAAAAGAAATTATGAGAAAATTGGGGCTGAAACCTTGAGTATCTCACATACACCAGCACCATCAAGCAATACTCTTTCTCCTCCCTTGGTCAGAGTAAATGCACAAAGCAGTGTTGGATCCAAGCTGCCCTGTAGCTCCAGCAAGTTCTGTGCCCACAGCTGTAAACCAGCCCTGCCTGGCCCCCACCCTGGCAACTCTCACCAGCAACGTGCGTGTGCCTTGAGACAGAGAGCATGGGTTCAATATGCACAGGACACATGATTCATCCTTCCACACTGACCTACATAGTCATTTATGCCAGAGCAGCATGGAAACAAACACTTTTGGTCCTAATTTGGGAGCAAGGGTTCTTTCTCAGCTCCAACTGCTGGAGCGTGCCACGAGGCAAGGCCAGGCTGGAGGCACATGGGCATCCACACTCAGCATCCTTCCCCCTGTCTGCTGGTCCAAACTGCAGAGAATTCCCGTGGTTTTGAAGACAAAAGGCTGGTGAGAAAAGCAGAGGAGCAGCTTAAAGCCACAGAGCCCAGCAGAAGGAGCAGAGGGCCCCGCGCTGGAGGAACAGCAGTGCTGGAGGGCAGCACTGAAAGCCATTAGCAGGGCTTTGTGAGGACTCTGGCAGAAGCACTCACATCACAAATGACATTGTCAAGGCTTTCAGCCTCCTGTTTAATGAGGAGTTTCTCCCACAGGCTGTATCTACATGGAGGATTTTCTGAAATCTCACTGAAGTGAAGCTCCACCAGCACCAGCAGTGGCGGTGCTTTGTTACTCATCCTGCTTGAGCAAAGTTATACAAAAATATGGTAAAATCAGAGGAACCAAAGCAGACTATGTTTTATTAAACCAATGCTTTTTATTAGATATTCCTGGTGGGAAAAAAAGGGTAAAAGCTGTAGGGGACAAAAAGTTGTCAATTAAACCTTTTAGACTAGTGAATCCAAGTTCAGTCTCTGTATAAACTGGCTGAGTGAAGAATGTCTGTCTACTCCAGGCAGCCAAGTAGAAGGAAAAACCTTGGGAAGAGATAAAAGCACACGAAGACTTTGTTGAAGAAAGCTGTCCCTATACCAACAGATGTAGGGTGCAGTGGCATTTTGAATGGAGAAGCTGCTCCCACAAGGTGCCAAACATCCCTCAAGTCCTGCTCTAAAGCATTAAGCCTGGTGTGTCACAGTCACAACCTGGGAAAACAGTGGAAAGCTTCCTGATTTATTGGTGTGCTGGAAGACAGGGCAGAGGGCCCACTGATGGAAAGCAGACAGTCCTGCAGCGAGATGCTGAGTCCCAGGCAGAATCCAAATAGGGTGCACACGTGGAGAAGAGATTCATCATTGCCAGTAGCTGGCAGTGCTGATTATTGATCATGTCCTCTAAGAGTATCCTGCCACATTGCACAGGGACAACACTGATGGAGCAGCGTGTCACTGCCCTCTGCAGTGGTGCTGCTGCTGCCCAGCACACTGTCACACTCTGCATGTGTCACAGCAGCAGGGCCAGGGCAAAGCCTCACGTCTGGCACGTTGCTCTCCTTGGAAGATGAAAGGGTGAAAGGTTTGATTCTGTGATTAATAGCCAGGAGCTTTCTGGCCACCAGCTTATCTGTGAGGTGATAGTTTAACTCTCTGCCTTTTCAGCTGATTGCTGCTGGTGTGTTTTAAAAGTGTGAGTTAAGAAAACACGCCCTGTTCAGGCTTCAGGTCTTCCCCAAACTGAAAAAATGCTCTCTAAAATCCTCGCACAGAATCTTTGCTCTGAGTATGACTCATGAGCAAATAGTTGTAGTTTTACCACAAAAGGAGCAAAATTCCTGCAAGTAGCAGCTTCTTGGCAGTGTTAAATGTGCTTCAGCACTGGCAGCACTGCTCTGCTAACAACACCAGGCTCTGCAAATGACTGCTCTGGAGTACAAGTTATCACCACATTGAAATAAGAATTAAATGGGGTTGCTCCAGCAAATGCCAAGTTAATGTGATGTTGGGAAATATGCTCCAACTGATATGCCAAGCCCTCCTCTCCCCATGTGAAATCCTCCTTCTGATATGTATTTCACACAGGCTGGGCAGAGATCACACCTCCCTGTGGGTGAGCAGCACCTGCCTCTCCCTGTGAGCCCTGTGCCACACTGCCAGACACAGGATTGCTTTCACACATATGTGATGCCAGGAGAGAGAGGTTTAGTGGGATTTTGCTGATTATGTCATATTTTCCTCTCAAAAGATCCACTTCCTCAGTGATTTTCACTTCTCCTCAACTTTTGCATAACTTGCTTTTTCTAAAGTTAGCAAGGGAGCTTGGCCTGTGGCTTAACTCTTTCCATCCCCTTTCCACCCCTCTACCAAATGTGTGAGATGAAGGTTTATGAAGCTGAAGTAGTGGCTGCCCCATCCCTGGAAGTGTTCAAGGCCAGGCTGGATGGGGCTCAGAACAACCTGGTCCAGGGGAAGGTGTCCCTGTCCATGGCAGGGGGTTGGAACTGGATGATCTTTCAGGTCCCTTCCAACCCCAAACCATTCTGTGGCTCTGTGATTCTGCTTCAGCATCCATGTAAACACAAGGGAACTCATCTTGTTTTGACAGCTGAGTTGCAATGGATTTTAACAAACAACCTAGGATACTTCTTCTAAGGGTTTTCTATATGCTTAAAAGTAGATTACAAGAAATAAAATAATCTTAGAGCTAACAAATCAATAAGAAGTGATTGAAACCACACCAGCTCTCACCCTGCATATGCAGACACCAGAAGCATTTGCCTGCATCCATGCAACTGAGAGGTGCTGTTTCACTTCTCTCAGGGTTTTCACTTTTAAATGCCCATGATAAATGGTGCCAGTGAAAAACATGGCAAAGAACCTCTGGTGAACTTTGGGATGTATCAGGAACACAGCTGGAGCCTTCTGACTGATTTAAAATATCTTGAGCAACACACAGAGCAATTACAGCTGTGCTAGAAACTTCATTCCAATACCAGAAGAAATCTGCACTACCAGTAACATTTTTGAAAGCTTGTCAAATCATTTTCTTAGTTTTTAATTAGCTTCTGCAAGAGGTTGGGGCTTAGAGCTTGGAACAGAGAGCTGGGAGGAACAACATCCAAAGTCTATTCCCAGCTGTGGAAGTGACAGGAGAGGTGGCTCTGGGCCACCGGCTGCAGCCCCCCTGCCCAACTTCCACAGCTGTAAAAATGGGTAAAATCACACTCACTGCTCAGGGACAGTGTGAGACCTAATTAGAAGTTTGCAAGGATCCCACTGGTTCTCCAATGAATTGTGTGGGGGGAAATGAACAGTATTATCATATGGGTAATGAGCTCTCACAAGACAGGGACTCCTTTGTTCAAAGCAACCAGCTTTTGCAGCAGCAGCCAGGATCCAGCAGAAGTTTATTAGAGACAAGTAAGTGTTGTTCATCTCTGTGTAACTGAGAATTTATTGCTTTATATTAGGAGGATTTATCTGCAAAATAGTGCATTCCTCGGAGTTTCTACCTTCAGGGAATGACTTAGGAATAACTCCTTAATGCCTAGTTTTGTAATGAAAATTAACTTTAGCTGTTTTATGAATTGTTTATCTTAAGGCTGCACAATCCTTCTGATGATAAAAGTCTAGTGTTATTCAAAAGACTGCAGAATCTCAGGTGAGTAGATAAATATTGAAGAGATACCAGGGACATTGTGCTTTTCTGATTCTGTTCCACTCATGTGCCCATTTCTCATATGAAGAAGAACAGGAGTGTAATTGTACTGCAACTTATTATTGTCTTACAGAAGAAGCAATTATTAGATGTATACAAAAAGATCATTAAATATTTCCACTGGTAACCATTAATCAAGCCAGAAATATATTACTATCATACTCTATTTTCATTGCATTCCCCACAAGAAACCTGCTCAACAATTAATTCCAGAAACAGCATAAGGAAATAGCAAAGAGCATATAATTTTTTCAGACTGAAGTGAAAAACGATGTGACAAGAAGCAGCTAAAAGGTTGGAATTTGTTAGTTAGCAGAATAATCTAAGCAGAGCTGAGTGACTGTTGGGGTGCAGCCAGCTGAGGGAAATGTGGGGCTGTGTTGGTGCAGCAATGAGCCCCTGCAGGCTGAAAAGGTGAAGCAATCAGCCCAGCCCTCTGGTTTTCACTGCTGGGAAAGAAAAACAACAAACACTGACATCCCTTCTGCCACCCACACATTGCCACCTGCACCAGCAGTTCAAGACAAAAGCCCCAACAGCTCCAGCACCTTGGGCCAGAGCCCTGTGTGCTCACAGTCCTGACCAGGATACAGATGCCCCTGAAATATTTGGGGGTGGTGGTAAACAGTTCAGTCACTCACTGCTTTGGTTCTCTCTACTTAAACTGCATTTTCCCTGTTTTTTTTAATGCCTTCACCAGTGCTGATAAGAAATACCAAGAGGTTTTCTGTGCAACAAGAGGCTACACGCAGCATTCCTCCACCATCCCAGCCACAAGAGTCAATTGCACAAACAGTGCCAGTGCATGACATTTATGAATTATGCATGAACTTTGTATTGCCACAGGGCCACAGCAGCCACCAGACCAGCAGCACCAGCCCTGTGCCCTTGCTGCAGCACCTTGCATCACCTGGCTGTGCTGGACTGCCCTGTCTGCCCACTCCTGGTGGCCTCTGCCCCCACATGGCTCCACCACTGTGGCCACAGAGAGGAGGGAGGCTGGAAAGAAACCACTGTGGCCATGGAGAGGCTGGAAAGCAGCCACACTCTGCCTCAATTCCCTTCCCAGGCAGGCAGAGAATCCTGTTTTCCCAGAAAAGAGCCAGTTCAGAACAAAATGTCTGGGGGGTCAGTGGCTGCACCAGATGAGTGGGAGTGGGGATGGGAGGCAAAGGGAGTCCCTAATTCCAAGGTGGGTGAAAAAGGAGAGAATGGCACCAGAAAAGAAGCCCCTGAGCCCCAGAAGGAGAGGAGGATCTTGAACTGACCCATAACAATGTCTTGTGTTGCAGCATCAAGAGGCAGCAAAGTCTCCCAGGCCCCAGCCTGCCAGAGAGGGCTGCTGTGGCTTGGGGGAGAGGCAAAGAGCAGGAGAGGCACTCAGGACATTTAGGAGAGAAGCTGTGGTAGTTTAACAGTGGAAACTTTTAATTATCACACCCAGGGACAATGCCCACTTGGTTGCAAGATGTAAATCTCTACCACTTTTGTGGCAGGAAATGGGAAAACACTACATCTTCTCTCCTCTGAAATGTTAAGGGAAGCAGGACAGCTTTGTAACTCTCACACCCAGACTACTTAACAAGAAACTCCAGGCAGTTATGAAATAGGTACAAAACAGTGTGCCAGGGCTCCTGAGGTTCCCCATGCATTAATCTAAGACAAGTCAGAATGGAAATAGCACCAGAGCCATTGAGTGAGCTTTGCTCACAGTTGAAGACACACATGGCAGCAAAGTCTTCCCTTTCCAACTATTTCCAGCTGTTTTGCAGTTTGCTGTAACTATAAAGTCTGTGGCCTTGCTCTGCTCTTCCAGGCTATGTAAAATGATCAACATGAGGCCAGTTTTGCATTGGCATTTCAGCAGAGTTCAGCTGTGATCTTCCTTAATTTTTGTGTGTGTGTTTACAACTGAATTCAGCACCTGCAGTGGGGGCAGCCCTCTAGCAGTGTGTTTATCTTGTGTGTGTCTGTCTGGTGTCCATGAAATGCACACCTGATAGAGGGAAAGCTTGCCTGAATTGTTCCTTTAGTCTTCTTTTGGAGGGAATCACAAGACAATCAGAGGGAAATCAGCTTGATGCCACTGTGATGGCAAAATCTGCCACTTCAGTGTGATAACACTTATCACTGGTTAGTCAATGGAACACCTTTCTAAGTGAGTTGTAGAAAAATGGAGGTGAAAAGTTCTGGATCTACCTCCTATTTTTATCATTCTTTCATGGAAAATGTCCTGTTTGTCCCAAAATTAAGATAATAGTATCCACTTAGTGTAGCAGAGAATGCAGCACAACTCCCCAGTATGACCAATACTTAAATTTCATGTTATCCTGTATAAATTCAGATCAGTTTAATGGGATCTATTCCAAATTAACACAGGCATAAGCACAGAACTGGAGCTGAAGGTGAAGGCCTCAGGGTCCTTCTTTCTGGATCTCTACAGCTGTTTTACACCTCAGTCTGGAAGATGTGATGAAAGTCACCTACATAGCCAAAAAAAATGTTTCCTCTTTGCAAGCAGTTACTGCAAACACTTCAGCAGGCAAGTGTTGGGTAATCCCTATGACTCTGCTGATGTTCTGGCACATCTCTGCTTGGAAAACAGACAAGTCAGCATCAGAATGATTTCTGCCCTAGCAAAAGGGAAAAAAAAAAACAACCAAAAAAAAAAAAACACCAAAAAGCAAACCACACATATTATTTGCAGAACAGTTCTTGTAACAAATGTTCAAATGTTTTAAAGAAAAGGTTAGCAGGTCAACAGATGAAAATGTGTGAACATTTCTTTTACAGTGTTTTCTAACCTTCCAGTTAGTCTGCTTTTGAAACTAAATACTATTCATCCCTGGAGATCTGTCTTACTACAGTCTAGATCTTGAGAAACACATGTTTTCTGGTACTAATAATTTTTGCCTTTCCTTGAACTTCCACCCTCTGTTCTTCTGGCATTAATCATGTCCTCATGCAATGTTTGTTTACCTGGTGCTTTTTTTTTATTACATATTTTTGGGACAGTCTGGGACACCCACTGTCTGTTCTTCTAATCTGATGCAACTGCTTGTGGTGTTCAGAGAACACAGTGAGTGCTGACGACAGCCACTCCAGATCAAATCAAAGCCCCTGCTACTGCAGGGTGTGACAATGACCAGTGGGTTAAGAACAGCATAATTTTGCATGGTTTGCCCTCTAGAATATTTTTCCAGCTTCTAACAACATCTGGTTTAGGAATTTCATGAGCAGAAATGTTGTTTTCATGCTTAGGGTGTACATTTCTTCTAGCTATTTGTTTTATCTTTTTCTCAGTCTTTATAAACAACACACTGTAATAATTGTAGTTCCACATTCTGGGGTAGAAAACTAAAACAAGTAATATTTTTACTGTTATGTAAGTGAAGTCTCATCATCTCTGGTTATTTCATGCCTAATGAATAAGAGCAAGACTGTGCTTAATTATGTCCAGATTTACAGAAAGCAGTTGGGCTCTTCAGGTTTGGATACTGGTGATTCAGAAGTCAGCTTCTTCCCCTGAGTCATTAAAACCATTGCCTCAGCATGTGAATATTGCTGGAAGTACCAGCCTTAACACTGAATAAAATCACAAAGTTCTCAGCACCTTGAGACTTTGAAAAATAACTAATGTAGCTGGAGTGTTGCTAGCTTTAATTTCCTTGGCCTGCACTGCTGAACTGTCTTGTTTGATGGTCACTTAAAGGCTCTGGTTTTGTCCTCAGCTGCCACATGGACCTGCCCTGTTTGGTGACTGCACTGTTCCATCCAAGGGGAAGCCATTCATGAGGAAGCTCTGCAGAGCTGTACTTGCAGACAAATCACTGTGTTCATTAAGACCTCACTCCATGCCTGGTTTTATGGCTTCAGCACCAGCCCTAATTACTGAATGGTTTGAACAAACTAAGCACTCCAGCAACCTGTCATTAGCATTACCTGAAAACACAGCTGAGTCTGGCTGTTAGAGGTGTGACCAACTTTGCTACAGGAAAAAAAAAATCTAAATGAGAGCAACTCCTCCCCTTCCATCCAGTCTCACCTGACCTCTGCTGATCTGTCACACCCTTCAAATTTTTAGCTGAGGAAGATGAAACTACAGAGGAAACCGTGAGTTATGTGTGATTCAGTATCAGGTAAGTAGGACAAGAGCAGGGTGTCCAGGTTCCTTTTTCAGTGTGCTCTCTACAGAATCTCCTCATTTCTGTCACCACACTGGCCATGCTCTTTAGTTAGCCTTGGAGTTGGCTCTGTCAATGGAAAACACATCTTTATGAGCCCATCCTCTCCTGCTAGTAAGTGATTGACATGGAAGCTGCTGCAAAGCTGGCAGGAAATCAGTTTGCTCAGCCAGGACGTGCAGTGTCCCTGACCATGAGCACTCTCACTGCAGTGGTGTCAGCCCAGCAAGGGCCAATAAAATGCTGCTGCCACGGGCATTTGATTCTTGCAAAAATAGGTCATCCAGGAATCCAGGCTGCCAGAAGCACACACGGGCAAGTAAACAGCTTGTGGATGTGCGTGTGAGGGTGAGGAAATATCCTGAGAACCAGGGCCAGTAATTCAGTGGGACAAATAATCCTGCTCCCCCAGGATTTAAATTGCTAGATTGAAGTCAATGTGGATATGACCCACGACTTCAATACAGGACTGGACTCTTGGGACTTAATTCTGCAAGGCATCAAGCACTCAGGTACACTGCTGAGAGTGCTGGCCTTCCTGAGGAAGCCCAGGAGTTTTGAAGAGTCTGAAATTAAAAAAAACACCTGCTAGTGCAGGTACTGGCTGTAAATGAAAGGCCCACAAAGATAAGGATGCAATACATGAGTTAATTACTTCTCACCTTGTGCAGAAACATAAATTACTGGTTTGATGAATTGCAAGATTGCAAGAGCACAGCTAAAGATGAGATAACATCTTTATTCAGAATATCTATGGATTAATAAAAGATAGAGATAAGAAGGCAAATACAAATCTGCAAATTTTTTTTCCAATTAAACAAAACAAATTAGATCCTTTTTTGTTGATATCACTTTAACATGGAGTCTATTATTTAAGCATGTAAACTTTTAAAATTTAATTGATGATCTGCATTAAGACCTAAACTTACCACATTCTAATTATTTAAAGTAAATACAAGTTCCAGCAGTCTGTTTTTGCTGCTGAAGGTGAAAAGGAAAACCATTTTTCTGGGAAACACATGGAGCAAGATCTTTCCATAGCCACGACCAGGTTTTGGAAAGAGCAGCCTTGCCCACAAGCACATTGCATCAATCTCCCCCAGTTCCATACCAACTAAATTAAACTAACTAGTAACAAACCAGTTTATTTAAAATTGGAAATGTCTCCTCTGCTGGTGGTCTAAGGAGCAAAGAAGGTTGTTTCTGACAGCTGAGGGGCTGCCACCATCAGTCCTGGAGCACAAATTAACTCAGTTTATGCCAAGTCAGCGTGGAAAGAAGTGTTGTATCTTCCTGCTGCTGCAGGAGCTGGCCCTGGCAGCTGCCTCCACCTCGCTGCAGCCTTGCAGAGGCAGTGGAGAGGCCTCCCCCCAGCTGTGAGTGACACAGATAATCTGCAGGCACCCTGGAACTGGCAGATGTGCACGCAGCACTGCTGGGATCAATACAGGCTGCTGGTCCAAAGGCAGCTTTGCACGTGGGGAATGAACTGAGGTCAGTGCTTCCCCAGCCTGGTTAATCCTCAAGCCAGACAAGCCGTGCGTAGATAACTGAGCATTGATTTCCCCACTGAAGTGACAGACAAGTGACTACAGGCTCTCCATCCTGCTTATGATCTGCAAGGAAAAGTGCATCTTTTAGTTATTATCAGTGATTAAGAGTTATTTATATTTGTTAGGGGAAAAAAAAAACACCTCACAAAAATAACCAACACAAAAGATAATGAAGTGGCCTGTTTAGGAGATGGTTTCTTGTTTGCTGATTTGAAAAGCAAAGCATTGCTACTGTGACAGATAAAGATGCCTGAGCTGTCTCTCAGAACAGCATATCCAGCATAACCTGACACAGATTAATGGGTAAGCAGAGAAAAGTGAATTTACACCAGCTTTGAATCCTCCCCCTTGCAGTCTTCTCAGGAGATGAAGTAATGTCTGGTGGCATTATCAGATGGACTATATGAGGAAAGGAAATAGGAAATAAGTTTGGAAAAACTATGGCCCAGGCAATTTGGGGGAAAAATATTGTGCTTACCAGCAGACTAAGTCACTAGTGACACTGATACTGATATTAAGGTTTGTTGTATTTGCTCTTGGTCTTTAGTTATATGTTGGAAACCTACTTTATGGAACTGTGGACCTAGGAAGAAGAGAAGTTTAATCTGTGTTAGTTTGGAATAAAATACCCAATTTTGGGGGTTGTTCTCTTGAGCAGTTGAGTCAGTGGATCTTTCTGCTGTCCAGAAGAGGAAGAAGCTTTGTTTGCCTTTCTTGAGGTAGTACACAACAAACTGTAAAAGAACTGCAGGATATAAATCAAACAGGATTTATTGCAACCAAATCTTTATAAAAGACCAAATCTAGGAATTTTATACCTCAGTAAAAATCCAGTTTTTCCCAAAAGAGAGGACTAATCAAATATGCAGCTGTGGGTTTGCACACTACAGACCCTAAGCACATCCATGCAGGTCAGCATCAGTCTGGGCAGTAAAAAAAAGCCTTTTCAGCCTCTTTGCCAAATATCATCACCTCAAGCCCAGGTCCAAATTATTTTATTTATGCTTGGTTTAAGCAGAAGATCCTCTCATCCAGCCATTTCTCTAGGGCAAAAGGCCAACCATGCTTCTACTTGTCATAAATACTCCCTGTTCTTGCACTACTGCCAGTCTTTTTTCCATGCTGCAGAGCAGCCTTTCAAAAAGATTGAGTAAAGTTGCTTGACGGACAGTATTACAGAAAATTAAGTTTTTAATTATTTTTCAGCCAGTCTATATCTGTTCCTGAGGAATGGTTTATTGCAAAAGCAATGACACGCTCCACTGCTTGGGAAGAGTCAAAGACAAGCTGCTGTGCAAGTTTGCTGCTCACGAGGAGCGTGTGTGCCAAACCACCTTCTCCCAAGCCTTGTTCTCTCTGTTCCCCTGGGAAAGGCATTGATGGACATCCTTCACCTTCAACATGAAATAACAGCAGGCTTTATTTCTGCAGAGAATCCAGATAGGTTATGCAGGCAAGAACATTAAAGACATGCCACTAATTCTTACATTATTTATTATAGTGTTGCATCAGTTGAATTAAAATTGAGTTGAATTATTGGTAAAATGTGCAGTTAGCCTAGACTAAAACGTTCAAACCAGATAGAGGAAGTCTTTAAAAAAAATGTAGATTTCCTTTTTCATTCAGCAGAATTTTTCATGAATGAATCTTTTGGAGCAAACACAAGTCTTTGTTTTTCCCATTGAACTTTATTGGTAAAGAGTATTTCCTAATACAAAGCTAAACGTCAATGACCTCTCTGAGGAAATCAGGTTGTGGACTTTACACATGATTGAAAACTTCAAGTGCAAATTTACCTTTTTCTTGTGGGGAAAAATCATTGGGCATTTCTGAGTGGCTGCCAGTCCTAACACCAGATATTCAGGGCAGAATTTCTCTTGTGAATGGCCAACACTTTGCTCTAGCAAATCCCTGCAGGTGAGCAGAAGCACAGAATGACACATTCCTTCCCCAGCCTCATGAAAGCTTCTCTGCTACTTCAATGAGTCTTCAGTAATATCCCAAGACCAAACAACAGAACAAGTTCTTCCTGTCCAGCTCAGATAAGCATTTACAGTACAGTCAAGGATATACATACATAATCCAAGTTAGAAAGCTTTGTCCAAACTTCAAGCAAAACTGAATGGAAGTATTCAGATAATATGGTGTTGGCGTGATAAAGGTCTGATGGAGAGTGAGAAATGTCCTGGGATAGTCACACAGAGACCTCCAGTGTCACTAAATGCAGGACTCAGAGAAAAGGCAACACTTGAAGGAGGAAGTAATTTCCACAGGAGGCTGCCAGAAGATGAGGACTGGGTGTTGTGGCATTATAATTATAGTTTGTTTATACCCAAGGAACAGGAAAAACACTGTAGAGAAATAGAATTGGTAATCACAGCATCACAAGGAAGACTCTCTGTATATATTTAGTTTGCTCACAGTATCAAATTGGGGAAGAGGTTCAGTTTTTAGCCTGTTTTCTGAAGGAAAGGAGATTTATTCAGCCTTGCTATCTTGACTAGTTTTCACTTTCCTTCTTGTCCCATATATTTCAAACCACTGGACAATTTTAAAAGTTTTTATAGCTGTATAAAGGTCACTATGAAATAAAGTTCAAGATGTTTTCAGAATGAAGATGGCAAAGAAAAACACATAATAATTTGTGCTATTTTTGTGAATTCCAGTTATGCATGACTGAGGGAAATTCTCAACATGAGCTTATAAGAATCCACAACAGCACTTGAAAAGATGCCAACAACATGAAAAATTATAGCCAGTTTGCCATCAGTTGACAAAAAAACAGGGTGAGTGAGCTCATAGGAAACCACTGAGCCCATCCCTGGTGGAATGGCTGGGTGGTGAGCTGCAGTGAGACGTGCTTTCCATGCAGGGAGAGCAAAACAAGCAGTGGCACAACTGACCTCAGCAGGCTCCACACCTCTGTAGCTGCTTCTCCTCACTCACCACACTCTTCATAGGGATGGGTGACAGGTGGGTTAGACAAGAGAATGGATGCAGCCAAAATGTGCAAGGCAACCTGTGCTGCCTGGGTCACAGCCTCCTGCTTCCCAGTGGTGACACAGGGAGATCCATGAGCACACTGCAGGGACTGGCAGTGGGATCAACTCTGCAGGAGCAGGGACAGAGCTGACTACCTGGTCAATGAATGCTTGCTCAGAGGCAACCTGAGCTTCAATACTCACATCATAAAGGCAGACAAAAATCTGACTTGCAGTAAAGGACAGGGAGGAGTGGATGGCTGCACTGTGGTAATCAAAGGCTTTTGCACCACAGCTGGTATCAGTGAACCCCGTGGAGCTAATGACTAAGCAAGATACCAGGTGGTGTAAGAGCATCAGAGCATCAGCCTGATGGAGGTGAAACTCTATCCTTATTTGTTTTTTGAAGGCAAGAGTAAACAGTTGAACCTTGAAAAAATATGGTGAAAATTTCAAGCAAGATAAATAATTGTTAATAAAATAAAATAAAATTCTCCTAAAGTTTTTTCTTAGTCCTACAGACAGACACTTGTTCTGTTCAGGTGTGCATGAAGCAATGGCTCTGTGAGACTGTACAAGTCTTTCAAGACTAACCAGGATAAATCCATTCCCAATAAGGTCCAGGCTGTGACAGCTACAGATAAACAGAAGCTGAACTAGGTCTGCACAACACCTCAGCTGTGGAGTTCAACTTCCCTTCTCCTTATGTCACAAGCCTTTTTAGTAACTTTTGTTCAAAGAAAGGCTCAATTACCTATTAACATCCTCTTCAATCATATACCTTTACAATCTGTTCATATGTGTGTGAGTATTTATAGTGTACTTTGGAGCCAATTATAACATCTGCAATAGTCACCCCATGAGGTTTATGCAAGGTATTTATTTTATATACACAAACACACCTTCCATGAGCACCACAAGCTTGCAACTTTCAAAACACCTTTAGGTATTTGAACCTACTGATGTTCACTTAGGCAATTTCTGCATCTGTGGGAAACTCTGATATCCAAAGACACTCTGGTAAATAAATACCATTTTATTAGCAGGGCTAAGACCCCAGTGGAAGTCCAGCAGTTTTGAACTTGCAATCAGTGAATAAGGCAGAGTAAATAACCCCTTAATGGTTGTAATCATGTTGGAAAATATAGTCCATCTGTAATTAGAAGTAAATATGGTCAGGACAGTTAAATTAAATCCACTTTATATGGTCTGACCATAAAAAGTAGCCTTGTACTTATCAATTTTATTAAAGCCTTTACATTGCTGGGCTGGTGTAAAAGGCTCTTTATGTCAACAGGAGTCCAGCCCTCTTTGTCTTCTGTGCATGCAAGTACAGCATTGCAAATATTTACCCAATTAGACAGTTAGCTCCACCCGAGTACGAACAAACAAAAACAACTGCTCATAGCATTCCAGAGAAACAACACAGCACAAGAACAAAGATTTCTGCATGCAAACACAGGCAATCAGCTAAACACAGAACACAAAACCAGCAGATTCTTAAATGTTAAACATTTGGGGCAAGTTCTCTTTGGTAACCACAAATCTTTGTGCTGCTGATTCAGACAGGGGAAGTTGTCTGGCTGATGTTTCCAGCTGAGATTCCTCCAGTGCATATGAGAAAATTAAATACATATTCAGTTGAATAAATGCCCAGGCTGGCTGATGAGGTGACCAACAGCTTCTCAGATGGGATGCACAGAGTTTCTGGCTTCTCAGACAGGACACAAAGCCATTCATCTTGAGATGTTTTGTATGGGTTTCTTCTGTTTCCTCTGACAGGGTTATTGGATTTTATTCCTGGTGGTTTTTTTCTCTCTTGCTGCTTTCTGGACATTATTAACCAGTAACACCCAAGAGGTCAATGCCTGTCTGCCCTGAAATCTTTCTGCAATCACAGTTTCCAGGCTCTGCAACAGACGTGAAGGCACCAACCTCACCTTTACAAATGTCATGAGCACCTGACTTGGTGAGGCAATTCCCAAACAAACCTGAACAAACAGTGAAGCCTGGGTGAGTGCTGCACCAACAAACCATCCTGGATGGTAACAGGGTAGAAACATACAGCTGCCCTCTGACCTCTTGAATCTATCCTTCCTTCCCTCTAAATAAAGAAAGCAGAAGCTTTGTTATAGTCAGAGGACAGAAATGGGCACCTCCCAAGGCCAGTCCAGACAAACTGGGATCTCAGCAGCCTCTGGAGGTACGATTTCTCCCTACCCCTTCCACAGGCAACCAAAAGCAACAGCTACTGACTTCAGCACCATTGCAGGCATTAATCTGAGCAGAGTGGGCACAGTGCATGATCCTGAACCAAGGATATTGTTATCTGATGTGTTCTGAACTTCTTCAGCACTCTGCAGAAGCAACGTCCCAAAATATGCCTGAATAAGCAAGTGAAGCTGGCAGCATCCAGCTCAGATCATTACCCAGGTTAAGTCTGCCTAGCATTTGATTTGATTTCTTAGTAGTACCTGTAAAAACAGTAAAATCTACAGTGGCATATTTGAAGCTGCTGTGTAAGGTCCAATCCCGCAGTGATTGGATGATAACAATGATAACAAGAGTTACATTAGTGTATAGCTAGAACAATTTACCACTTAATTAGTCCTCTGAGTTTGCATGGAAGTGGCCTGATCTCATTGTTCCAAGTGTGTCCTTTTATGAGTAAAAGCCGAAAGGTTTGGCTTTACATAAATACATTTTTCAGCATAACCTAGCTTCAGCAGTTTCTGAAGTATCGCTCCAGGCAAAGTTGTAGGCTTCCCATGTGCTGCACATTTTTAACCTGAAGTTCAGCTTGACAATCCAAAACCACATCTGACAGCAAATTTTTCCACCTATGTACAGTCAGCTGCATTTAAGAGCACTGTTGTAATCACTGACAGGGCAATCTTAAGATTTTCCTTGAAAAGCAGCAATATTTACAGCAGTAATCATGAAGCAACACGTAAGCCACACTTCCACACCACATTATGCACCAGCACACGTGCACATTCTCTCTCTGCTGCTTTTCCTCTGCACTGGTCTTCCTGATTGTATGGGGAGCTTTACACTGGAAAGCTTTGCCCATTATCCTGCTCAAACCCAGCTGTCTGAATATATATCTCAACAGAATGATGGGGGGAAGAACCATAGGTAGGTTAGCTCGACATTTTCACATTTTCAGGATGGTAGCCTGGAAGAGGCACTGGCAGTACTTTGGCACCTCCACTGATCTCTTTCATGTAGTCATAATGTTGTCCCTGCAGATAAGCTGCAGATGTCTTAAAGGCCTCTTATATTTCTTTTTTTCTTTCTTTCTTCCTTTTCTTCTTCTTTTTTTTTTTTTTTTATTTCTTTTTAAGCTGCATGAATGGGGAAGAATCATCCTATGTGAAAAGCTCTGGAAGAAAGTGTTTTCCATATGAGAGGAACAGCTCTAAAGCTCTTGGCCTTTGTGCTCCTGAGTTGAAGGGACATGAGGATGTACAGACATGACCAGAGTGTGTGATACTGAGTCTATTCCTGGTAGCCACAGCTCTGCTATTTATAGTTATTGCCGTGGTAAGGACAGGATAGCAAGGGGCAGAGCCAAGGATTTCTGATCTGATTTAGACCTTGACCATCTCACCAGACATGGAGGCTGCAGGAAGCTCTCCTAGGTGGGAACGGTCCTTCTGCCTGACAAAGTGAGGAGAGCTTGGAAAATGAGGATGCTGCAGAGCTCCTCCCTGTCCTCTGTAACTGCTCATTCCAAGCTGAGTACCTACAGTGTCACTGCGTGCCTCCCCCACTGCAACATGATGAAATCTAAAACTTTAAGGAAGCTGTTGTACCCCCTTTGTGGGGGTTTCATTATTAACCCCACAAACTAGCATGTGAATTCCAGAAGCATCTTCCTCATAAGGCACATACCACAAGAGTAACAGGGAGGGTCACCTACCTTACAGGAAAAGTGCTGGAATTCAGTGTCATAAGAAGAGGGGTGTAAGAGGAGGACACTTCACAATGCAATCCTCAAGGGAAGTTCCTTTTTATCCTGTGTGGGAATGATCAAATCCAAAGTCACCAAACAAGTGAAAATCATTTAATCTTAAATCAACCACACCTTGGAGGTGCCTTTTTGCAAAGCATTGATGCTATGTAAGGATTGGTGGTAGAAATGTACCTAGTTTTCTTCTTTATGCAAGCAATGTTTCCATCAAGAAATAAATGCATTTAAAAGACAATGTTCCTCTTGTGAGATTTATTATGATATTTCTGTTTATTTCACCCATTTAGTCTTCAGTCTATCATGACTTGGACTACTACTATAAGACACAGGCCACCCCCTCAGATGATACTTGACTTGCTACTCCTTTAAAAAAGCATAACAATCAATAATTTTACCCTCAAGGAAACCTAGTCCATAGTGCCCTGCTTTTTATGTCACAGCTAATGTTAAAAAAAATTAAAAAAGAAAAAAGATGGAAGTGTCGCATCTAATCAGTTTCTTTAAAGGTCTGGACAAAGTATAAATAAATGCAGATATAGAAAGATTAGAATATCAACAACTTTAACCACACCTGGATAGAACAGTTTGCCTCAGTAATGATGCTCATGCCAGCCTCACAAACCTACTGCCATCACCCAAGAAGTCACTTTTTCAGCAATATAACCAACAAACAGTATTTTTTCATAATGAAGTTTAGATTAAATCACCATTTTGAATACCAAGTATGAACTCACTGAACTCTCTGCTACATAAATATGCAGAACCATGGTGATGAATGAAGGCAAAAGCGAGGAAAAGGCACTGCCTTTGTGTCAGGACAGAGGTTCATTGACAGGGAGTCAGTGCCCACAGCTGCATGTGGGATGTTGGTTGGCTAATTATATGATAGTTGTTACACGGATTTATAGACATTTGAAGACTGCAGCCTGCATAGAATTGTTCTTTCTGTTTTGTTCTGGTAAAAGAAAAAGCAGCTAGAGAAACATCGGCAGCTAAACAAAAAACCTTCAATTAACATTTGTCATATGCCCACTACAATATCATTAACTACACAAAGACAGGGCTTTGTTCTGATATCTCAGGGTTTAATTTCCATGTTCACACTCCAACTATCGTTCCTCACCCTGAGATTATGCAAAAGCAGCTAAGTTTTCAAGCTCTGCTCACTGTGGATGACTCACGTTATTATACACTAACCACCAGCACACTTTGTTTTTCCCCTTTGTTTTACACGCCTGAAGTGTTCTGGCTGGAGTTTGCCTTGTTCAGAGCTTGTACATTCTGCATCCTGCCTTTTGTGCCCTGTAATCACTCCCTGTCCTTCTCCTTTCAGCTTTTAATGAGCTCCTGCACTGGGGTTTGGGCACTCTCACAGAACTACCCTACAGAAGTCAGCATCCACCATTTACCTCGCAGGTGTTCTGACCTCTGAGACGGAACCAGGACATCAGTGACAAGTGGTGTCCTCCAGGGTCCTCTTTGGGACCAGTGTTATTGAATGTCTTCATTAATGACACAGACAAAGGGATTGGGGGCAGCCTCAGCAAGGTTACAGATGACACCAAGCTGAGTGGTGCAGTGGCCACACCTACAGGACCTGGCTGAACTTGAGAAGTGGCCCACAGGAATCTCCTGTGGTTTAACAAAGCCAAGTGCTGCATCTGGGTGGGGGCCGTGCCAGCAACAATCCAGGCTGGAGGATGAACAGATCAAGAGGGATTTGGGGGTGCTGGTGGATGAGAAGCTGGACATGACCTGGCCATGTGCACACCCCCCTGTCCTGGGCTGCACCCAAAGCACCGAGGGCAGCAGGGAGAGGGAGGGGATTCTGTCTGTTCTGCTGAGACTCCACCAGCTCTGGGGTCCCAGCACAGGAAGGACATGGACCTGTTGGAATGACTCTGGAGGAGGCCACTAAAGTGATCAGAGGGATGGAGCACCTCTCTTACAAGGAAAGGCTGAGAGAATTGGGATTGTTCAGCCTGAAAAAGAAAAGACTTCAAGGTGACCTAATTGTGACCTTCCTGAAGGAAGCCCAGAAGAAAAATGGAGAAGGACTTCTTACAAGTGCCTGGAGTGACAGGACAAGGGGGAATGGTTTCACCTTGAGAGTAGGTTTAGATTAGAGAGCAGGAAGAAGTTCTTTATTGTGAGTGTGGTGAGTCAGTGGCACAGGTTGTGAAGGGAATTTATGGATGTCCCATGCCTGCAAGTGCTCAAGGACAGGTTGGATGGAGCTCTGAGCAACCTGGTCTAGTGGAAGGTGTCCCTGCCCATGGCAGGGGGTTGGAACAAGATGATCTTTAAGGTCTCTTCCAACCCATGCCATTCTAGGATTCTGTGATCTGCAGGCTTTGCTGCAGGTTCCTGAGAATTCTCACAACTACACTGGAGACCTCTGATAAAGCCAAGAACTCAGGATGACAGGCTGCTGCTCATGTCAAAAGATTTTTTTGAACTCTTGTACGTAGGGTTGGCATGGGGAAATCAAACAATGAATGTCACTAAATCCTTTTATGGAGACACAGGAGATTAAGGCTGAGCATATGACTGGGAAGGTTTCGATTCCCTGTATCAATAAAAGAAAGTCTTGAAGGTGAGTAAGTCAAAGAAATCTCCAGTGAAGCAGAGGGAGAGCAGTTTTACACATAAAACAGGCCTTGCTCTGTGATTCTCCACCACTGCCTTTGAGCTTTTATCAGCAGATAGCTCATGTTTTGATCTGGTTCAAGTAGGGAGAAAAATAAATTGTCCAAGTATCCTAAGCTTCCCACATGAGAGGCCCATGAGGCAGTCCTCGTGAGGCAAGCACATTGTCAGATTGCAGAAGATCACAGAGTTTAACACAGAAAGTGTGAAAGAACAGGTGAAATTATTTATTTATGCAATGAGTAGCAATGCTGAGTACTTAGAGATTCTGCTGCCTCTGCTAAGGGATGAGATAAAAATAACGATGTCATTAATCTTACAAAGACATGTGAGAGCTTCTTTCCAGAAATAACTGTTAAGCATAAAATTTCAGGCATTAATCAAAGCATGCTGAGGCCTAACCTTCTTTAGGATTCCAAAGAGAAATGCAAAGCAACAGGACTGCAAAGCAACAAGAACAAAAGGGGCACTTAACCTTTATTCTAAGTGGGTAACTTAGAATATATGCTCAGGGACAGGTTATTGACTAGTGTAGATTTGCACTGATTCAGCTGATTTTAGCAAAGCTGCAGCAAGTTTTACCCTCTCCAAAGTTGGTCTCTGCTGCCTGAAAGAAACCAGGAAGAAAGAAGGGCACCACCACATGATATCATGAATATGAAAAAAAATACATATAAAATATTCAAATAACATGTTCTGCAGGAAGTAGCAAAAGACACATACCCATGAGGAAAGGAAAAACACAGGATAAAAAAAAAATGCTTAAGAGGTTCTTTCAGGAAGGAAAACTAGCAGATGCAGCACAAGGGAGTGTAAACTGCCCCAACACTGAGACTATAAGCAAGATTCAGGGGAAGAATTTAAATACAGAAAGATAGTTTTTTTTTCAAATAAATCAGAGATGCAGCACAAGCAAGGATGAATTATATTTGTTTCCCATAGGCCAAGAGGAAGAGATTTCCTATAAAGATGAATCATTTTATCTCAGATCCACAGTCCTATTGATAAATCTCAAAGTGATTCACCAAGAAAGAATATTTCCCAGGGAATGAGTTCTAGCCCTTATTTAGAAGTGCCAAAGGTGTTGCTTAGTGGTCTGGGGATGCAGATAAATTGTCTGTGTCAATTCAAAGCCCGTACACAGTTGCCGTGGGGGGAAGTGTTATGTCTGCATGTGATTTCCTGAAACAAATCAAACGTTTCTGAAGAGGAACACAGAAAAAGCTGACAATATATTAAGGCTGTTTTCTCTCAAAATAGTTGACTCAAACTTTTTGTGCAGATCCAACTGGGTCAGAAAAAAAAAACAAAAACTAATGAAGAAAGAGAAATACATAGTGTCTTTAAAAATCTAACAGAAGAATCCAAACAATTTTAGCATATGAAACTAAAACTAAAAGCTGTTTCAGTACAATAAATAGCAATGGAAACTGAGTATTTATAATTACATATACAGAGGGCACATATACCTTGATTCAGCAGTCAAGTCTGCAAGACATTACTGAGGTGATCTCAGCTGGCATTAAGAGAAAAATACTGGGCTCACCTGTCACTTCCAACAGTGGCACTAACAATCTGTCCAGTACATTTTCCAAAGGCACTTGGCTCAGCAGGATCAGCTATGCTAACTCTCTCCATCCCAGGTAGAAATGAGCAGAGATCAGAAGGGATTGCCATATGTCTGGTTAATTTTACTCTTCATTATACGCAGAGCAGATTTGCCTCTTTCTGTATCTTTAACTGATTTTGTGTATTTTATTTTCGATGTTTAACACATCAGTGAAAGACAACTGGAACCATCACTGAACCACCACTGAACACGGATCCTGGACCATGGTTCTGCCCATCATAGGCATGGCTAACAGCTATTCTTAAATCCTCAGTGCCATCACTTGGGAAGCCCTTGGGTTCTATATTCCTTCTAAGTATAATTATGGCACCTCATGTGAAACGAAGCTCTGCTGGCTCCAGTGAGGCCAGCTCATAAACAATAAGCCCAGCTATTCCCAGCATACACAAGCCTCCCATGTGTCCTGGAGAACCAGCATCTTAAAAAGGAAACCTGGGAGCTGAGTCCTGCTCTGTGTACTCATTTATTGGTGCTGAACTTTACCATAATGTACAGCTCACACTTAACCATCCCTGACAGGCCTCCTCCCAAACCCTTGCAGAGTCCAGAGGGTGAACTTGTATTTAACTGGTTTTTATTATTTTAGCCTGGGAGGATTGTGACCCGAGCTTTGCCAGTGCTGGCAGAGCAGCTGCTCAGGCTGTCAGGGAACAGTCAGGAGCCTGGGATCCTCCGGTCACCCCATGGCTGGTCGCTGACGCAGCGTCTGGCTTTGGCACCGTCCTCTTACAGAGTCATGGGCTTGGCAGGATCCCCTTACACCATTTTAGAACAGTGACAGAGATCACTGATCCCTTCGTCTTCAGGAGATGCCACAGCAGGCGCCTTCAGCCTTCCCCATTACTAGCTGCCATCTCCCAAAGGGACACGCAGCAGGCTGGGCAGGCACACAAGGGTTGGGCTACAAAGGCCACAGACACGTGGCCTTAAGATATGAGACTGGGGAGATTCAGACTAGAGAGACAAAAAAATAATTATTTTTAGGGTGGTCAGGCATTGGGATAGGTTGCCCAGGGAAGTGGTGGAGTCACCCTGGAGGTGTTCAAGAGACGTCTGGATCTGGCGCTGGGTGATGTGGCCTAGAGGTTCAAGGGCTACAGTCGTGGCACGGGGTTGACAGTTGGACCAGATGGTGTTAAAGGTCTCTTCCAATCTTGACCATTCCACGCTTCTATGCCAGCGTCACCACCGCCAGCATCTCCATCCCTCCACCGCCCTCCCCTTCCCGTCCGGGGCGGCGCGCATCCCCGGCGCGCTCCCGC
>VWYE01011295.1:68948-83443 GCA_013398995.1 Alaudala cheleensis
TAGGAACATTTCTGCAAATCTTTGTGAAGCATTCCATGCTGGAAATCCAAAGTAGAGTCTATAAATCAGTCAACCACATCTTTCTTCTATAGAGAGGTAATTCAAAAGTACCAGTCTGTTTTGTCAGCCATCGTGTGTGGCAGGAAGATGGAATGTAGCATTTTTTTAACCCATACTTGAATAAAACAGTAGCTATATTGTGCAGCAGCCTCTGAGCTATCTGCTGCATTTGACAGATATTTTCTGGGTTTGTCCAGAGTAGAAGGTGGCACCTGTGGAAATCAGTGGAGTAAAGTTGCTTTGCTTCTTCCTCAGCCCCTGTCTAGCTTTTCCAATTAGAAATGAAAAGTGAAATGAAGAGTGTCTCTGAGACATCTCCTCCCATGCTGATAAATGTTCACTGGGAGTGCTTCCAGTCACTGGATTTCAGGGGAGCTCCCATGTGCTAACAAAGTGCAATGTGACCTTTCAGCAAAACCTGCTGTTAGCAGAGACTTGGATGTTTTGTTTGGCTTGTTGGGGTTTTTCTGCTACCAGCTTGAAGATGAAATCCAATGTTTTCTTTTAGTAGGTTTTATAGCAAAAGAAGAGGTGAAGGAGCTGCTGCCATCAGTTCTTTCTGCTCGTGACACCTAGAATTGCTCAGTCAGTGCTCATCAGCTGGGCTAAGTGGATGGCAACACTTCATTTTGAGTTGTAGCCATCCTTCTCAGCATCTCACAAATCAGGGTGGTATTCAGAACTTGGGCCTCACAAATACCTGTTGTGTACTAGTGCTGGAGGCTGGAGAACTGAGAATGCATTCAGTACTTGAAAATACAATTGCATTCTAACCTTAGAAAGAGCACGTTACAAGCTTTGTTTCAAAAGAAAAATTAGTTAAATACCTAATAGTTCCATACTAGAAAAGGGACTTAAGAAAAAATGAGTAGGTCTCTGATACCAGGCTTTGACTGGAAAATAAAGTAACTTGTAGTTAAAGGCAGTTTGAAAAAGGGCTGTTAAAACTTGATGTCCAGTAGGTGAAGCATTGCCTACCTTCTGCTAAGAAATAAACTGAGAGGAAAGATAACAAAATCTTATTAAAAGCAGTGCAATTGGCAGATGGATTTTTCAGATGCACTGACTGAGGCAACAAACACCCATAGTGATTTTTTTTTTTTTTTGTCCACAGTTTGGGAGCACATCCTTGTTAAGCTTTTATAAGAAGCCATGCTCTCTAGGCCATTGTCAGCCTAACTGGAGTTATTTGACTATTTAATAATTGAAAATACTGCATAATGTAATCACTTATCAGATGGCATTAAAACCTAACATGTGTTTGATGTTTTTTATCCATAGGGTATTCCAGAGAAACCACACAATGACTAAGCCTTTGAAGAAGAACACCCGGTGCCAGTGTGAAAGCAACCTTATGAAGATGTGTTCCTTTTTTTAAAACTGAAGATTATTTAGAAGAAATAATCTCTTTATGGGCTCACTGCACAAATGACTTGTGGGGAAAAAAAAAAGATATTAATCCACTCTTAGAATAGCCAAGTGAAATTAACTGCTTATCTTGAAATCTTACCCTGATTTACCGCATAAGCGTTTGCGTATGGCTGTTCTCTGGGAGAGTTTAACACCAAGTGCATACAACTGTTCAGGCTGAGTGGCAGTTTTCCAAGTATTAGATTCCACTGTAAGTTATTGAATCAGCTGCCATGTTTTAAAGCCTTGAGACTGAAATTTAATTACAAGCTCTTGTATCAGTGCCCAAAGGAAGTAGATCGATGGTGCTTAACAATGATGAAGTATGGTTTAATAGGAATAGTATTTATCCAAATCTTTTTAAAAATAGGGTTATTTAAAAATAAGAGTGATCGAAACAGATTAAAGGCATTGCACTAATGCTTTTAGGAGTCTTATGAAGGAATCATGCCCTTACTTGTAATGCTGCATTAAGTTTCTGTCTTTGACGGTGGAGAGGGTTTGAGGGATGAGAGGTTGGAAGCCTTGGTTTGGAATTTCTAAATTACTTCAGTATGAGAAGTGAACACTGGAGACAATCTTGTTCAAACGTGAACTTTTTTATCAAGAGATTCCGACTGGAAATTTCATTACTCCTGAGGCTTGCAGTTAGATTGGCAAGAATCAAGTTCTGGCCACAATTCAGTGAGAAATCTGAGTGTGTGTGACTACCCCAGGTTGATATTAGACACCTGTTTCAGTGTCTCACCAAAGGACATCTTAAGTGTCTCAAATGTCTGTTGTCACTGAAAAAACACGTCATTGCATGTCACTGCTTGGCCATCAAGCACGTGCCCCCCACTTCTTCCATTTCCTCCTAGAGCTGTCCTTTAATCCAGGTTTGGTCTGCAAAGATGAGAAACAGAATTTGGCCTCAAATGTGACTTAAACTGTATGTGAAGAATAGCAAGCAGATTGTTTTCTCAGCTCAGTTGCTGAAAGAGATCACTACTTGTTTTTATACAACCCTATAGAACTTGCAATCTGTGATTGCCTTCTTAAAAACAAAAAGTGCTTATGTCACTACATTAAACATTTGGTGTTTCTTAATACATAGTTCTGGTGAGCACAACGTATTCATTTGATAGCTTAGACCACAGGAGACCTAAATAGCAAGTATTAGGTCTTAAAAGTTGAAGTGCAATGTACAGTAAGTCTGAGCCTCAAGTTCTCTTCAATATCGATCATTTCTTATGAGAGATTAAAGAGAAAAGGGTTCTGAGTTCATTTCAATGCTGCATGGAGTCAAATGGAGCAATAATTTATTTAACTAGTAAAGCTGGTTTTGTTGTATCTTACATTGAACCCAAATTTTTAGAAATACTCCAATTTTGTGGTTATGGTGTACTTGTAAACTTTTACGGATTTGCCTTTTTGTATTATGCAATTTTTTTTTTCTTTTTTGTTGTGTTCTTTTCCAATCTTACATGGCTTCAGTTATAGTTAGAGACATCAGTTAAAGGTTGAACCATCAAGACAGAAGTTGAGGCCAGGTCTCTGTTCTGGCTGGTTTCACTCTTCTAAGGGAATGCTAGCAACAAAAGTTTACCACGAAGTTTATGCTACAGAGCAGACCCCAATTCTAACCTTGCTTTGGTGTAAATCAAGAGTAATTTCATTGGCATAAGACCTTTCCTCAAATGTTCAAAACCTAAATAATCAAATTTTATAGAACTTGAAGAGATCAGGTTCAGCTCAGCTGTTTTAAGAAGCTGCTGCCTTGCTGGAGAAACAGCTTTGTAACCATCTTGAAACCCATTTCAAAATGTTATGAAACCAGATGTAAGAAAAGCTGGCAGTGATCTCTCTGGATATTTGATAGAGAAGTGTCCAAGATCTATTTGTAAAGACTGAAACTAAATCTTTACCTGCTAGAAATAATGCAGCCAAAAATCTAAGTCAAAAGTTCGTTTTTTGCCAATACTTCTGAGTATCTTAACCAAAGTGATTTAAGTTTGGAAGAGGTGGGGAGGGGAGTGAAGAAAATTTGCACTATTCTGAATTTGAACACTTAAATTCTCATTCTTACTGATAAGTTTTCAGCGGTGTGTTTGGTTTTACACTTTTTTTACTATTAAAGTTTTAAGATCAAACCGTGTTTGCCTTGGATTCTCTGTGCTCACATTATGCAGGAATCTTTCTTGAAAAGGACAGTTGTTATGGTTGCATAACAAATATTCAGTCATGCATATGCAGTGGTTCAAAAGAAAAAAAAATCCTAAACTGAACTTGGCAAGATCAGCTTCTGCATGGGTTGTACAGTAGAATAAAAACAGCCTTGCTATTGTAGCAGGAAAGCAGAGTCAGTGTGTTGGGGCTTTGTGGCTGAAAGTACAGACTCTTCCTGCTCTTGTCTTCCAAAAAGGCTGAAATTCATAATCTGAAACAAAATATGGAGGGGGCTGGGTAAGCATGCAAATTCCTGTTGTGGTTTGGTTGTGGTGGTTACTAAAGTGATTACTAAAGTCTGAAGCATCTTGAGGAATGCAGGCTAAGAATGAGCTGCTAAGGATAAGGATCTCTAATAGCAGCTCTCAAAGTTAGGCCAAAAGTTTTCCATTTTACTGCACTTAAGTGTCTATTCTGGACTTACAGAAGTTGCTGCATTTTCAGTGGAAACAGTAGAATGACTTTTTAGTCAATTTTTAGTTGGCTTAGCTGAAGAAAGCTTCATTAGGAATTTAACTCTTTTAGCTTAAATAGCCTGTGTTTGTTTAACTTCAGAATAGCAGTTTAGAAGGTAAGTTAACAGCTCCAATCTGATAGCCCATATTCTCCAGCTACATTGATTTCCCTGCATCTACTCAAATTTTGTGGAAAGGAATTAAATACATATTTTTATGTGTATATATCTATCTCTATAAAAAGGTGTAGGACACAGCCTGGTCTTGCAGAACTGAAGCATGATGGTCCCCTCTTGAGTCAGGAACAGATGTACAAAGTTTACAGAGGAAAAAAACTGAAACATTCTTCCCTGCAAGTGGGATGATTTGACGTGTGCATATTCCTGCAGATCCTTCCTGTGGCTTGTGCAGCCTTTGGCTTTAATCATGGGGATTTGCAGGTGCTAAATTAGCCACAGGAGGGCCCAGAGTCTGTTCTCTGAATGCAGCAGGAGCATATTGAGATGAATAATGAAATTAGGTCTCAATTGCCTTTACTGCACATCAGAGTAGCTCCAAAATTCATGAGAACAAAGCATTACATGCTGGACTAATTGAACAAAGAATATATGTGAGAGCTTACTGAGGGTCCTGTCTTGGAAACAGGTGAGAGGTGTGAGAGATAGTGGGTTCTATCAGCTAACAGGCCAAGAAAAGCTCCTGTAGGTAGATAAAGGTGATTTCTCTGGGCAGTGAAATACCACAGGAGTTGCCCCTTGCATAGTTTGGAGTCATCTCCCCGTGTTTAAATCCTTACACTGAGCAGTGATAATGTTCTGCCTCCATGGGCTGCAAATGGGGACAGATGAATTGCACATGCAATAAAGCCACAGTCCCCATGCCTGTCTGTGTGATAAGAGAGTCTGTAGATTGTGGTGCTGCTTCTGGCCTGCTCTGGTTACCTTTAGACACAGAATTCAAAGTACATATGATAATTCCTATAAATTATGCATTGCTACTCAAAACCACAAAAGGTTAGAGCTTTACTCAGTTTTACTCCATTAAATTTTTTGTTCAGCTGCAAATTAATGCCTTTTCTGTTTCATTAAGTCTTGTTCCTGTGTTAAGTAGCTAGATAGAGTGCTATTATACTTCTATTAAATATCAGAGAAGTGCTACAAAGGTTATATAAACTTGCTGTGTTCCCTAAGAATTAAAACATCAGCTACAAATCAGCAGAAATTAATCAGTTACAGCATTTTCTCCCAGCTCAGTGACTGGTATGGGGCTCCCTCTGGCAGCCAGGTGAGTGTCCCTTGGGTATCCCTGCCATGGTTTGGGGCTGGGAAGGGGAGGCTGTGTGTCTCTTACTCATATGAATGCACAGGGAGTTCATCCTTTTCAAGGCAGCTTAGAGTAGGGGCCAAAAAATTAAAATAAATTAACCTGGACTCAGACGTGAGTGGAGATCCCATCCAGTAAAGGCCTGTGGCAGAAAGGCTCACTGAGATGTTCCTGGGGAAATGTGAGTTGTTCACATGTGAGCATGGAGTTCTTCAAGACAGAAGGTCTTCTGGCTGTTCTGGCTGCATTTTGAGTTGCATGATACTGGAGAGATCATAGAATCATAGAAGTGTTTGGGGTGGGGCCTTAAGGACCATCTGGTTCTAATCCCACCTTGTACTATCCCAGATTGCTCCAAGCTCATCCAACCTGGCCTTGAACACTGCCAGGAATGGGGCAGCCACAGCTTCCCTGAGCAACCTGTGCTAGATAAAATGACCAAGCACAAAGTCTGGGTCAGCTGGAACACTTGTTACCTCCTTGACATGCACTGGTTTGATTCTGACCATTGAGAAATGGTCCAAGTTCTCTGACCTCTTCAAAAACCTAAACCACTNTTTGAAAAGTGGTCCAAGTTGTCTTACAGTGCAACGCTTCACCTCTTCAAAAACCTAAACCACTCTTTTTTTCCAAAAATGAAATATTTCTATTTCCAAATATTTTTCCTGGTTGTTTTTAATGTTGCAGAAATGTATAAGAATGTGTTGGTTTAGGAATTATCTTTTGATAATTCAGCAATTTTTTGGCCCAAAAAGAAGGTTTTTCAAAAAATTTCTGATCACTTTTGCTCAGTACCACCTTGCTTATGCACCACCCTCATTGATCTTTTATTCTGTGGCCCAGGGTGATCACTTTCTTCTTCCTTCCTGCCCTTTGGTGTTTAAACAGCCTCCTATAGGCTTTATACTGGCTTCATCACTTTTCAGACCTCATCTTCCTCTCTGCCACCCCAACAGAGGCTTGGAGGGCAGCAGATACCTGTGCAGATCTGCAGTCTGCACACTGCACTGGCTGCACCTTTCATTCTCAGAGGTTACTCAGAGCTCCTTCAAGGATTTTCCCCCCTGTTTTCTTGCCTGTTTCTGTCAGAAACTCTTTCTACAATAAAAAATGGGAGGACCAGCATCTCCCATCTCAGCACCTGGGGGAGCAAACAAGGAGCTGTGTTGTTCTCTGCCTTGTTCTGACAACTGCATTTGGGAAGATGAAGTTTTGTGTTTAAAACAAACAAAACAACCCAAACAAACCCCAAGTTTTTTCTTACCTGCCCTGGCACAGAAGAGCAGCTTTGCAGAGCCAGCTGTGTCACTGTCATATGGTCCTAGAGGCTGCTGGGGTTTTGAGCAGCAGTGCCTGGAGATGGGACACCTCGGGCTGTGTTAGCTCTGGATCCTACAAGCCATCCCTCAGATTTTAATATCAGCACCTCCTGTGCTGCTGCTGTGCTACAAAAACCCAGCTGCTGTTGAGTTTGATGCTGGGTATCATTTGAACAGATGTCACCCAAAAGCAAGAGAAGCTGTCTGTGATCCCTGATCACTGCTGCTGTGCAGCCCAGGCTGGAGGCTCCTTCTGGAGGGGTCTGTGCTGCTGAGCTCTTGCATCAGGACCCTGGAGCACAGAGCCTGGGCACGGTGTGCAGCTGTGCTGGAGGGATGAGAAACTGGCTCTGATTTGTGCAGGAAATCTGCTGCTGCTGGGCTGCTTCAAGAGGTGACACGAGCTGATGTAGGAAGAAGGTGCAGCACATCCCTGCCTGCATCGATCAAGCTCACTCCAAATTTTGCCCTGCAAGGATGACACAAAACAGTCCAGAAATCTCTGAAGGTGCACAGCTTGGGCTAAGGAAAAACCCCCAGGGATACACACACTGCTGACATACCCAGCTCTAGCAAAATAGACAGGGCAAAAATCAAAACTCCAGGGGCTCTTTTGTCCAGACAAGCAGAGCTGATTTATTTCCATGCGGAGCTTTGCAGCAGGGAAATTCTTTGCAACCTCTGTCTTAAACATTTGTCCTTGCTTGGCTGAAGCACTCAGAAAATGTAGCCAGTGACATCCTCACCCCAGAAAGGATTCCAGCACAGCTGATCTGAGGTGTAGCATGGGTGAAGTGAGTGGGGCTGGAGNCAAGGATGACACAAAACAGTCCAGAAATCTCTGAAGGTGCACAGCTTGGGCTAAGGAAAAACCCCCAGGGATACACACACTGCTGACATACCCAGCTCTAGCAAAATAGACAGGGCAAAAATCAAAACTCCAGGGGCTCTTTTGTCCAGACAAGCAGAGCTGATTTATTTCCATGCGGAGCTTTGCAGCAGGGAAATTCTTTGCAACCTCTGGCTTAAACATTGCTTGGCTGAAGCACACAGAAAATGCAGCCAGTGACATCCTCACCCCAGAAAGGATTCCAGCACAGCTGATCTGAGGTGTAGCATGGGTGAAGTGAGTGGGGCTGGAGATGTGCTGAGCATCACCAGCAGCTCCAGGCCTGGAGTGCTGCTCCCAGCCATAGCACAGCAGCAGAGACTGTCACTGCTGAGGGCTGGAGGTCAGACATGGATAATCCTCCTACCAAACCTCCCACAGGTCACCTTCCAAGCACTTTGCTTAAGGTTTTTTTGGAACAGTTGAGTAAGAGTGAATAAAACCTCAGCAAAAGAGGCACTCTCTCACTCAGGTAAGCACCTGAGTTACCAGCTCAGTGGAAGAAGATAGTACTGGTGTCTAACAGCATAAACAATCCTGATTATTTTACTCTCAATTTTAGCAATTTTTTTTTGTCTTTTCGTGCAAAGAAAAGACCTGGTATCACCAGGGCTGATCCTGCTGCCACTGTTTAGCTTTTACTTCACCCTTACTTCCACAGCTTGTGGTGCTGCTGGGATGAGAGCCCTACCCCAGAACAAATGAGTCTGTTCTGAACACTGAGACTGAAGGTATAACCTGGGGGCTGCTGAGTCCCTTGGTGGAACTCAGCTGCCAAGGATAAACATTCCCATAACTGTAGACAGCCCAGAGTATTCAAAGGCACCCCTACAGGCTGGTGGATTTGGCACAGGAGACACATAGCTGGAGGCTGGCATCTCCAAAACTGGCAGCTGGAGACCACAGAGAGGATGTGAGACATCTCAGAATCATAGAATCTCTTACACTGGAATAACATTTAAGGTCATTGAGTCCCACTGGTAACCCAGCACTTAAATCATGTCCCTGAGTGCCTCATCTACACATCTCACAGACACCTCCAGGGATGGTGACTCCACCACTGCTGTTCCACTGCTTGACCACCCTTAAGGAGAGGATTTTTTTCCTAATATCCAATCCAAACTTCCCCTGTCTCAACTTGAAGCTGTTTCCTCTCATCCCAAACCAAAACAGCAGGAGGCTCAAGGTTTGAACCCCACCTTCAATGTCCACTTATATGTGAACCAAAGACATCCAGCAGTGCTTATGATGAAAAAACTAGGGGTTTGGGGGTTTTTCCCAACAATCATTTGGGTTTCTTTTGGGGAATCCCAACAATTCCCAATTTTTATGGTTGGAAGTAGACCATGAAGACAGCAATGCACAGTTACCTCAGCATCATCACACCCACAACTCATTGTCATGGGAAGGATCCCTCTCCTGGAAGGTGCAGCCAGGTGATGGAAGTCTGAATGCAAAGTTATGAGGTTGGTAGAACAAGTAACCTCACACAGGAGCTGGTGGATAAGTCTTTCCCATCAGATCTGGGGTGGGATTTGGGGAAAGAACAGCTGCATTTGTCTGCCTGCTCCTTGGGCATGTTCCACCTGTTTAATTGAAGGCAGGTCCAAGTGAGCCATCTGTTGACCTGGTTGAGGAATCAGAGCTTCTCACTAATTTAAAGATATTCTTACAGGTTATTAAAGGCCTAGAAGGAAAGGAGAGATGGATAGAAAACAGCAGTAAGGAGCTTTGCCTTAGAGGCACAGGTAATATCTGCAACAGCTGCTACACCCTATGCCTGAGCTAATTGTTAAATGAATCACCCTGGCAAAAGGAGCATTAATAAAGGGAAGCGAAGACTGAACATCTGGAAAATAATATGAAAGGGAAGAGTTTTCATATTTTGGAACTCCTTGCTGGGTGGGAACTGCTTGGGGAGACAGCTCTAATTGCTTGTCTGAGAGAATGAGAAGCGAATCTATTCCCAGCCTGACATCAGCACAGTCATTGTGTATTCCTCTCTGCTCTCCTGTCCCAGCGCCACAACTGTTACAGGGGGCCCTGACCTGCAAATATCAAGACAAGCTCTTCATCTTCTGCTCCTTGGCCAGACAGCAGTGTGCATCCACAAAGGCAGTGCAGTGCACCAGCCTCCTCAGGACCTGGCCCCAAGCTCAGAAGCTGGTTTTGGCAGCCAGGTGCAAGATGCACGATGAAAATGAGGTTATTCTGGTGGCACCTGTCTCAGACGGTGCTGTGGGGTGGTTGCCAGGACTCCTTTGATAAACCAGCTTTCTGCCTGAGGCTGTCAGGTTTTCCTGTGGGGCACAAGGGGACAACACCAGGCCTACTGCTGCTTGTTTCTGCTGTTCTTTGCAGCTCTTTGCTGGATATGGGGAGCTAGACACATATTTCTCTCTCTACAGGAAAGGGACATGGCCAACACACAGCAGAGAGCTCTGTGCAAGCCCCTGGGGAGATCTTGTCCAGCATGGCAAGGAGCTCTGCAAAAAGAGCCCACACCCCAGTCTGAGTCAGACCCTTCACATTTGACACTGGAAACTGAGCTGGATGAAAGTCTGGAACGTTCTTGGGTCTCATTCTGCTTTGGTAAGGAGAACCAAACCAGATATCACAGATCTCTCTGACAGTAGGATGCTGGAATTTTAGCACACACCTGGAAAACAGATTGTGCTGCAATGCCTGTGTGCTGAGTCTGACTGGGTTTAGCTTTTCTGCTCATCATTTCCTGCTCACCATTTCCTGCTCACCATTTCCTCACAGAAGCAGCTCAGAGTGGTCGTGATTCTTCCACATTCCCTCCATTTGGTCTTCTTGCTCTTCTGCCATTCTGCAATTTCTCGGTCTCTTGTCTTGGAGAAGAATCTCCTTCACTTAACACCTCAAACAGCACCATGCAGCCAGATCTCCATCCAGCAGAGTACCTGGCAGCCCAGGGCTGGTTTCTGCACAAACAAGTCCTGGGCAGCCACTTCCCAGGACATGTGTCCAGCAGGACACAGTGGGTCTGCAACAGGGGCATGGAGAGGGCAGGGGAGAGAGGCTGCACTGAATCAGGGCTCTGCAGCAGGACAGGTTCACAGCTCTCTCATTCCAGCAGGAGTGTAAAAGTCTGAGCCCCTTTTTTAATACAGCCTAAAAGTAACTCAACCACCCTCCAAACATAATGCTGCTCCCAGGCCAAGCTTGCACAGCATTGCCAGCGGTGTGTCAAACCCTTCCAAACTTTTAATTTCCACCTGCAAAAGGAATGGGAAAGTTTTTCAGTATTTTACATTTTTCATAGGTGTAGGTGAAATGCCAACCCGAGCACAGGCAGAACTCTTATTTGGCACCCCATTCCTAAGGTCCCCAGCACCACCTGGCATGCCCCAAATCTCACCCCTCTGGTGCCACTGAAGGGAGGACCTTGGACGCCTGTCTCTTCACCAGCTGAACACAAAACTTTCTGTAACTGGTGATGCCTTAAGTTTCAGCTTTCATGTTTTCCAGATTCTGTGCTGCCTCAGGTGCAGTTCTGAGCCTCACATTCAGTGCCAGTGAGTTCTCTTCACAGAGTAGGGAGACAAAACAAATCCTTTCCTGCTGAAGACCAAGGACAACTTCCAGGCCCAAAAGCATAAAGATGAGTGGACTGAAGGGAGAAACAAGAAGGATGAGACCTCACAGCCTGAAGCTGTAATTGGACAATTAAACCCCAATATGTAAATAGACCAAAACTTATAAAAGTGTGAGACCTCATGACTGCTTGTCCATTTTGTGACCATTCTGAGTCCACCCTGGGTGTAGTCCTGGCCAGGCTCTAGTCCTGCCCAAGGTGTACCCGAAAGGCCTTTCAATAAATACCTACTTTATTCTCTAGCTCAGTCCAGGCTCTGTTTCAGGTCAGCCTTCCCCAGGCATCACTGGTTACTCTGATCTCCTTCTCCCTGATGCTCTTCTGGAACGGCTGTGCATGGGAATTTTGCAGGCAGGAGACCTGGCAGAGGGGTGTGTCACCAGCCCACTGGCACCATGTGGCACGGGACTGTGGCACCATGGCACTCCGGAGGGCTGTCCAGGGACAGGGAGCAGAGGAAGGCTCAGTGGGTGCCAGGGCAGGGATGAAGAGGGACAGCAACCTGGGCACCCTCGGGTGCAGGGAGAGAGGAATGCCACTGCAGCACAGGGGAGAGGCTGAAGCAAAGGAAAGGGGGGTGTGGAGGGGCTGGGGCCGGGCAGGCGCATTCCCAAACATCCACGCAAAGGATCCTAAAGCATAATTATGAAATTTTAAAAAACAACTTGACGTTATAATTATAGCGGTTCCTGGAGGAGCCGCGTAATTGAATTCTGGGGTGTCTCGCTCTCATTGCAGGCACTAACAGGAGAATGGCTGCGCTTCCCTCGCAGCCTTCCCGGAGCCCTGCAAAGCTCGGGAGACACCCAACAATTCAATTATTGTTTCCCTCTGGAAAGCAGATCATTTTAGACACGCGGCCAGCTCTAATTACAAAGGAGGGGGGGGTGGAAATTTTCTTGTGTCCAAAATTATTTGACTCATTAAAAGCATTTACTTTCCGCCAGGCCTGAGGAGTTGGAGCTGTGGTGGAAGGATGGAAAGCGAGAGGAGCAGTGGCTCTGGCAGGAAGGAGAGGGGACTCCTGCCCTGCAGCAGTGTCCCCAAGGAGCCTGTGCTTGGGGCTGAGCCCCTCCAGGGCCCCAGTTCCCAAGGAAAGCTGTTTTCCATGCGGGGCTCCAGGCAGGGCTGGCCGGGCAGGCAGAGTTCATGGCAGCCCATGGACGTGTGAGGAGAGCAGCTCCCTGGCAGGGCTTTGGCAGGAGCAAGACCCGGGCTGGAGCTGCGGGAACTTCCCTCCTCCCTGCTCTCCCCGGCAGTGAAAGCATGAGGTCTTTCACTCAAAAGCTTCATGATGGTGTTGTGGGGTTTTTGGTTGGTTTGGCTTTTTTTTTTTTTTCCTCTGATTATTTTTAAATGCTCTTTTGTGGCGAAAGACGAATTTACGTAGGGGAGGTCCCTTTTCCAATTACCATTAATTAACTCATCTGTAATAGGGGTTTTTTTATAGCCCTCCATTTCCTGTGGCAGGGAGAAGGCAACGGGCAGGAGGCTGAGCTGCTGCTCTGCCCCAGGATGGATCAGGGCACTCCAACCCTCCCAAGACAACACTTTAGAAGGGATTTGTTTTCCATTTGGGCGTTTTGGTAATTTTTTATAATTAAAATGATGCTTTCATAGGCTTTACAGGGGCAATGCTGCCGCCCAGTGTGGGCAGCTTGGGCAAGAGGAAAGAGATTTTGGGCTTTCTGGGCCACTCCCTGTCCTCATCCCCAAATCCACGCCTTCCCTCCTCTCCCGTGCAATGAAATGAATTCCAGCGTAATGTTTATGGTTAATTTGAAATCTAGCACTTGTTAGCTAATCCTGTTAGTAGCTTGCAAAAACAAGGGATGCCTTGTATAATCAGCAATTATAACAGGCGTTTTATGTTAAATTATATCTAATAAGCAAGACAAAAAGAGAGATGTGTTCTTAGATGGAGCTTTCCTCATTAAAAAAAATAAAATAAAATAAAAAAGAGGTAGAAAGTCTTCTCCATGATGAAATTATATACCTAGAGGGAAAATCAGAAAAAAATTAGGCAATGGGATGTCACAGCGCGTTTGCGATGTCGCAGCAGAGTCAAGGGGTGGGAATTCGGAGAGGTTTCTCTCCCCACGACAGGACCTGACCCAGCCGGCCAGGAGCGGAGCTGCGGGGTCCCGGGGCTGCGGATCCCGAGGGCAGGAGGAGGAGGAGGAGGAAGAGGAGGAGGAAGAGGCTGTGTAGCCCAGGGCAGAGCGGTGCCGCCGGGCGGGGCGGGCGGTGAGCCCCGGGCCCCGCACCTCTCCGCTCCTCAGCGCTCCGCCCTTTGCGGGGCAGGAGAGGGAGAACCAAAGGGAGAAGTGGTGCCTCCCTCCCCACCCCCCCCAAAAAAAAAAGCGCAATGAAAGAAAAAATAAATTTAAAATACATTTATAACTTTAAAAAAGTAAGAAAGCCCCTGCTGCTGCGCAGAAAAGGGGTTTGTGCCCTGAGAAGCAGCACCCCCAGCCCAGAGGGCTCCTGTCGTGACAAACCCCCTTTTGTCTGGCTGTAGCACCATCGGCCCCGGGTTCCGTGGTTTATTGGTTGTCACGACTGATGGAAATAAAAAGGACGTAAAAGAAGGTCGAAGAAAAAAGAAATCTAAAAAAAAAGAAAAAAAGAAAAAGAAAATTTAAAAATGATAAAATAAAATAAAATAAAATAAAATAAAATAAAATAAAATAAAATAAAATAAAATAAAATAACAGAATCCAAGCCCTGGGGCAGGCTGGAGCGCACCGTTCTCTGCAACTTTTTCCCCTCTTAAAAATCACACTTCCATTAAACCGTCCCCTAAAATGTGACAATGTTTAACTACCCAGCGTTATTGTAAATACGTTTAATCAAACAGACTCTTGAGGAAATCTCCCTCCATAAACACGCAATCTTGTCCTTTAAACACGCGTATAATCAGGAAAACTAATTAAAAGCGAATCGGAGGGCCGGGCCGGGTTAATTCTGCGCGGGCGGGCTGGGCGGCGGCCCCGGCCGCGGTGTCTCCGCTCGGCTTTTCCATCCTGCCCGCGTTCCAAACACCGCGCGTCGGGGCGAGAAGCAAATGTTGTTTTAGCAGGAAAGCCGTAATAACACAGCCATTTATGCAAGCACATTAGAGCGGCCGGAATCCCGCCTCTTAGTTAAAATTTTTGAGCCAGAAAATTAAAAACAAATATTTAACTTCGCAATTTGCACCCCCCCCC
>VWYE01011295.1:83508-112444 GCA_013398995.1 Alaudala cheleensis
TGCGCATGCATATGGATGAACCGCGCTCGCCCGGCCGCGGGAGATGGTTTAATACGCTTTTAAAGAAATTAATCGAGGTTTGGGGGCGATCCCGGGGCGAGGCGCGGAGGGACCGGGCCGGGGGTGGNAGGGAAGGGAAGGGAAGGGAAGGGAAGGGAAGGGAAGGGAAGAAGAAAAAGCAAGAAAGTCAAAAGAGACGGGAAGACAAACATCAGGCAAGTTGTCTGACTGGGTTTGGTCCCAACTCCACAAAGCACGGCGGGTTTGGGCCAGAGGGGCAGGGATTGGCACCCGAGACCGGCTGGGCACCCCCACCTGAGCGCCCTCCCGAGCATCCCCATTGCAGTGCCCGCATCTCACTGTCGCCACAGCTCTCCTGCCCTGACGCTTCTCCCCCCGCACAGGAGAACTCTCGCATTTATCCTTCACCTTTCCCCTCTCTTATTTCCCCACCGTCAATTTGCCAACCGAGCATCATTTCTCCGTAAAATTCAATTTAACGAGTGCAGGCTGCATCGAGCGCACCGGGTCCCGCCGCAGCGGGACGGGGCATTTGCCGGGGCCGCTGGTAATTGCAGCTTTTTGGGGGATTTGGGAGATTCTCAGCATCGACAGCCACTGAGTGTCATTTCCTTGGCTCGCTGGGGAAGTATGTGGAAGTTATTTTTATTGATGTGCTCCTGGTAGATTGTTTTGGCAGTTGCAATTTCCGTGTGACATATCCAGACTCTCCTCCGAAAATCGCGAAAAAAAAAGAAAAGAAAAAGGGAAAAAAAAAGAAAGAAAAAAAAAAAAGGCGCCTTGACATTTATCCCCAGCTACTGCCGCTGCTCAGTAACGTTTAATTACAAAACTCGGCTGCGATGCCAACCTGTATCGGTCATTAGGAACCTTTCTTAAAATCTTGTCAGCCTGCAATGAGGAACAGATTTAATGGAGGCAACCACATAGCTCCTGGTCTGCCAGCTGAAACTGAGACTATGCAAAAGAGGACGGAAATGCCAAAAAATCCACCACATGCCCTTCCTAGCAACCAACTCTTTAAATATTTTGCCTTTTTTTTTTTCCCCTCTCCTGCCCTTCAAAACTGCCTTTGAGGAACCGGGCAGGATCTTTGTTTTTAGAAGATGTTTTGGGGAAGGAGAAACAAGTTTTGCCCGGGGGTGTCGCTTGCGTGGGTTTGGCTGGATCTGTTGGTTGGGATTTTGGGGAGAGAGGCGATGAGAGATGGAGATGGCCCGTGGCGACCTCCCCCCGTGTCCCCGGCCCCCTCCCCGCTCTCCCCGGCATCCCCGGCTGTCCTTGCAGCGAGGGGACGCCAGGGGGCAAGAGGCCTTCACAAAGGCTGCATCACTTCATCCCTCCATCCTTCCATCCCTCCTTCTCCCCATCTCTCCATCCTTCCATGTCTCCGTCCTTTCAAACCCCTTCACCCTTCCATCCTTCTCTCCCCTCTCTCCCTCTGCGGGGGGGGAGTTTTATCCTCACAAAGGCAAAAGCCAGGTTTCTCACTAAAAATAAAAGGAAAATAATTCCGCAAAGAGGTCTAAATTCCCAATTTCCCCTCCCCAGCCTTATCTCCACGTGCACCTCGTGGGCACAGCAACGCGCTGCCTGGCACGCAGCACAGCCAGGCGGAAACAATATCCAGCAGCCTTGTAAGGAACGGCAGAGTTTATTTAAGCCAGCCATTAATCCCACTTACCTTGCCGCTATTTGGACCTAATCCTATTTCCTCTGTGCATTATAAGGACAGTGAAACGACACATTTTTGTTCTCCTGGCGGAGGCTGGCTGGGAGGAGCACGCCGCCGGTGCCGGGGCTGCCGCCGGAGCCGGAGGAGCGGGATGCGCTCGGCGGGCAGCAGCAGCCTCCAAAGGAAATCACTCAAGGGAAACTTCTCCAGAGACAAAAAAAACACCCCCTACATTCAATTTCCTGACTACTGCTTTCCTGCCCGAGTTATTTATTTTGGCAACCGCACGTTCAATAAATGAAATATTCAATCAACTGACCTCCGTGCCAGCTCATACGATTCCTTCAGGAGTCCACTTTTTTTTTTTTTTTAAATTTTATTTTATTTTGGTCCTTGGATAAACTGCAGGGAGGGTTCCCATATCCCAGCTTTGCTTGGCAACTGATGCATTACGTGGCTTATGAATTTTGCAGACAATGAAGCCCAGTGTGGCTGAAGCGGACCGTACACACATCTCCGTGCCATTTCCCAGGCACGACAGGCATTAGGGCAAAGTACCACGTATTCTTTTCCTCTTTTGTCACACCTTTTCCTTTCCCTGACTTTGCCCCAAACGCTGAGTCGGGATGTGAGGCTAATGCCAGAGATTTTGCTGCAGAGACAGAAACCACTTAAAATAATCAGATGGCAAAATACCAGGCTCACCCCCGAGAGCAGCATTCCTAATGCTCCTGCCTGGCATTTTATTCCTGGCTTTATCTCCCCGTATCACACAAATCCACACGCTGTGTATCATTTCTCTTTGAAATGCCATGAACTTGGTGTTTTAAATCGAACCAGCATTTTTTTTTCCTCCCTTCCTTTTTTTCCCCCCCTTTTTTTTTTTTTTAGCCGCAAAACAATGGAGATTGTCAGAGGGCCCCGGGTTGAGCTTTTCTGCGTGTTCACAGAGCGTTAAAGCTTTATCGAACAAACCGGCTCTGTCTGACCCCTGCCAGACAAAAGGCAAGTTCCATTTTCCTCCGTGGAGAGGAGAGGGACACAGAGAGGGATGTACAGTAGGGCTGGGTGTCCCGAAGCAGTGGTGGGATGTCACCCAGCTCCCACCCCGGTGCTGCCAGTCCTGGTCCTTCTGGGGGTGCTGATGTGCCTGGCCTCATGCAGGTGTGGGGCATGGTGCCAGTGCAGCCAGGGAGCAGCAGCCCAGGGAGCTGGCATGGATTTTGCCAGCTCAGCCACTGGTTTTGTGTGGTGCTGGGCTGCATTTGGTGCTGCACCCACCTCAGCGAGCCCTGACTGAATGAATGTCCACCCACCATCAATTGTTCTGGGGGGTTTGAATTTGTCCTTGAGGCTTTGCATGGAGCAGAACCACTCCATTGCTCCTCAGGTCCACATGGGTGATTTAACATCTCCATAGGGTTTTTTCACTGGTTTTGAATAAGATGGGAACTTGTTGTTCTGGAGCTGGGCAGCACCAGGGAGGTTGGAAACAGTGGCCAGGCATTAAAGGGAGAAATGGTCAGAGAGGTAAGAAATGGTCAGAACAGCCTTCTGAGGAACAACACAGGCAGAAGACTGGATCTGCAAATGTTATCTGGATGTGGGCATCTACATGACCCTGGGCTCTGTGTTGCCCATATGAATCCCTCCTTGACCTCCAGCTGCTGGTGCAGAAGAGCATTGGTCTGTTGTGGGCTCTTGGTGGCACCTACCATCACCACATGAGTGTCCCAGGTGCTCTTCCAGTGGCACCAGTCTCTGCTGATCTCACCTCTGCTTCACTCACACACAGAGCCCAACGTGGAGACACTGGGCTAAATCCTGCCCAGCGTGCCTGCAGCTCTGACAAAAGTTTGAGCACTGTTCCTTCCAGCTCCAGCAGCAGCCAGGCAGCAGGTGAATCAGTTTATTGACAGTCACCATGGCTCCCATCAGCAGAGATGTGTCTGGAGCACCGTGATGTTGAGCAGTGTGAGGCGTTTATTTCTGCATCTGCTTGTCCTGTGGGAGGACGAGCACAGAGACATCTTTTGCTGGCACCTGGAGCTGAAATGGGCTGCTCAGGGGTGGGTGGGAGAAACCCTCACCTCCTGTGAGTTGTGCTGTGGGGGCTGCTGTTGAAGGACACACTATTTCTCCCTTGGGTTTGGTTATTTGCAGAGACCCTCCTGCCCTACGCCCACCTCTATCCCACAGGCAGCAGAGCAATGCCACAACAGCAGAGACCACCTTTCTGCAGGTAAATCATGTTCTCACAGCACCAAAGCACCCACAGATCTCCAACCCTGCTCATAAAATGTTCATTTCCAAGGAAGAGGCTGCGACTGTGCTTGTTTTGGGGTTTGTTGAGCTTTGGGTAGCAGGCTCAGGCTGCTCACCCCCCCAGCAGTGTTTTGCATTACTTGTTAAGGGAAGCTGGCACTCGGCTTTGCCGTCAGTGGAGATTTGTAAAGCCTGATTATATTCCTAAGCATATGTTTGGAAATGAGAAGCAGCTCTCTGAAGTGAGTGGAATTGCTCTGATTGCAAGTCTCAAGTCAAGAGGAGGGAAGCCTGGCTGCGGGTCTGAGCTCCCTCCTGGAAGAGCCACAGGCAGTGAGGAACAGCTCTGGGCTCTTCCCCACTCCGGGGGCAAAGTTGAACAGAAACCAGAACAAACGTCTTTGTCATGAAAATCCCATAATATTACAGAAGTTTGGTGTTTTTTTAAAGTGCACAAGTGATGAACCATACTACCTGGGTAGGCAAGTAATGCCTGGCACCATTTCCAGGGAATTTTATGTGTTTTGGAGGACAATCCTAAGCAGCAAAGGAAGTCCATTGAACACAGGATGCACCAGATATTCCCCCCAGCAGATGGCTGACTTTGAGTGCTGGAACAAGTGGCCAGGGCTCAGCAGCAGCAGCAAAGGATTCACATCACCTTGCAGGGTTCAGCTCTTCGTGTCACTGGGCTCAGCTGCTGCAAAGGATGTCTCTGAATGGGAGCCACAGTTTCATTCCAAGAACCAAACCACTCCCGAAAGAACACCATTTGTTTTGGGACAGCACCACTTCCCTGGAATCAGCCAGATCTGCCTGTCACAAAACTGCCACTACAGAGCAGTGATTCTGATCTGTGAACCTCAAAATAATGAGAGATTTGAAAGACTGGAAGGGCAAGTGGGTCCTTTGGTTGCTCTGTGTTAGAAGAGGTGGGAGGTGAACACCATAAAACATTACCCACACAGGGTCACAACTCTGCAGCACTCACTTATACACCAGCATTATCTGCCTCCAAACATGCTGGAACTCAAAGCTAGGCCACAAAAAATGCCTGAAAAAATTACATTTGAATTGCATCCATGTCGGTTTTCACATCAGAGGGAAAGTGCTGCTCACACAATGAGGACCTTTTTACAAGGGCAGGTAGTGACAGGACAAGGGGGAAGGGCTTTAAATTGAAAGGGGACAGGTTTAGAATGGATATTGTGAAGAATTTCTTCACTATCAGGGTGGTGAGACACTGGCACAGGTTGTCCAGAGAAGCTGTGGATGCCCCACCCCTGGAGGTGCTCCAGGCCAGGTTGGATGGGGCTTTGAGCAACCTGGTCTCATGCAAAGTGCCTCTGCCCATGGCAGGGGTTGGAACTAGGCAGTTTTTAAGGTCCCAACCCAAACCATTCTATGATTCTGTGACCCAACTCACCAGGCCTGAGAGCTGCTGCCCAGAGCAGCTGCCATGTGATACCTCCTGTGATATCTGTCCCTCCAGTGAGCTGCAAATCCCGGCCTCAGGACTGGAATTACTTCCACTTTGCACCAGCATAGGGAATGGGACAATCAGGCTGACTTTGTGTAACTGGGACAGGAGAAAATTCTATTTAAATTCTGCACCCCGCCAGTGAATCTTGCAGCAGCCTAATTTTTCTATGAATAATGCCTTGGGCAAGGCTTGTGTGGCCCAGAAAAGGGAAAAAAAACGGGTTGAATTTCCTCCATCCTGCTTATTTGTAACATCCTTCCCAATGGATGGTGAATCTTGGGAGGTTTGGCCCACTGGTGGCCAAGCCAGGGCTGTGATGCTGGAGAAGGCACCCAGCTGGGGATCTCTGGTACCTGTCAGAGCAAGGAGGGGCAGAGTCAGGGACTTAAACACTTGTGTGATTAAGAAAGAGCAAATATAATAATAATAAAAAAAGTTAAAAAGAAAAAAAAAGAGAGAAAAAAAAGAAAAATTAATTGAGTAACCTCAAATTACAAATCAATTTGAGGAAATCCCAATCTAGCTGCAGACACTCTGCGAGCAGCTGAAGCTAAACTCATTGAGCAGACAGCTCTAATTAGCACACGGTTGCTCCAACAAGCTCCACGTGGCTCTCTCCATGTCAGGTGTGCCTGGTCCTGAGCCATGGCACTCATCAATGTGACCCAAAATACTTTGAAGGCAGGGTGTCACCGCACTGAGATCGTTCAGGGGCTGCAGAAAGTCGAACTCCAAATTTCTCTGCTCCAACACCTCTGTGCCGCCTTATCCCAGCCACCCCGGGCTGGTTTCTGACCTCATTCATGCCAGTGCAAATCTGCAATAACTTCACATTAGCCACAGGGTTTATTACAAATTGTCCTTGTGTAAAGAGACCAAAATCTGGTTTATGAAGTTGGCTTCTTTTCCCTCATTCCCAGGCAAGAAACCCTTCTGCAGCTGGAGTCAGTGGGACAGCTTTCACCTTTTAACTTTGGGAGAATTGCTCCCAGCTCACACTGATGGAAGCAAGGGGCAAACCCATTTCCTCCAGAACAGCAGCACTGCCTTGCTGATGCAGGATTTAGCCCTTTAGATAGAGTGAGGATTGGACTTTTTTGATTTTGCAAGAAGCCCAAAATAAGATGAATACCAGGACACCACCGCAGTGAGGCATGCCAAGTTGCTGGAAGGGGATGAAATACTGCATCAGAAAAAAATCCCTCTCTTTCAGCATTAGTGAAAGATGTGACCTCATTCTTTTCCTGGGGCTGTAGAGAGATATGTGGCATTTTCCTTGTAGAGAAGTGTATTTTTCCTTTGGGAAAGGCTGAAAGACTACTTGGGTAGTGTATTATTTTAGACATATTTTGCATTCCAGCTCTCCCTCAGAGGAGGAAGTTGTTCTCTCCCACTTCTTATTCCCCTGTACTGAGCCATGTTTGATCAAACACGTGGGGGTAGACCCCTGGCTAATGCAAACACAAGCATCCACAAGGTTGTGCTGATTTACACCTGCAGATTTACACCTCCATCCTGAATTTCGGGTTTTTTCTGTAATCATCTTAAATGGCATCATTGCTCAAGCATTTTCTCCTTTTTTAACCTGATGTCTTCTGCCAGGAGACATTTTCTGATCTCTCCATTGTGTGTTCTTGCTGATATCTGGAGCCCAAATCACATTTAGATCTGTTTGCATAGTGTGTAGCAATGTATTTGGGAAAGGCAGGTAATACTGTCATGATCTCACACTTCTTGGGCTTCACTGCCCTGAGGAGAGCTTGAAATCTTCCCAATGTGTTAAAAACACTGCTGTAGTGGCAGTTATTGCTCATCCTTAGTGAAGCATTTGAATGAGGCAAAGTTTGTGGGGGAAAATAATATTTTCCATGAGATTGCTTGGGGCAATGGCACACAGCAGTGAGCCTTTGGGGTCTGCACCTTTCAGATCTGAAGGGAAGTGAGGGTGCAATGCACCTCCTCTGCCTTTCCAGCTCTAACACAACCTCATCCACCCTTCCAGCATTCCCTGACCCACAGCCACCATCCCTGGAAAGCCTTTTTCTCACCTTGTAGAGCTGGAGCTGCTGATGTGACTTGGATGTGAGCAGACAGCCGGAATATCTTGTCCAGGTGTGGACACGGACACTGCAAATGTCACACCCAAGTTTATCCCTCAGGCTGACAGCCATGGAGAGAGGTGGATGCTTCCAGGCGGTGAAGCCCCTACTCTAAAGCTCCCCAAGCAGATGACTCCTCCGTTTTTGGGAAGCAACTGGGAATGCCACAGGTGAGAGTCTGCCCTGCAAAGTCCCTCTGAAGGGGTGAGCTCCACTCCCAGCCTCCCCTCAGCCTGCTGAAACTGTTGGGGAACAGGATCCAGTGTGTCCATCCCACTCCTACAGCCCCAAGGAAGTCACATGCATCCAAAGCTGCCCTTTACAAGACAGGTACAACTCAAGCCCTTTCAGGATGGGGTCCAAGCCAGCACTGATGGCTTGTGGAGCCATCATTCACTTTTTTTCCTACCCAGGCTTCTCCAGAGAGCTGCATCTTTCTCTCGACCCTGTATCTGCCAGGGTATAAGCTGTTTTCCCATTCCCCAAACGCTGTTGCAATCATTTCTGCCCAGATTTATCTCATTTCAGTAATGTCTCTTGGGTTTCATCTCTATTAAATCGTTTGGACATTGGAAAGTGGGATTACCCCACTTAGCTGCAGCTGTCCCCAGTGTAAGTGAGTCCATGTGTGCTTGTGATCCTGCTCCTGTGCAGGGACAGTGGGATGAAACAAGTCCTCTTGGTGTCAGCTTGGGTCCCTACAGGGAAATGGAGCTCTGCCAGCTCCATGCCCCTGGGGTGACTGGTTCCCATCTATATGATTCCATATGAATTCCCTCTGAGCAGCCTGGCCCAGTGCAAGGCATCCCTGACCATGGCAGGGGGTTGGAACTGGATGATCTTTAAGGTCTCTTCCAACCCAGGGGAGAGTGGAAGAGAAGGGTGAAACAGCAGAGTGAAGGGTGGCAGAAGATGCTGAAGCAGCTTTGCTGTCCCAGCTTCTCCTGAGTGTTGTTCTAGCAGCAGGAAATCAGTCCTCATATCATGTTGTACAACAAGATTTTTTAATGGGTGTCAAGCACAAACCTGCTTCTCCCAAAAGGGCAGGTCCTTGCAGGGCTCGGTAATGAAGCTTCACTGATGAAAGTGTCCAGTGCTGGTTTTTAGCAGCTCTGAGAAATCAGTGTAATGTAAGAACAACCAAGGGGGTATTGACTTTAAATACACTGACTTGGTTTGCTTTTATCTGGTATTTTGGATCAAGAATCTTGAAAGAAGTTTTGAGACCAGCTTTTATGGTAATACTTCTCCCTGATGATACCACACCTTTCCCCCAGTCACCACTACAAGTAAAACTAAGAATAAAAGCATTTTTTTAATCTTTACACTTTATATTAAAAAATAACTCTCAATAAACACCTTCCAGGATCACTTTTGACATTAAACATTGATTTCTATGTCTGTTATAAACCTTGAAGAATTGCCTCAGGCACTTGTAATAATCTAAGCATTAGATAGAAGCATTTTCACTATCTAATTATTACCCAGTATAATACAAGCTGCACTTCAAGAATATTTATTTGAAAAAAGAAATTATCTTTAAAAAAAAAGACCCATCCCCCAGCAACTTCACTGTTGCTGTGAAGCCAAATGCAACAGACATCGATGCAGGGAATACAAATCAGACCACCCAATAACATGACTTTTTTGAAAAGCCATCAAAACCTGTACAGAAATGTCATGGTCTTTTTTTTATAAACAGGTAAAAATCTCTCCCCATTGCTCTTATTTCCACCAGGAATAACTTCCACTTTCATTCTTTCCCATTTCCAGAACACAGCTCCTTGCTGAGCACATTTCAGAGACAAGGTTAATGCAGCAAAGGGATTTGTGCACTCCCATGTCCAGGGTTGATCTCTGCTTGTTTATATTTGTGATGCATCCTTTATTTTTCATTTTTTCCCCAAAACAGGGCTTTTAGGAAATTAAAGTTGTGAGCATTTGCCCATAATTCAGCTAATATGAGGCCAGTAAGTTACATCCAGGCACAGAAAAGAAAATTTCTGTAACAGCCTGAATTTAGTGTCTCCTGTACTCCTGTTTCCATAATTTGTGTGCACTTATTTTACTTGGCTTTATAATTCTCATTCCAAAAAAATGTAGAGGAATAAAATACCCAGCAGAAGAGGCTAAATACTTGAGCTAGGATTAATCTCATAGAAACACAGAAGGGTTTGTCTTGGAAGGGACCTTAAAGATCATCTGATTCCACCCCCCTTCCATGGGCAGGGACACCTCCCACTAGACCAGGTTGCTCAGAGCCCCATCCAACCTGGCTTTGAACACTTGCAGGGATGGGGCATCCACAGCTTCTCTGGGCAGCCTGTGCCAGGGCCTCAGCACCCTGATGGTGAAGAATTTCCTCCCAACATCTAATCTAAAACTGCCCTTTTCCAGTTTAAAGCCATTCCCCTTTGTCCTATAACTACATGCCCTGCAATGTTAATGGGGAAAGTATGAACACTAAATCTAATGCAATAATGACTTATTACAGAAGGGAAGCTCTATTTTTCCCTAAATTATGCCAGTGGAGTACTGAAACCCGTTTGTCTCTCGTGGTACTTTTGTCATAAATCCAAAAGGCAATTAGAGCATTTTAAATCTTGCCTGAAGTAACTTCTTGATTTACAGATTTTCCTGCACAGCTGTGAACAGCCAAATTGGGCTTAAAATTCTCCAGTGAGTCAGTGAGAAAGCTCATTTTTTGTTAGATATGTCGATCTCCTTCCATAACCCTGTGAGGAGTTTGGATGCTCCACATCTCAGACAGTCAGGCTACTCATTGTACCCTTAAGTGTGGAGCTGCATGTCCAGCTGTGGACAGAGCTGCTCTTCTCATTTGCTTCTCAGCAGACACATCTGCAATATTAATGGGGAAAGTCTGTAAAACAAAGACTGAGAAACAATTTCAGAATTGGGCCATCTCAAAGGCCTCAACTGAGAATGATGAGCAAGGGTCACTACAAAGTTCTGTCAACCAAAGCCAGGCCAACCCAAGTTCTGTCCTTTTAGGGACCAGGGTGACATTTACCCCAGGGCAGGCAGAGTTTCCTTCCTTGTCTTTGTCCCCCATGCCTCATTCCAGTAAAACTTTCTGGTGCTACTGTGATGCTCACAAACAGGAATCCTCTGTTTGTGGTGCTCACAAACACTGGGAATCCCCTACACAGACTTCCATTTACATCTCACTCAGAAAGATTTGTCTGGGATGGACATGGCTTAGTCCAGAGTAGAATGTGCCCATGTTCTGCATCTCCCTGGTACAGGGTGTAACCTCTCAGTATCAGCTGGGTGATGGGTGTGCTTTTCTTTACCCCTGTGTATGCACAGTACCCATGGTTTCATCTGTGCTGCTTCATCCCACTTATTTAGGGAACAAAGTTTCACAGCATGATGATCTTCGAGAAGCTGGAGTGGGAAATTTCAGCTACCCAGTGTAGACTAGGAGCCTTCTTACCTTACATCTTCCACACTCCATCTCCTTCCTTCTGAGCTGGGATCCATCCCTGCAGTTTCATCCCTGTCACATATTCTTAAGGTATTTGTCCCTGAAGTGTAAATGTTGAAACGATGTTGGCATCACTATGATCGTTTTCAGTTTCTGTGAGTGTGTGGAAAAGCCTCAGGGTATGAGATGATGATAGGCACTGAAAAACACCTTTCACTGGGAGGAGAGTCAGCCACAGGTATTGCCAGCAAGCTCTAGAAAAACTGGGCAGAACTGAGTGACAGGTCCCTGCTTTTCCCCTGCCTGAGGGACAGGAGAGGGAGGTGGTCTCCTGAAACACAACACCAAGAGAGTCCCTGAAGGGAGAAAAAGTCCCTGCAGCTCTGGTTTGCAGAACCTCTGTGTGGTTTTCATGGAGACACCCACACCTGGATGCTGAGGCTTGGTGCTAGGCAGGAGGATGGAGATCCAGACCCACCTCTGCTGGCTCCCCCTGCTCATGGCAGGTCGTGCTGGCCCTCTCCAGCACAGGATGGCTGCTGCCTGCAGCCAGAGGTGCTTTTTGAAGGTGACAGAAAAACTGATGGATCAAAAGTTTAGCCCAGGGGCTGCTGTCAGTTTGCTCAAGCAAAATAACTTCATACAGCTTTCAGAGATTGGTGGGATCTCCCTGTGCAGGAAGGAACCATAAATGAGAAAATTTTCTGGAGAGAGAGAGACAAACTCATGCTCCAGGGCCTCCCAGCTGAGTGCAGATGGGGGAAAGAAAGGGTTGTGGCACTGGAAGAATGACAAGCAACAGGGCCAGTGTTGGGCTGGGGCAGAAAAGCAGGAGAGGACCCCAAAAGGCACAAGGAAGGGCAGGTCCTGTCACTGAGCACTGCAGAGCAAAGCCAGTCCCATGTAATTAAATCTAACATACATATATTTACACAGCACACATCTATCCCTCTAAACAGAGATACTCACAGAGAGACACAAGAGCATCTTATTTTGCTATGCTACACCACCCAGAAAAAGCCAGCCCAGAGCCTAAATGTCTCTGAGGTGGCCAGAGCCATTTGAAAGGCACCTGGTACCAAGATTTCATGTTTGAACACTTTATCCTGGTGTTGAGTTAATCATTAAACCAAGACAAAGAGTTTTAAACCAACTGTTTGAAAATCAACTGCATTGCAATTCAGACAGACACCTGTCCTCTGCCAGGCCACAGCTTTAATAAACACACCAGGCTCATGCCAGAGCTCACAGAGGATAACCTGTAAGCACTGAGTGACAGATTTGACACTTTTTTTTGAGACATACTAGAAATCCCAATTGCTGGAATCGATGGCAAAATTTCTCTCCTCTAGAGTTTTATTTGTAACCTCTCAGCCCCTTGCCTTGGGAGCCAGGGGCAGGGGAGAGGAGGGGTGAGAGGTAACTTTGCCAGGAATGTTGTTTTAATGATGCTCTGTTTATGTGATGATTTGGAGTAATCTGAAACCTCCACATGTTCTTGTTTTGTTTTGTTTTGTTTCAATCTTGCATTATGTGGGTATGGTTTAGTTCCTTTTTACTTCCCTGTGCTTACAGGGATACAAGTGCTAGCTGGGACTTAAACACAGGGTCCTGACATTGAAAGGACATCACCTGAGAGCAGGTGACTTCTGCTTTGAAAGCTCAGACATGGCTTTTTTATTTCTGCTGTGTTTCAGATGGGCTGGGACTGCAGTGGTTTATCCTGGATTTTGGCAAGTAGGAAGATAAAATTGGGATCAGACCCCAGCCCAGCCTCCCTCCCACCCTCCTGAGGAAACAGACTCAGGTCCCTGGGCAGCCAGCAAGGGGCACACAGTAGGCAGCACTGGCAAAATGAGGCTCCTGTTTCCACTTGTCCTGGGCTGACTCTGAAGTTGAGCTCTTGCAGTGTGATGACTTTTACAAGTGTGGGTGAAAATGCTGCAGGACCACGAGGTGAACAAAATGCTCCAGTTTTGCTTCCTCTGGTGATGGTGGTGAGGGGAAGAGGGCACTTCTCACCTCGAGGGATGCCCTCAGACCTTGTTTTGACCTCGGTGCTGGGCTTTGGTACCATCACAGGGCTGAGCCCCCTGGGCAGGGCTCCAGGGCCAGCTCCTGGTCACAGGCTGCCAGGCAGGAGACAGGCAAGAGAGAGCTGTGACTCCGAGGGCTGATCTGGAGACTTGGCATCCTTAACTCAGTTCCAGGTTTGACCTGTAAGGACAAAGAGACCACATGGCAGCGACTGTGCTCTGCCTCTGTGCCAGGCTGCCAGTGGGGGGCTTGTTCTTCTTTGCTTTGGGTTCTATTTTTAGGTAGAGCCCAGAGACACGGCGCTGCAGGGAGGCACAGGCAGGGCTTCACCCTCCAGAGCACAGACAGTATTTGAATATGTGATTTCAACAGGAATTTTGCTTGTCTGGAATCGCACACATTAAAGCTTTTGGAACAAATGTTTCTTAATTACTCAGTTGTGTTATAAACATGATTTTCCCTGGTTGGATGATTGCTGTTGGGATTGTCATTATCATCGTTACTCCTCTGCCTCATGCAGCCCTGGCACAGGCAGGGACCAACTCACCTGGTGTTTTCTGTGCCTAAACCATAACATTCCTCATCCCAACAAGCTCTCAGCCCACAGATCCAGATCCATGAGAGAAGGGAGCTGTTAGCTCTCGTTTACAGTTCAGTTACATACAACAAACAGGGCCACTGCTCTTTTCCAAAGTCACCTGCAAGGTCACTACAGTGCTCAACAGATTTGTGCAATACCTGAAAACTTTACCCCAGTTCCTGGAATGAAGTAGATCATCACAAGGAGCATAAGTGCTTCACTTTGTGCTGGAGTTCAGGGGACATCCACCGTTCAGAAATTGGATTTGTGTTGGTTTGGTCTCAGCCTGGGCCATGTGTCCCCTCGGTGCCATGGCCACGCCCCAGCTGCTGTGTGCACCTGAGTCCCGGATCGTTTGAACCTGTTGATTTGCACTTCCCAAGCCCAGAGCAGTTACATTTAGCAGGTGATTGACATATTGAGGAAGATTTAATTGAACTGGCCCTCTCAGAGACAGCATTATTGGGACTTAGATCCTTTCCACTCAGCTTCTGGAGGCACATGTCAGAAAGGTTATGAGCAAATTTCCCGCTTGGAAAATCTGATGGGCGACCAACACCGCACAGTTCATTCTCATTAGTGACAGGAAAACACCACGGGTGTTACCTGAATATTTCTGCTCTCTGCCTGCAGAAGCAATACCCAGTCTGATTCTGAGTCCCTCTTTTCCAGGACAAGCAATTTGATTTATTACCTCATAATTCATGCTGTTCCTGCAGATCACCAGTCACTAATCTTACAGGGGGCTGGATAAATGTTACAGCCATAAATGCAGGACAGAGGAGGGTCCTCATGCAGGAGGTCTGTGGCACTGGTTTTTAAAATGCTTTTGCTGAATGGTAACAGCTGCTCCTGTAAACCTGCTGCCCAGTGACTGCCCTGCTGCCCGTGGGGAAGTGATGTCAATCTGATGCTTTGACAACATTTCACATTTTGGATGTTGAAACATTTCAAAATTGTTGTACTCTTTTGGTGTGATTATGACAGAAATAAACCCACATAAACCCCATGAGGTCCAACAAGACCAAGTGCAAGGTGCTGCACCTGAGCAAGGGCAATCCCTTCTGTCAATGCACACCGAGGGGTGAATGGATTGAGAGCAGCCCTGCCAAGGAGGACCTGGGGACACTGATGGATGAAAACACCCAGCCATGTGCAGCTGCAGCCCAGAAAGCCAACCCCATCCTGGGCTGCATCACAAGCAGTGTGGTCAACAGGCCAAGGGAGGTGATTGTCCCCCTCTCTCTGCTCCTGTGAGACCCCTCTTGGTGTGCTGCATCCAGGCCAGGGGCCACCAGCACAAAAGGACATTGACTTGTCAGAGTGAGTCCAGAGGAGGCCACAGAGATGCTCAGAGGGCTGGAGCACCTCTCATCTGAAAATGAGCTGAGAGAGTTGAGGCTCTTCAGCCTGGAGGAAAGAAAGCTCCAGTGAGACCTTACTGAGGTCTTCAAATACTTGAAGAAAGAGGATTTACAAGAAAGATGAGGAGAGTGACAAGGACAAGGGGTAACCGCTCCAAACTGAAAGAGGGCAGGTAAGAGAGAAGGCATGTAAGAGAAATTTGGAAGAAACCTTTTACTGTGAGGGTGGTGAGGCACTGGCACAGGGTGCCCAGAGAAGCTGTGGGTGTCCCATCCCTGGAAGTGTCCAAGGCCAGGATAGGGCTTGAAGCAACCTGGATAGTGGAAGGAGCTTGACTGTGAGCTTGGACTAGATTATCTTAAAAGATCCTTTCCAACCCAAACCATTCTTTGATTCTGTGAATTTAATAAGCTAACCAAATGTATTTATTAGTCAGTTCCAAATCCATTTGCCTGGTGCCCAGAAGTGTGGCTGGGACTGAGCTGAGGGGCTCCCCTGGAGGAGCAGAGGGACTCTGAGTGCTGGTGGGCTCCTGCAACACTCCCTGACCCCCATTGCTTCATCTCTCCTTGAGAGTTAATCTCCTCTATGAAATTTGACATTGAAATGCCTCCCTTACACAGCAGATTATGATTGTAATTAGCTACAGGATAAATAGCACTGTATTGAGTATTACACTAGACTTCTCCTTTATTCTGTCACTGAAGCATGTTTTTCCCCTATTGCTTCTCCCAAATCATCATGAGACTTTTGTGAAGAGAATATTTGCACAAAAAGCTGTGGGCAATTGCTCTTGAAAAGATTCTTGCAGTTACTTAATACTGTGAAAGGGCAAAATGAAATGCTATTTAAATGTATTTTCATGCTAAATTAGAATAATGAAACTTCCTCTTGATGCTCTGGCAATGAAATTGGAGACAACTCACTTTACCCAGGTAAACTGTGCAGACTGGGAGCAGCTCCTCAAACAGGAGGAACGGAGATTGTCCGTAGATGCATTTCTTTTAATATTTTAGGTGGCTGTTTGCTCTTTAAAAAATTAAATTATTGTAATAATTTGAAAACTAACTTTTAGTGTGTCACAAGATGAGAGAAAGAGGATTCTTGATGGGAATCAGGGAAGCTCCTAGCTGCCAGTGAAAAACAAGGCTGGATCCAGTTTCAGGGGTCCCAGCATGAGGAGCTGGAGAGGGACTGTGTTCAGCAAAAGGAAGTGACATTCTCTGAACATCATCAAGGAGACAGAAGACACCACAGTTTCATGGTACAGCATCCTCAGGCTCCTCTGGGACCCCTGCTGCTCCTCCCATCCTCCCAGCTCCTAAAATCACCCCAAAACCTTTAGCCACGAGTATCTGCTGCAAGCAGCATCCTCCTCTCTAAGTGACATCATTCCCTTCCCTCTGGAGAAGGGTTTGTAAACAAACCCTCTCCTCTGTGACAAGCCATTAGTTCAGGTAGTGCTGTGGCTCTGAATAGAAAGTCCCAGCGCCAGCCAAAGCCCAGAGCTGATATTTTCTCCGTGGCAATGCCCTTGTGCTTCCGTAGCTCACAGCTCTGGAGCAGCGTGTGGCCGGGCTCGCCATATGTGCTGCAGTTTCTGCCTGCCCGTCCTCACTGGAGCAGCATTCCAGCCTGGATCTGTGGCTGGGCAGTGATAAAGCCCTGGAAATGAGACCTTTATTCCTGCCCTTGACCTTACCAGTGTCCACAGTCCTCAAGGTTAAGTTTGTAGGCACGAGATGCTCGTGTTGATGATGTTTCTCCTTCTGTGATTCATTCCCAAATCTCCTGATCCTATTCCTGACGCAAATAGGCTGGAGCTGCAGGAAGAGGAATAGGGTTAGGAAGCCCAGATGTGCAAAGAAGAAGGCAGGAGAGGAGTGGCAGCACTTCCCAGCTCTGGTAAATACAAATAGCCCCATTGAGAGACAGGGATGATCTCAGCAGCTCCAGGACAGAGGTGTTCTCAAGTATGCACATCCTGGCAAAAATGCTAACACTCACCTTCTGTGTGTGTGTATTATATGTATGTGATTGTGTGTATAAATATACACATATGTATATAAAATGGGCTTTGCTGGTGTTTTTTTTTATATACATGTATGTGTATATGTCTGTATAAGTGTATATTTATACCTACATATGCATATATATTTGTGTGTAAATAGATACATGTGTAAATTCTCCTGTATCTCTCCTTTCTCCTTGATGGTGTCTAAATAACATCATTTCTCCATGCTGGACACAGTCCATCCTCAGTGTTCCTCCTGCTGGGGCCCCTGAACATGAATCCAGCCTTATTTCTCTAAAGGGAGCTGAAAGCTGTCCTAATTCCCAACAAGGAATCCTCTTTCTTCCTTCTTGTGACGGTTAAAAAGTCAGTTTTAAAGTGAAGCAGGCTATAAAAAAAGAAATTTAAAGGGGAAAAAAAAGGTCTGCAATATTATTAAAAATACATTTACTGATTTATTGTATAAGCACATACACACACACTCAGAAAAGCCCAGCCCAAACCACAACCCTGCACCTCACGCCTGACTCAGCACTAAGCAGCTCTCCTGATTATCATTTCACAACTCAGAGCACCTAACCTCACGTCAGATGTGTATTTTCCTGTCTACAGCTCACCTGAGGCTACGTGGAGCTCGCTGAGCTGCTGCTGCCTGTCTCAGCAATGGGAATACAACTTAATGATTCACTCCTCGCCAGGGCCAGCATGTCAGCCCCTCCTGATAGCACGACTGGTTTAACCTCTCAGGAATAGGAGCTACCCTGACACCTGATGTGTCACATCAGCTATCAGGATGCAAGAGAGAGATCTGGCTGCCCCATCTCCATAAATCCTTGATCTCTGTAGCAGGGCTGTCACTTCTCCCTGCAGAGGCTGTAATTTCGGGTTTGCTTTGAGCTGGCTGCGGCACACCTTGGGCTTGATATCTTCATCACCACTCAGAGTCTCTGTGCCAGCCCAGGATGGTGTTGCTGTGACTGCTCTCAATGATGGTGCAAGATGTCCAGAGGACTTCAAAGCCTGTGCAGATGCTTTTTAATGAAGCCTCGTAGTGAGCTGCAAAGTGAAGAAGGATCATTAAACGTCTGCACAGACACGGAGAGGAATTATCGCTGCTGAGACCTTCCCTTAAGGTCACACCACTGAGTGGGCTCAACCAGGACGGGGCAGCCCCCATGTCCTGCCCCACTCATTAGAAAGCACTTTCTTTTAATCAAATTGACATGTCTATAGCAGCAAAGTGGCCATAAATCACAGCATTGAAGCCTCGAGGCCAGTGCTGCTGCTCTGAATGCAGCTCAGGCAACCCACTGCTGCCCATCCCTCTCCACATCAGGGCGTGCCCTTCCTTCTTCTCTCCTGGAAAAAAAAAAAAAAAAAGTCCTGAAAAACTAGTCCAGCCTGGGAAAATCGCCCTTTCCAAACTGGGAAATGTCACCTATTACAAGAACTTTTTTCCCCCCCCGCCTTTTTTCACCCATCCAGTTTTTGTTTCCATGGAAACATGGCCAGTAAATCAGCTGGCCAGAGGCAGCCCGGGAGTGGGGAAACCCCTGGGGAGGTTTCCATACCTGAAAACTACAAGGGGTAATTTGCAAAACATAGGCTTTTTGTTCCTCGGGGGCTCCCAAGCCTCTCAAAATGTTTAAATGCAAATAAAAGATTAGTATGTTTCCTATGCCTAAATATAAGCACAGAGTTTAACAGCTAAACGTTCCCTCCTGAACCTGGGGGATGCTTTGGGGATTCTCAGCTTCAGGTGGAGATTCAGGTGGTGCATGGCCTTGCACTGGGTGCAGAGGGGTAAAGGAAGGGGAGATACAGGACATAAATAGGTGCATCTAAGTATTTACTCAAAGAAAAAGAAGAAGAGATTAAAAGCTACAAAATTTAAATACTTTCAATGTTTTTAGTGACAGAAAGCGCTGGTAAATGCAGCTATGGGGCAGGTCTGGAAACCAGAAATCACTTCCCATCAGTCAGAAATAGTGTCCAGCCCCGAGCATGTGCCCCACCATTCTAAGCCATCCCACTGCAGGGAAAACAGCCAGACACGATGCACATGGAAGAAATGACACCTTTTTGACCTATCAGCAAAGACGTTCCCAAAAAACATCTGCTCAACACACCCTTTCCCCAGGGTACATCATCTGGGATGGTCTCATGTTGGACACCCGGGCAAGCAAGGCTGAGGAAACCTGAGCCCGTGGCTTCGTCTTGTTGCTGACCTTCCCACTCGCTGTGTTTAATTCAGAAATCCAATTATACCACTCTTAAATCCCCAAATCTTGTGCTCTTTCTCCTGTGCACATCTCCTCTCCAGCCCTGATCAATATTTCCAAGCCTCTTACCGGGGAGCAAACCACAACTGCGCTGCAGGATTTGCTCTCACGCCGCCAAAGCAAAGCCCTTCCCTGCTGCTGCCCACGAGCCTGCCGTGCTGGGCAGGAAAAAATCACTAGGGGGGGGGTGGATGTATCTAGTCCACCTCTCTGCCGCTAGAAAATGAAAATGAAAAGGCAGCTGTGGGTCTAGAGGCGGCGGGGGCTGGCAGGCAGCGGCGTGTGCTCCCTCTGCCGTCGCGGCCGCAGCAGTGATGGACTCCGGGCAGGGATGCACAAAGCAGGGAAGGTCCAGCCTAAGACCGTGTTTTCCCATTAAAGTAAGAGTTTCCGTAGCTGATGAGGATGCTCTCTGCCCGGCCACCTGTGTCAGGCTGCTCCTGGCAGGTAGAAAGGCAAGCTGGAGAAAATGTCTGTGAGGGAGCTGTGGGGACAAAAGCATGATATGATGATTGCTCTGGAGCCCCTTGGTCAGGTTAAATCTGTGTTTCACAGCAGTGGCCAAGGGCTCAAAGAACAGATTTTTGGATCAGTGGGTGCCTCCATAGGGACAATATTTATTCCTGGAAGCTTTACAGTGCACACACTGACTTGTATCGGCACTGCTGCCCCTCTTAGAGAGGCTGCAGCATCACTCAGAAGTCAGCTGCAGGAAGGAGGTGATTTTTATCCCCCTCAGCTCCCTTGCAACATCAGCCCAGCCAGCCCTGAGAGACTCTGCTTTCCCTTGCAGAAGGTTTAACCCATAATCAAATATTGTGTGATTGGGGCAGATGTGTCACGAGCTCCAGGACATGTCAGGGATGCAGGCAGAAGCACAGCTCTGCCCCTGTCAGTGTCTCCCAGGGCTCAGCTCTGAGATGTGCCTGTCCTGAAAGCAGGCAGAGGTTGAGCACTGCTTGTTCTCTTTCCCAATGCAAGTAGGTGGCCAAGCCCACTGTCTGAAACACAGGGCACTGAAAGGTGCTCCAAGTTCTCTCCAGAACCTTCTTTTCTCCAGTGTGAACAACCCCAGGCTGTCTCCAGGAGCAGGGGCTCCAGCCCTCAGAGCACCTTCATGGAGTCCTCTGAACCTGCTCAAGCAGCTCCATGTCTTGGTTATACCTAGGACCCCTGAATAATTTGTATCACTGTTTATCTCACCTTAAAAATATATTCCAAATCCTTTTTGTCTGACATTCAGGGGTTTCCCTGGGTCAGGATACCCAAAGTTACTGTGGGTAGCTGCTAAGTGTGACAGTACAGTTACACTGCAGTTACTACTGAGTTAAATGCACGTAATTAGCCATTTGCTAGATCTTTATTTCAAAACATCTTCAAACCAGGGATGTGCCTTGCACCCAGTAGCACTGGTGGCTATCTCCACTTCCCCATCCAGGCTGTGGAAGTGACATTTCTCTTTGTGGATGGGGTAATGAGGAGGACCCAAGTGCCTGCAAAGCCCCCCCCGCTCCATGCCTTCAGCACCAATCCCATCAGAAAGGACCCAGAGGACAGCAGCTGGGGACATACATGCATGTTTTCTCTAAGTGGGGAGGATGGCAAAATTGGCACGGGGCCAGTGGGAAGTATTTGTAAACACTTTGTAAATGATCCAATTTTCCTGAGCATCTGTTCACAACTCACTTGCCAGCTCCATGGAACCAGTGCTGGTTGCTCAAATGGCAGAGGCTGGAAAAACCCCAGACTCTCAGTGACTTCCATCCCACCACTGGAGCAATTAATTCCCAGCAGCTTCACTCTGACAACTCAGGCTCCTTGAGATAATCAACCCCCTTGTCAGGAAGGTGCCTGCACCATTATTGCAGAACAATGTGCTCCAGCCCACGGACACTCACAGCTGGCCTCTCATCAGCACCCCTTGCCATGGCCAGGACATTGCCTGCATTCCTCCTGCAAAGATGCTCACAGAGGTTTGAGCAGGTGCCTTTGCCATGCTGGAGCTAGGGCCAGCTATGACTAAAGTCTAGTTTGGTCCTGGTTGAGCCAGCAGTAGTGGGAACAAGTGTTTTCCATAGGGGGTTAAATATTACAGCAAGCTTGACACAGTTTTATAGGTTTTTGGATAAAGACTGAGCTCAGGAATTGGCAGCAGCCTGTCGAGATGAAATGACCTCGTGTGATCTCTGATTTCTGTGTCCTGCTATGCCCTTTCCCATTGAAAGTAATCAATTCTTTTAAAAAATACACAATATTTTGCAAAAGGGTTTAATCTCAATAAAAAGCCTGGAAAGAAGGCATGAGGACACCAAGCTCCACAGACCTGAACAAGTAGTGATGATCCAGTAGATATTTAGTGCTGTGGTCCCAACCACGTCTTCATCTGCTTAAATTTTTTTCCCTTTAAATTGGCTTGGAATCACAAGACCAAATCTCCATTTCCAGCATAGATTGGGACTCTCTCTGGGCAGCCTGGATCTGCAGGCAGGACACTTCAGCATGGATTTGGAGCAGACTGAAGAAGCAGAAAGGATATTCTGGTTCTTCATCCCATCCTAGCTCACTCTCCCAAAGACCACAAGGTGTTTCCTGCTTGTTACCATCACCTGGGAATTTCACATGGAAAATTCCTCATTACTGAAGGATGCAATGATTCTAGGGATGCCTTTCCTCCCCACTCTTTTCTCACTCCAGTAAATTAGTGCTTATCTGGGAAATGAGCTCAGACATTGCCCCAGGGTGGGTGCATCTGCCAGCCCAAGCACTTGCCATCAGTGCCCATCTCACCCTGGCCTGGGGTTTTCAGAGGTGATCTATTAGTTTGTTTATTTTCCCAGATGAAGATGACCCATTCATGGCTCCTCATCTCTTTGTCCTCATGCTAATAATTAGAGCAGTGAGAGGCCAGGGGAGCACGCCTGGCATGGCTGGGAAAGAAAAATTCTCCTGCCTCGGGTAGGGTTTCTTCAGCCAAAGGAGAAATGGCTAAAAAAAGAAAAGAAGAAGAAGAAAAAAAAAAAGCCAGCAGCCCTTAGGTGGGCTGTGTCTGTCTCTAGGACAAAATCTCCCTCCCCACAGCTCCCGATACAGAAAGGGAAGGTAACATCTCCATCAAGAAGGAACCACAGAAAAGGCAGGGAAGGGAAGAATCACAGCATGTTGGGTGAACAATGCAGGATCTTGTGCTAAAAACTAAAGCTGTTGGAGGTTCAAACTCCACTCTCATACACTGCCATCATCAGCAATCGTTTACCTGGATTTAACAGGATGATCTATTTGAACCAAGAGGGGAAATTCTGTTCCTTACTGTATTCCTCAGAAATCCCTGTGGGTTTCTTGCCATGCATCCTCATCTGTAGATGAATTCTGGAGTTGAAAAACCCAACCAACCTTCAGACTGGCCTTGTTTCAGTGACTTTAGGGCTTTGGGGATGCTTTTGGGAGACATGGGCTCACCTAGGTGAGCTTCTTGTTGTAAGGATGTTCCATGGGAATACTATCACCCAATGCCATAGTTTTGTCTAAACCAGGTGGTGGTGGATTAAAGAAACTGAGTTTGTGTGATTTTTTTTCCTGGTCACTCTTTTGCTCTGTCTTTTCCCTTACTTCTCACTGGGAAAGTGGATGTGAAATTATTTGACTGATTCCAGAGCTGGTTGCTCACAGACCAGCTTGTTGCCACAGAAGAGCAGTGGTGTGTCACCTCACCTGCCAAAAATCCCCAGATCAAACTTCCTCATCCTAAAAAAAAACCCCATTTCAGGCAGCAAACTCATTGCTGGCAGCTCATGGGGTGGATGTAATGGGATAAACTCTGGCTCAGAATTGGAGATGGGCTTGCAGGAGAGAGGATGATCATCTCTTCAGACTTCTGCAGCTGGTGCCATGGCTCCCACACCCCCACTGCAAAGATTTTCCTTGAGGCTTTTCTTCACTGAAAGTTGGGGGGAAAAAAAATCAGTCTTGTGGTTAGTGCATCTTGGGGTCTTTCAGGCTCATCAGTTCAATTTTTTTCTTCTAGTTGTCATTACCCTGCCTGTAGTCGGTTTTGTGTTCTTGATTTAATACTAATGAAGTCTGGAGTGGAAAGTCTGGGTTATTTTTGTTGGGATTCCATAGACTCAAGTTCCCAGAAGAACAGTCTAACACTGGGAATTAACTGGAGTGTTTTTTGTTGGGCCCAAGCAAGCAAAAGTCTGGTTTCAATGTGTAATAAAACCAGAATGATACCTACAGGATAAAGGGCAAGACACACCTTGAACTGGCATGGTGAAATTACCTGTAAGCATGCAGATTGAAAGGAAATGGCTCAAATGCATCCAATAGGAAAAATTAATGATGTTCTGGGTGTTGGGTTATGAAAACAGAGGCAGGAGAAGCCCTTGGCTGGGCAAATTTCCATATCAAAGAAATAGAAAATATCCATTATTTCCAAAATAAAGCTACACAGATTATTCTGCTGGTTGTACACAGTGACTATCACCTGCCTTTGAAATGAGGTCTGGTTTTGCTCTGGTGTCTGAGACACCCAACTCACCTTTAAAGGTCCAGCTCCCTTCACCTGGGTCAGGCTGCTCAGAGTCCAACCTGAACTTGAATGTTTCCCTGGGTGAGCATGATCAAGAAAGACCCAGTTTGGTCTGGCCTCCGGTGAGAAGGAGGATCCAGGAGACAGGAGAGGATATTCAGGGCTTTTTAAATCCCTTAATAAAATCTCTNTGCAAAGATTTTCCTTGAGGCTTTTCTTCACTGAAAGTTGGGGGGAAAAAAAATCAGTCTTGTGGTTAGTGCATCTTGGGGTCTTTCAGGCTCATCAGTTCAATTTTTTTCTTCTAGTTGTCATTACCCTGCCTGTAGTCGGTTTTGTGTTCTTGATTTAATACTAATGAAGTCTGGAGTGGAAAGCCTGCATTATTTTTGTTGGGATTCCATAGACTCAAGTTCCCAGAACAGTCTAACACTGGGAATTAACTGGAGTGTTTTTTGTTGGGCCCAAGCAAGCAAAAGTCTGGTTTCAATGTGTAATAAAACCAGAATGATACCTACAGGATAAAGGGCAAGACACACCTTGAACTGGCATGGTGAAATTACCTGTAAGCATGCAGATTGAAAGGAAATGGCTCAAAGGCATCCAATAGGAAAAAATTAATGATGTTCTGGTGTTGGGTTATGAAAACAGAGGCAGGAGAAGCCCTTGGCTGGGCAAATTTCCATATCAAAGAAATAGAAAATATCCATTATTTCCAAAATAAAGCTACACAGATTATTCTGCTGGTTGTACACAGTGACTATCACCTGCCTTTGAAATGAGGTCTGGTTTTGCTCTGGTGTCTGATGACTCCAACTCACCTTTAAAGGTCCAGCTCCCTTCACCTGGGTCAGGCTGCTCAGAGTCCAACCTGAACTTGAATGTTTCCCTGGGTGAGCATGATCAAGAAAGACCCAGTTTGGTCTGGCCTCCAGTGAGAAGGAGGATCCAGGAGACAGGAGAGGATATTCAGGGCTTTTTAAATCCCTTAATAAAATCTCTAAAAGGGATTCAGGCTGGGAGCAGCAGCACCGGGACACGAGGCTGCAAGAGGGGCCATGCTGTGTGGCTACAGCAAGAGGCACTCCCTCCTCCCCTCCCTCTCTCAATCTCTAACTCCCTCCATCAGTGTGTCCTTCCCCTTCCCCTTCCTTCCTTCCTTCCTTCCTTCCTTCCTTCCTTCCTTCCTTCCTTCCTTCCTTCCTTCCTTCCTTCCTTCCTTCCTTCCTTCCTTCCTTCCTTCCTTCCTTCCTTCCTTCCTTCCTTCCTTCCTTCCTTCCTTCCTTCCTTCCTTCCTTCCTTCCTTCCTTCCTTCCTTCCTTCCTTCCTTCCTTCCTTCCTTCCTTCCTTCCTTCCTTCCTTCCTTCCTTCCTTCCTTCCTTCCTTCCTTCCTTCCTTCCTTCCTTCCTTCCTTCCTTCCTTCCTTCCTTCCTTCCTTCCTTCCTTCCTTCCTTCCTTCCTTCCTTCCTTCCTTCCTTCCTTCCTTCCTTCCTTCCTTCCTTCCTTCCTTCCTTCCTTCCTTCCTTCCTTCCTTCCTTCCTTCCTTCCTTCCTTCCTTCCTTCCTTCCTTCCTTCCTTCCTTCCTTCCTTCCTTCCTTCCTTCCTTCCTTCCTTCCTTCCTTCCTTCCTTCCTTCCTTCCTTCCTTCCTTCCTTCCTTCCCTCCCTCCCTCCCTCCCTCCCTCCTTTCACCCTTCCTCCATCCTCCCATCCCTCTCTCCATCCTCCCTCCAGCCCTCCCAGCTTCCCTGGGTCTTTTCAAACAGGCTCCCCCATTCAGAGGGGATTTCTCCACGCCAGGCCGATCAGGGGGATTAAAGAGCAATTAAACCTGATAAATTATCTGCCTGAAACATTTTTTCAAAGTGGCCACTGTGCTGGAGCAAAGTCCCTGTCGCTTCATTTCCTCTGTGAAGGGGGATCAGGGCAGATCAAGCCCCCGCTGACCTCCGCCTGTGCCGGGCAGGGAGCGGCGAGGGAGCACCGAGCTCCCCTCCGCGCCCCAGCGCAAGCGAAACCGGCCCCTCCGCCCCTTTTGGCAGGGCTTCAGTCTTTGGGAAGCGGCAGGGATGCCTCCCAGGCTGAGGCGAGCAAAGCGGGAACGGGAGCAGCCTGCTTCCTTTAAGGCTAAACAAACAGCCTTCGTCTTCAAAGCTCGCAGAAATCGTTGTCCTAATTTCTCTCCAATTTGATATTCTGCATCTGCTTTCGTGAAGACTCCAGCTGCCTCTCACTACAAGCCTTTTTCAGCTTTGGCTTGGCAGTAGGGGACTTTAATGGCAATTTGGAGTGTCCTCAGTTTAAATAAACCCCAGATCCACACCAGTCCTCAGGGATGCTCCAAAATGCACTGTGCTTTCTAACTGGGTGCTTTGAGCTAGTGTACAATCCCAGCCTGTTTTATCCTNAACTGGAGTGTTTTTTGTTGGGCCCAAGCAAGCAAAAGTCTGGTTTCAATGTGTAATAAAACCAGAATGATACCTACAGGATAAAGGGCAAGACACACCTTGAACTGGCATGGTGAAATTACCTGTAAGCATGCAGATTGAAAGGAAATGGCTCAAATGCATCCAATAGGAAAAAATTAATGATGTTCTGGTGTTGGGTTATGAAAACAGAGGCAGGAGAAGCCCTTGGCTGGGCAAATTTCCATATCAAAGAAATAGAAAATATCCATTATTTCCAAAATAAAGCTACACAGATTATTCTGCTGGTTGTACACAGTGACTATCACCTGCCTTTGAAATGAGGTCTGGTTTTGCTCTGGTGTCTGATGACTCCAACTCACCTTTAAAGGTCCAGCTCCCTTCACCTGGGTCAGGCTGCTCAGAGTCCAACCTGAACTTGAATGTTTCCCTGGGTGAGCATGATCAAGAAAGACCCAGTTTGGTCTGGCCTCCAGTGAGAAGGAGGATCCAGGAGACAGGAGAGGATATTCAGGGCTTTTTAAATCCCTTAATAAAATCTCTAAAAGGGATTCAGGCTGGGAGCAGCAGCACCGGGACACGAGGCTGCAAGAGGGGCCATGCTGTGTGGCTACAGCAAGAGGCACTCCCTCCTCCCCTCCCTCTCTCAATCTCTAACTCCCTCCATCAGTGTGTCCTTCCCCTTCCCCTTCCTTCCTTCCTTCCTTCCTTCCTTCCTTCCTTCCTTCCTTCCTTCCTTCCTTCCTTCCTTCCTTCCTTCCTTCCTTCCTTCCTTCCTTCCTTCCTTCCTTCCTTCCTTCCTTCCTTCCTTCCTTCCTTCCTTCCTTCCTTCCTTCCTTCCTTCCTTCCTTCCTTCCTTCCTTCCTTCCTTCCTTCCTTCCTTCCTTCCTTCCTTCCTTCCTTCCTTCCTTCCTTCCTTCCTTCCTTCCTTCCTTCCTTCCTTCCTTCCTTCCTTCCTTCCTTCCTTCCTTCCTTCCTTCCTTCCTTCCTTCCTTCCTTCCTTCCTTCCTTCCTTCCTTCCTTCCTTCCTTCCTTCCTTCCTTCCTTCCTTCCTTCCTTCCTTCCTTCCTTCCTTCCTTCCTTCCTTCCTTCCTTCCTTCCTTCCTTCCTTCCTTCCTTCCTTCCTTCCTTCCTTCCTTCCTTCCTTCCTTCCTTCCTTCCTTCCTTCCTTCCTTCCTTCCTTCCTTCCTTCCTTCCTTCCTTCCTTCCTTCCTTCCTTCCTTCCTTCCTTCCTTCCTTCCTTCCTTCCTTCCTTCCTTCCTTCCTTCCTTCCTTCCTTCCTTCCTTCCTTCCTTCCTTCCTTCCTTCCTTCCTTCCTTCCTTCCTTCCTTCCTTCCTTCCTTCCTTCCTTCCTTCCTTCCTTCCTTCCTTCCTTCCTTCCTTNCACTGTGCTTTCTAACTGGGTGCTTTGAGCTAGTGTACAATCCCAGCCTGTTTTATCCATCCTTTTCCTCTGTCCCTTCAGCTAAGGGTCCATAAAACTGCTTTTCTTTTCAGCCCTGTGCTCCTGCCCAACTCAGCTGCCATCTGGATCCATCTCCTCCCAGCTGATTACCCACAGCCTGCCCTCAGCCACAACAGACCTGTGCCTGCTCCCATCATGGGTTTATCAGCAAAACGAGCTCAGCCCCATGAGCTACTCTGGGTTTTGGGTGCTGTAATAAGGAGCAGGATTCAGTCCCTAAGACAAGATCTTTGATTTCAATAGGAAGGTTGAAGAGCAGCATTTCTGGCCTTTGCATTTCTCTGGTTTTCTTTCACACACCTTCACTCCATTCATTAGAATAGGAAAAGATGCCACCAAAAAAATCTAATGATGCCTAAGTGTCTTATATTAATGAATGTTAATGTTAATGCAATACAGTTAATGCAATATGTCCACCCAAAAACAGAACAGCTCTGTGTGGGAGCACAGTTCTGGGTGCAGCCTTGCAAACTGTGGGAAAGGAGGGAAAGCAAGGACAAAAATAGTTTCTGATAGATTAATTAATTGAAAAAAGAGTGAGGTCAAGGATTAGACTGCCAGGAGTATGCTTCTAAAGATGCTAATGCAGTGCTATGCAGCTGTATCCAGATTTCATGTCCTTGCTGGAGCCTCCCATGTGGAAGTCCACCTCTTGCCTCTCAAGTCTAGTTATTCAGAAAGCATTTTGTTCAAAACTGGGGTGCTCAACTCTTCAAACAACAAATCACCACTTTTCTCTGGCCTGTCTGCTCTGTCAACAGCCTTGAAGATCTTGAGTGGTTACCCCTGAACTTGTACACCCAGAATCACTATGTGGAGAAATTCTGCAAAGGCCACATCCAGATCAAGAAGATGATCCTTGATGTTTGAGCTGGTGGACACCTCAAAATATTGGCTGAAATTTTAAAAATGCATTTTTATTTGTCCATATACTCATNCTGGGTGAGCATGATCAAGAAAGACCCAGTTTGGTCTGGCCTCCAGTGAGAAGGAGGATCCAGGAGACAGGAGAGGATATTCAGGGCTTTTTAAATCCCTTAATAAAATCTCTAAAAGGGATTCAGGCTGGGAGCAGCAGCACCGGGACACGAGGCTGCAAGAGGGGCCATGCTGTGTGGCTACAGCAAGAGGCACTCCCTCCTCCCCTCCCTCTCTCAATCTCTAACTCCCTCCATCAGTGTGTCCTTCCCCTTCCCCTTCCTTCCTTCCTTCCTTCCTTCCTTCCTTCCTTCCTTCCTGCCTGCCTGCCT
>VWYE01011295.1:112532-124006 GCA_013398995.1 Alaudala cheleensis
CTTTGGGAAGCGGCAGGGATGCCTCCCAGGCTGAGGCGAGCAAAGCGGGAACGGGAGCAGCCTGCTTCCTTTAAGGCTAAACAAACAGCCTTCGTCTTCAAAGCTCGCAGAAATCGTTGTCCTAATTTCTCTCCAATTTGATATTCTGCATCTGCTTTCGTGAAGACTCCAGCTGCCTCTCACTACAAGCCTTTTTCAGCTTTGGCTTGGCAGTAGGGGACTTTAATGGCAATTTGGAGTGTCCTCAGTTTAAATAAACCCCAGATCCACACCAGTCCTCAGGGATGCTCCAAAATGCACTGTGCTTTCTAACTGGGTGCTTTGAGCTAGTGTACAATCCCAGCCTGTTTTATCCATCCTTTTCCTCTGTCCCTTCAGCTAAGGGTCCATAAAACTGCTTTTCTTTTCAGCCCTGTGCTCCTGCCCAACTCAGCTGCCATCTGGATCCATCTCCTCCCAGCTGATTACCCACAGCCTGCCCTCAGCCACAACAGACCTGTGCCTGCTCCCATCATGGGTTTATCAGCAAAACGAGCTCAGCCCCATGAGCTACTCTGGATTTTGGGTGCTGTAATAAGGAGCAGGATTCAGTCCCTAAGACAAGATCTTTGATTTCAATAGGAAGGTTGAAGAGCAGCATTTCTGGCCTTTGCATTTCTCTGGTTTTCTTTCACACACCTTCACTCCATTCATTAGAATAGGAAAAGATGCCACCAAAAAAATCTAATGATGCCTAAGTGTCTTATATTAATGAATGTTAATGTTAATGCAATACAGTTAATGCAATATGTCCACCCAAAAACAGAACAGCTCTGTGTGGGAGCACAGTTCTGGGTGCAGCCTTGCAAACTGTGGGAAAGGAGGGAAAGCAAGGACAAAAATAGTTTCTGATAGATTAATTAATTGAAAAAAGAGTGAGGTCAAGGATTAGACTGCCAGGAGTATGCTTCTAAAGATGCTAATGCAGTGCTATGCAGCTGTATCCAGATTTCATGTCCTTGCTGGAGCCTCCCATGTGGAAGTCCACCTCTTGCCTCTCAAGTCTAGTTATTCAGAAAGCATTTTGTTCAAAACTGGGGTGCTCAACTCTTCAAACAACAAATCACCACTTTTCTCTGGCCTGTCTGCTCTGTCAACAGCCTTGAAGATCTTGAGTGGTTACCCCTGAACTTGTACACCCAGAATCACTATGTGGAGAAATTCTGCAAAGGCCACATCCAGATCAAGAAGATAATCCTTGATGTTTGAGCTGGTGGACACCTCAAAATATTGGCTGAAATTTTAAAAATGCATTTTTATTTGTCCATATACTCATGTCTTCTGCCTTTACTTTCCTTACATGGCCTCACAGAGTAATTACCTGCCTGAAACACACCTGCAAAGGGAAAATTGTAAGTTAGGAAAGACCTCCAGAAAAGTGACCTGGTTCTGAGGGCACCATCACCCCTTGAGGGCAGATCAGCACTGACCTGTGTGTCCAGCAGCATCTCAGCCCTGTGAACCATCACACTCCTGGGGGATTGTTTAGGAATAAGCTATGGATGGGTTGTCTGGCACTGGAAAGGCTGCCCAGGGAAGTGCTGGAGACACCATCCCTGCAGGGATTTAAAAGATGTGGATGTGGCACTTAGAGGCAAGATTTAGTGGTGAGTTTGGCAGTGCTGGATTAACAGTGGTTCTATTGAATGATCTCAGAGAACTTTTCCAACATAAACCATTCTATGGGCTGAGAATGACTTCAGGAATATGTCCCTAGCCAGTGAAAGAGAAAGATGAAGTCACTCTCCCAAAGACATGAGAAATTCTGATTTGAAATGGAGATTTCACCCTGGAACTGTTCATCTCTTCCCTTTTCTGGCAGAGATCAAAAATACAAGATATCCATGTCCTGGGAAGTTTTGGCAGTGTTGGCTGGGAGTGCAGATATTTAGGGGACAAAATCACTAGAAAAAAAGACTTCCTGCTTAGGGCCATTTGATACCAGAGGGGCCCAGGGCATACAACATCCATTCCCACACGAGCCCATCCATTTTAGGTCATCCACCTCCTGCTCACTGCCCTCCCTACAAAGTAAGTCCTTCTGCCCAGAGTGCCTCTCCTGCCCCAACAGACACTCTCCCAGCTAACACCACAACATGCTGATGTGTAGCAGCCAGGAAAACCCAGCACCTCCTTTCTCATTTCTGTCCCCTGCACCCGCATCTCATCTTCCTCTTCCTCTGCTGGGAAACGTCTCCTTTCCCCATGCCCATGCTCCCAGGCAGAGGCTCGCTGGATAACACAGCCATCATCACAATGCTCCTGCCATTAGGCATAATAATGCTGCTGGGATTATTTTCCTCCTACTATAAGTGATTCATTAAATTGATTTCACAAGGAACTGCTACTCCCTCTCCCAGCACCATCCGGAGCACGCTAGGAGTGCACGGCGTTATTTACATTTGTTTGCCCGTACCAAGGCTGACTGTAGCTCCATAAATATTTATAGAAGCCGTGTGTATCTACAATACCCAGTCAATTCTCAGCGAGTGGTGTGTGCGAGGCTTTCTGGTCTATCCTGTGGTTTTATATGAAACCGATGATGCAGAAAGGTAAGGGAAAAGGAAAGGACAAATTCCTGGTCCACATGAGCCGCTGGTGTTTGCCGGAGTGAGGGGAATCCACGCCTTGGGGAGAGGTCTCCCAGCACAGCCCAGTTTGCAGTTGCTTCATGGCACAAAAGTCCATAAGTCAGGGGAGCTGAGAATCAGCTCAGGAGCCAGCTCTGCCCGAGCTCAGGCAGCGCCAATGCCTGCGAGCCAAAGAGGGATGGATTTGCTGTCCTCCAGCAGTTGTGGCAGGCGGAGTGCCAAGTGGCATCTCCAGTGGGCACGGCTGGGCATCCGCTACCCGGGTTGCAGGGGGGATATTTACTGAATGACACTAATAAAACCCAAAAACAAAGCAGGCTAATGTCGGTAATTCCCTCGGACAATTTAAATGCACATATTTTAGGAGAGGAGCAGCATCCCACACATCCATTCTCACACACGCTCTCTAAATACCGAGAACAATGTGGCCGCTGCACTTTGGAGAAGAAAGTGAGAATAGATCTGGGGACTGGAAGTGCCAAGTAGAAGCCGCAGAGCCAAATGTCACAGAGCCGTGGGACTCCAGGAAAGAGCAGGAGAGACGGTGTGCGAGCATCCTCTCCGCAGAGACACGGAGGGACAAAGCTGTCTGCTCAGGGTCACGCCAGCAAGTGGCCACCTCGCTAGTATTTGCCTCACATGCTGCACTCGGCAAACATCCTGCGTCTTCGCGGGCAGCCTGAGCAGAATCGCCCCTGTGTCCGCACCCTGCTTTGCAGAATAAGCACACTGTGCAGTTCCTGCAATCCCGAATGGGTTTTGGACAATCGGCACCCTCTCCACCCTCATCCCGGCTGAAAGCGCGGCCACAGCTCTCCTTCCAAATGTCCTTCCTGCAGGACATCTCTCCAGGGCTGCAGAGAAATGTCACAGCGGCTCCCCTGTGCTGGCAGCAGCCCAGGAGCAAGGGAAGTGTCACCACTGGCGCCTTCCTGTGCCATCGTGGGGATCGCAAATTGCTGGAGACGTCCCGAGCACGGGACACGGACAGTCCAGGACCCAAATCCCAAATAGTGCCTAGGTCAACATTTGCATCACTCTTAGGGTTGTTTGCATCCCTCTTAGCACTGGAAAAGACATTTTCCACCCCTGATGAAACCAGGATTGCATGTGCTTTTCCCTGCTGCCCTGCAGAAACGGCCCCGGGCTCCTCCGCTGGGCAGGGTCGGGCACAGCCGCAGCTTGAGGCAGGTGAAGAGAGGGTTCCGTGCCCACCCAGAGGGGCAGGGGAACTGGCGAAGGGTCGGGAAGGCAGAGGGCACGCAGGGAGGATGCAGTCACCTTTGTTGGTGCTGACCCCGGAGCCCCGGCTTCTGTCCGTGCCTGAGGCCAGGCAGGGTGCCGCCTTTGTGGGGAGGCGAAGGGAAGTGCCCTCGCATCCCTCACGCTGACTTGCCTTCACCAGGGACCTTAATTCAGCAAAAACCGCAGCCGTCACGGATGGATGCGGAAGAGGGGAAGGGAGGGTTGGGGGCGATCGCTTGCGCGGTCCTTTTCATCGCTGTGCCCGGCTTCCTACAAACAGACGGCGGCAGCAGCCTCAGGGAGGGGACACAATCTCCTTCCCCAAGCCCCAACACCCTGCATCCCACCGCTCTCTGTGTCCCACAACCCGCCTGAGCTCTGGAGGGGCCGCGTCCCTTGCTGTGGTGTTTCCTGTCGGATGACACAGAGAATGCGAGGGTTTGGGCATTGAAGGAGGGGATTTTACCCCTTTGCATCCACTCCCTTTGACAGCTGAAAGGTGCCTGTGTGGCACCAGGGGCTGCCTGGAGCCCCGTGGCCTCCTCCAATCCCGGCCCCCAGCATCGACCGCGTTCACTCTCCCCCTCCACCTCCTTTCGGCAGCTCTTCTCCCAGATTTGGGGAGGCTCCAGCGCCGCTTTCCCTGCGAGGTGGAAAGATAGCTCCTTTAATCTCACCCCTAACCCCATGACCTTCCTCCCTTAAGGAGCTTTTCCCCTTCATGTCACTGCTTTTTAAAGCCTCCTTTACAAATAAAAGCAATTTCCTTTTGGAACTGTAGCTATGACATGGGGAGATGCGCTCTTTTTTTTTTTTTTTTTTTTGGACAATAAAGGGGTAAGAATGGGGGGCCAACTCCTTTTTGGTGTTTGTATTCGACAGGGTCTGTTTGTTTTGATACTTTACATAAGACTGTAAACACCAGGCGAGTTAAAAGCTTTAATTAAAAAAAGGTGGTGAGGTGGGGAAGGGAGGAAAAAGGGGAGAAAAAGCCTTTCAATTTACACAGTGACTTAGAGAAGCAGCCCCAGACAGACAAGATAAATACAGCCCGGGAATCCAAGAAAACTAGAGGGGAAAAAAAAATAAAGAATATGACGGCATCAACCTACAAAAAAGCATCTCAGCGCTGTGGCACGGCGCACTGCCCCGAGACCCCACCGATGGGCTGACACCGGCCCTCGCCCCTTTGTGCCGCCTGCAAAAATCCCTGCCGGGGAGGCGAGGGGGGTGACACCCTTGTCGCCGCCGCCCCACACCCTGGCTTTGAAGTTCCCGGGTGGGGTATTTCACTGCTCTCACGGGCCTGCAAGCGGAACGGGCAGGTCCCCGGTGGCCCCCGCCTCGCCACCCGGAGCGATGCAGCGGAGCAGAGCCGGGCGCTGGGATCTGGGCTCCGGGCGGGCCAGGCTGCGCTCCCGAACCCCCTCCCGTCGGGAACTCCTCGGGGGATGCCCGGGGGAGGCACGGCCCCGGGGTGAGGGGAGCTGTGGGGACAGGGCGGGGATGGGAACCCACAGCGGGTCCGGCCCCGTGCTGCCGCCGCCCGGCACGGTGACACCCGGACAGTGCCGAGACAGAACCGGGACCGCCACAGCCAACGGGACCGCGGCAGCCACGGGGACTGCGGGGAAAGGGAAGAATGAAAAAGGGGAGGGAAGGAGGGAGAGAGGGAGAGAGGGAGAGAGGGAAGGAAGGAGGGAAGGAGGGAAGGAGGGAGAGAGGGAAGGAGGGAGAGAGGGCNAGTTGCCCGTCCCAGACCATGCCAGCCCTTCCCACCCCTGTTTCCTCGCAGATTGGGTACTGCGGGCGTGGAGCAGAGGCCTCGCCCCCCCGGACCCCTGGCGCTGCCTTCCCCCGCCTCACTCCCGCTCCTCCCCGTAGTCTTCCAGGCCCGGCGGCCGCAGAGGGGCACGGGGAGGCTGTCGGGGTCCCAAAGCGGGCGGGTGAGGCGGGGAAGCTGCGAAGGACGAGGAAGGACGGGGCTCGGCGCTCTCCATCCTCCCCGCGGAACTTCCCACAGGGCAAGGAGTGGCGAGAACGAGCATCCTCCCCGTCCATTCTGCAGCCAGCCTGAGCCCCGGAACCGGCGCTCCCGCCTGGCTGACAGGGACACCCCACTGAGAACTGCAGTTTTGTTTGTCGCTTGTTAAAAGAAAAGGCAGTTTTTTGTTTGCATTTTGTGCTCTGGGGTCGGGGTGGGTTTTGGTTTTTGTTTGCTTGTGTTTGGGGGTTTTGCTTTGTCTTGTTTTGTTTTCCTGGAAAGCCTGAGGAAATGCAGCGTGTGTGCAGCGTGTCCTGGCCGTGCCCCCCGTCACTGCGTGCAGCCCCTCGCCCATCCCGGTCCCTCGAGAGGAGCAGGGGACAGCCCAGGGCGAGGGGACACCCCGGGGTAAGGTGTACCTTCACCGGGAGGAGCCGAAGTGCCCCACAGCCCGGCCCCAGCACAGCCCTGCCCGTCTCTTGGGCGGGAGCGGCTGTCGTGGACCCCCACCTCCGTTCCCCCGGGCACCAAACCCACGATGGGGCCGACAGGAGCTTCCCGACCCCCGGATTGCCCGGAAACCTCGGGCACGGAAGGACGGAGAAGGTGCAGAGAGCCCGGTCCTGCTGAGGAGGGCAGGGACTCCCCCAAACCTCTCTCGGAGCTTGCCCGACCCCGGAGCCTCGGCGGTGCGGGGTGAGCGCGGCTGGGCTCCCGGTCCGCAACAGCTGGAAAATAGCCTTCGAGAGACCATAAAAGTTGATTATCCGGTGGGGAGCTGGAGTGGAAATTACCTAGTTAATTAGAGCGGTGGCTTTATTCTGTCTGTGAGTAAATGCCGAGGTGTAAATCCAAGGGAATTTAGGGGAATTAGCTGCCTATGTGGAAAGTGCAGGAGCTGCTCCAGCATCTCGCCCCAGCTCCAGCTAATGCTGGGGTCGGTGTAGAGTTGCTGAACTTTACCGTCACAACAGCTCCTGTTGTGTCTGCACGGATTAACTCCTCCGAGTCACGGGAGAAGCGGGGAAACGCTCCCCAGTCGCGACACCCGCGGGTGTGCACGCCTGTGTAGGCGTTGGTGTACAGCGGGTGTGTGTGGAACGGGAGGACGCGTCACCTTGTTAAGATTAAATAAAAATTGTTTCCGGGAAATAATTCTGTACTTCTTTGAAGCTTTTCCGCCTCCACAACTACAGCTGAGCGAGCGAACGGCGATCCCGGCCGTGGCCCCGCGGATCCGCTCCGGGAGAGGCGCTGGATGCCCGGCGCAGCCCGGGACCGTGAGCCCGGCCAGGGGCAGAACCGGGGCCAGAGCCCGAGCATCCCCCGAGGGGACCCACGGAGCGGGGATGGCTGCACCGGCCATGTCCCACCCTGCTGCGGGTGCCAGACACTGCGGCCGGTTTTCTGCTTTTTTACAAAGGTGCCGTGGTGTAACTGAAAGACATAGGTGGAAGGTTTAGCTCCCAGCTTTATTTTTTAATCTATTTTAATTTTTTTTTTTTTTTTTTTAAGAAGGGGCCACGAACTATTTCTTTGCACAGGCCAAAAACTTTCCCGCAGCGAGTGATAGTTTCATCCCCGGTTATGCTTCGGGCTGGTGGGATTTTAAAGGACGGCTAGGTAAAACAAAGTCCAGGCACTCTGGGGAGGGAACCGTCACCCTGTGTCACCCAGTGTCCTGGCAGGGCCTCGCTGGCTCGGGTAGCAGGACTAGAGCTCTGCCGCAGAGGGCTGTGGGGGTCCAGCCACACAGCAGCGAACATTGCCCCCACCCTGGGAAACCGTAGGGCCTTTCCTTTCCTTTCCTTTCCTTTCCTTTCCTTTCCTTTCCTTTCCTTTCCTTTCCTTTCNGCCGACCACCATAATTTTGTGTTCTGGGCTGTTGTTTACCCTTACTCTCCACCTAATTTTGACAAAATTGAAAGCTTTTATTATCGTTGTCTGCCCCTTTTCGATTGAGGCCGGGAAGGCTGTCCCCAGTCCCAGCCGGCGGGCGGCAGGGGAGGGGAGGAGAGAGCGCTGCTCCCCGTGGGCAGGGGCAGGGCAAGAAGAGGGGCCGGGGGAGGGCAGGGGAAGGACGGGGCAGTGAGAGGACAGGGCCAGGGGCAGGGCGAGCCAGGGGCAGGGCCGGGCCAGGGGCAGGGCGAGCCAGGGGCCGGCACTCCCACCCCACCCGAGCACCCTCCCTCCCGTGGGAAGGGGAGGCGGTGGGGGGTGGCTGCTCCCCGTCACTCCCTGCTGCCAGCGGTAGCCGTGACCGAAAGCCACTTTCCCGAGCCAGGACTGTGACATTCACCCTCATCCGTTCCCTCTCGAGCATCCCCCGTGCCCCACACCGCTGCCCCCGTCCCTTCCGCAGGGAGCCCGTCTCGGGCCGGGCCGGGCGAGGCAGCAGCGGGCTCTGCCCTCGCCACGAACAGCTCATAAAATTTTCATGATATTGCAAGAAAGTGGAAGCCAGGGTTTCCAACCTGTCTGTTTGCTCCCGTTGATGGAGAAAGAATTCCCGCGTGAAGTGGATGGATGGGCTCTGCCGGTCCCACCACAGGCTGCGGGGTGGGACCCCGGCAAAGCGCCCCTCATCCTGCCCGGCATGGGGGGAATTGGGAAAATCCGGAGGTCTCATGGTTCTCGTTTTTGTGGTTGGCGGCGGTGCAGTGAGACCCCGGCGGCACTGGGGAAAGGCGGCCGTGCTGGCTGAGCTCTCCCGGCCCGCCGGCTCCAGGAAAGCCTGGATAGGGCTAGGCGGGGGTCGCTGCTGGTTTTCCCCTTCCAAAATTGGTGCGAGAGCCCATGGAAGGCCGGGCAACGCCGGGCACGCCGCCTGAGGCACGGCCAGCCTGGCAAAAGAGCAGCGACCTCTTCCCTGTCCTCTATCCTCCGCCAGCAGCTCCAACGCGCTGGCAAAGCTGCCTCAAAGGCTCCGCTTGGAAAAAAAAAAAGTGATGCCGGGTGTGAGCGGGAGGCACACGGGTGCTGCCAGGGTGGCGGCGATGTGCCCAGGCGGTGCCCACGGGGCAGCATCGCTGCCAGACCTCCCCCGGCTGCCCGGGCAGGGACTGGCTGGGAATGGGCAATCGCTGAAAAGCCGGCGAAATACGGTGCATGCCTGCCTTTTGCAGGCAGTCATTCCACGCTGGGAGAACGGGAGGTGCAGCACCTCCCTGGGCTTCCACTACTGCTCTGGGCATTTTGGCTTCCCAACATTTGTTGCTTTGTTTTGTTTTGGTGGGGTTTTTTTATTTGGCTTTTTTTTTTTTTTTTTTCCGAATGTGAGGAAAAGCTGGAAGGAGAGTTCGCTCGGAGGAGCGGCACAAACAGCCCAGCAGCCTGCCCGCAGTCCGGCCCCGGCCGCGGAGCCTGCCCGCTGCCCGCCGGCGAGCGGGGGTCGGCCGCAATCTCCCTCTCTCCATCCCCATACCGAGCTGCCGGGTTGTCATCCCGTTCCTAAAGTTCTTTGTGCCAAAAGCGCCGGGCAAAGGGAGGGCTGTGGGGGTTCCGCTGCACCCACACCCTCACCTATTCGAGGGAAGGAAAACATAAATTTTTTAAAGGGTGGCAGCACGGAATGAGCCTCATTGAAACTACGCGGAGAGCATAAGGAAAATAAATATGGCTGGTGTGCGGAGAGGTGACATTTGCAGGCACTGGGTCTGCGAAGGGAGGCTGAAGCAAAGAAGCAAACGAAGCCAAACTCCCATTTTCAAGCCAGCTCTCTCGGTGACCCACAGTGGTTCCCGAGGAAAAGCCCCCGCACGCCGCGATGCCGCTTGCCAGGCGACCGCAGACCGGCGAGCGATGGTGCTTCTGGGGAATGTTTCTACGGAGATTGAGCTCGCAGATAAAAATAACATTGGGAAAGGGAAAAAAAAAAAAAATAGAGCGTTCAGATTTCTTTGGTTCGGTATCAGATCACCCCTTCACCCCCCGCCGCCCCCCCGCTGCCTCTGCATACCTGAGGTGCTGGATTATTGTCAGAGAACAGGCAGATGCAGTAATTGTTTTGTACAGCTTTGTTTATCTCCTACTTCTGAGTTTACCTCAGGAATTCTCCTCCCTGTCCTATGTTGGGTAGAAATATCCCGGCGAAGGAGCGGGATAACGAATGGGAGTGTTAACGCTGTACCGGCAGCGAGCGGGCAGGTAACGAGGGGTTCAAGGAGGTTTAAAGTTTTTATCGGTAACTTGGGTCCGCCCGGGAGCGAAATATTTGAAGTGCAGCACCTTGAACACGTTTAATTATGGGGTAGTAGTAAAGCGAGAGCTTCCAAGTAATTAGAAAATACTTCTTGGGAGACAGGCTAATCGCTTTTCATGGGGCTCTTGAAGAAATTAACCTCTGGGTGCTTGTTTGAGCAAAAACAACTTTGGATCAGCCACTGCTGGTCTTCTCTGGTGGACCAGACCCGCTGTGAAATAAATAAAAAAAAACCCAACCAAACAAAAAACCCAAAAAACCACCAGAAAATTAGGAACATTAATTTAAAAATAAATACAAATGAAAATATAAAGGGAAAGAAAATAAATAAGAAAAAGTAAAAAGGAAAGCAAAAAGGGGAAGAAAGATGAATGAAAAAGGAAAAGAAGAAGAGGACAGGAAAGGCTCACTGTCCCTTTCCTTCAAGGTGGCGAGTGATGCGTGCCACCGCAGGGAAGCCATGTCCAAATAAAAATGTCACTCAGGGGGAGAGCCGACGGTCGGGATGCTGCGGACACTGGGGCCGAGCGGACACCTTCCCACCCTGCTCGGCCCTCGGAGGGGTCGCTCAGCTCCTCGGTGTGCGCCCCGTCGGGGCGGTGGCACCGTGCGGGCCCCGCACAGGGATCTCGGGGACAGGACTTGCTCCTGCCTTCTGGCTCCTCTGTCGTGCTCCCCCGCAACCTGTTCAGCCCCCCCAGCCTTTCGTCCATCCAGCCGCACCTCGCTCCCTAGTTTTGTTTAGAGCTATTTCTCCCTAAAGACAAGCAAAGCAGCTTTCCCGTCCTAAAAAGGCAAGGGCTTTTGGGGGGTCCAGAGGGTGACGGGCCGGCGTTTAGGGGGGCAGCGCGGCGCCGCGATGCCGTTTGGGGAGCAGTCAGGGCAGATCAAAAGCTCCTGTCCGGCTGCGGGAAGGACGAGTCAATTACCGCCGAACCGCGCCGCGGGGAGGGGACGCAACCCCCGGGCAGCCCGCGGGCACCGGGCCGGGCCTGTTCCGCACCCCCCTCCGGACCCCTTTGTATCGCCGCCGCTCGCTTAATATTATTGATGCGTTTCTGCAAGGAATTGTGGGATGCCGGCCCCCCTCCCCCGGTAAACACCGGGGCAATTAAACCCCCGATAACTCCTCGCCGATGAGGGTTTGCGGGGAGGGGGTTGCGCAGGCGGGCGGGGTGGCGGCGATGCTCGGGGCACCCCCGGCTCCCCCCCGCGCATCCCCGCGGCGGCCGGGCCCGTCCGGGGGAGGGGCGTGGGCGCTGTCACTTACCGGGGCGCCCCGCACCACGTGTGCGCTGGCCCGGCCTGCCATTGGCCCGAGGCACGTGTCGGAGCGCCCGGGCCGGCGACGTCAGCGGCGGGGGCCCCGTTAAAACCTAAAGGACAACAACCCGAGTGGAAGTGCCCGGGCGCG
>VWYE01011295.1:136973-148990 GCA_013398995.1 Alaudala cheleensis
TTTGGGATTTGGAGGGGACACTCAGGTCCCCACAGATGTTAACTGCTCCCCAGGGGTCTCTCCTTGCCGAGGGAGTTACATTCCTCACATCAGTAGGTGCAGGGCTCATCCCATGTGAAGGAGAACTGTCACTCTATTAAACAGTGACATCAGTGATCGTCTGCCTGGCAGTAGCTGTGCCTCAGTTCACAGCCCTGCTCTCAGAAACCAGAGCATCTCCTGATCGGGGAGACCACTTTTCATAACCTCATCCCACACACTCTTGCAGGCTGTAATACATCCCAGTGAGACTATTAGACAAATAGGGTCTTAAAATCTTATCTCAGATCTTGCTCAAACACGAGATTTTTGCAATCATAAATGCTAAAAATACCGCTCACATGTAAGAGTGATAACTGCAAGCAGGATTCAGGCTTGCCTGAAATTGCTGCAGTCCAGGCAATTCATAGTTAACACAGAGCTCTCTTGACAAACAGCTCAGATGACAACATACCTATAATTATAGTTATATCTGATCATGTCGCCTGGGGAAAAAGGAAGGTGATACTGCAAACGCAGAGGGGCTGTGTCCTGCTCTCTGTCTCCCAGCCAGTGCTCCAGACTCCCTTGGACCTCTCCAGGAATTCCTGTTGGCTGCTCAGTCCTGGGAAAGGATCTGTTAGGGATGCTGTGCACTCACCTGTGCCTCCCTAATTCTGAGGTACCCACTTGGCGTGATGCTGCCTATAAATTGGAGCAGCCTAAAAAGGCAGGCAGGTAACAGAAGCAGGGTAGGCTGGAGCTTGCGTCTTCTGTCCCTGGGAGGATTGCAGGGCTGGCAGATGGAAGCCAAGCACTGACACCGGCGTCACTGCTGGCATGGTGTCACCTCTGTGCCAGCTCCCCGGGGTGGGGACAGCGTGGCTGTGCAAGGGACAGAAAGGCCAAGGCGTGGCAAGGGGGATGGAGAGAGGCCACAGGGCTGGGGAGGCAGAGGGGTTTGTGCCCTCCATCCTCAGGGTTCATCCTGCCAAAAGCCACCTTCCTGCGGGGTTGCCACATCAGCATCAGCCTGGGCCACCTCTTGGCTTGCCAACTGAGGAAATGCCCTTTGTACCCAGTCTTCAGTCTGGCAATCTCTTTGCCCCCTATGTGCATCCTAAATATGAGAAAACCTCGATAGGATTGACTCAGCTGGGCAGGTTTCTGCCTGTCTTTTTTTTTTCCCTCCAGGATGAGCACTTATCCCCATCAAACAAAGCCCCACTGCATGCCCACTTTTTCAGGATGACCACTGTCTCTGGTATGGAGTGAGCACTGGTACCCTCTATTTACACTGCCAGCAGAGAAATAAGGCTGTCCTTGAATTTGCTCTAAATACTCACTAGATTTCCCAGGACTAATATTTCCAGGATGAATATTCTTATATGATTTTGCAGCCTTCTTTTTTTTTGGCTGAGACAGCAATGCTCCCTAATGTGTAAATTTTCCTGTTTCTTCCCTATGCATAAACCTTAAACTCTATCAATAACTAATTGTTTCATGTGTCTCAGACAAAGTGTAATCAACAGAGAGAATGGTGGGGAAGTGTGAAATGACAGAGTGACATTCTATGCTTAAATAAGCAAACTACACCCAAATCAAACAATGGCTGGAAAATGTTTCCATAATAAGGGTGCATAAATTACCTCCTTTACTTGGAAAGCTCTTACTTGCATCTTACCAGCCACACTTGTAGTGTTCACAAGAGCTGATACACTCCAATCATGATAGACATGCCTCTGTTACAGTAATTATAAATTGCTTTGTGAAAATATCATTGTGTCTACAGAGCTACTGAAGTTGTGCCGTCTCCTTGGTGTTTGTTTATTGCCTCTGTGAACTTTAAAAAATATCATTAAAAAGAGCAAGAAGAAAAAATACATTTGAAAGGAGATAGGCCACTTCTTGCTATTTATTCTCTGTGAGGGGAAAAAAGAAAATGTATCTCAGATTGTGCCAATATGTGATATTCACCATCTGGATAATGCAAATGGGGTGTGATTCCTTGAAAAAAAAGATGGGCAATAATTCCAGGTGGGATGGAAACACTTTAAGAAGATACACTGGTGGTTCCTTGTGTAAGAGCTCAACCACAGGTGCATAGGTCCATAAATAAAAGAAGGGTCTGGGGGAAAGGAGAGTTTGTGTGAGAGGGCCAAAGCCAGCCAGGGCTGGGTGCTGCAGGTGCTGCTGCCCTGGCCCCACACAGCCCCTCTGGACCTCGTGGAGGAAAAGAAATGGCTCTTCCTCTTGCTCTCATCTCACCAATTGAGAAGGGATTGCTAGCCAATGCTTTTCTTTATTTTTGGCATCCTACAACTTGAAAAATAGCAACTTTTTTCTTTAAAGGAAAATTCCATACAGTTCAACCAAAAGCAGAGCCCTTACAATTATTTATTCAGACCATAGATCTCATCATTTTATATATTTTTCCCCCTCAAATATTTTGTTTCAGTTGAATACATCTAATGAGATAAAGCTATAAATAGTCAAAATTCTTTTAGGGTTGATGAAACCCTGGGAAATAATTATACCAATAAATGAAAGAGAAAACACAGTAATAAAAGAGATATGATTTGCTTTTAATTTTGTGGTTACATTTATCATTACACCAAGGCAATATAAAACATCTGACCTGAACATGATTTTGGTCCTTATTACAATTGCTGGATTAATTAAAAAGACCATGTTAACTTTATTTTAATAGTGTAGAATCTTGGACTATAAGTATTTTCAAAATTAAAATCAGTCAACATAAGTAAAAACCTTGAACAAATCTGAAATGCCTTAAAGGATTGCTCTGAATTTATTTTAACACACAGTGTAAGAAGAAAATGTACTTGTATACTGCTACTTTTATTATAAAAATGCATGTGGAGGAAGTTTGGAAAGAAATTGTCCACAAGCAGTGAAGTGCAAAGTGTGAAACATCAAATATACTCTTAAAAAAAAAATTGCCCAGTTTTAACAAGCCAAGAGGGTATGAATGCATGAACAGCATCAGCTGTATTTTAAATTAAGCATAGCAAGCCCTTCCACGTACCTGGAAAACCTGATCTGAACGCTGAGATTTTGTATGTTAATTTATACTGCAGAGTTCTTAACATCTGACATTGGCTGTAACATTACAAGTTGTGCTATGACTTTATTAAGGGATGATTTCCAAAGCCCTAAAGAATACTTATTATGTTGTAATATATATTTCTGAAGAGGATTAGGTCTTTGATGCTAAAACCTAGACGTTTTAAAAGCGAGTTTACTGAAATGAAAAAGATTACATACATTCCTTTGTGCTGCACCAGGTAGAGCTTTTCCACCTTCATTTCGACTTCGTTTCGCAAACCTCAGTGGTATCACAACCGAGAAATGCATTTAAAATCCCTCCGAGTTTCATTACTGAAATGGGATATTCTAGAGAAGGACCTGGGGCTTGTGCTCAGCCACAAACTGAATAGGTAACAATGAGAAGAAAACTGGGAAAAATACAAAAAAGCCCAGGATACATCCCTCCCTGCAATGTGTTAATGTTAATATCAGACTGAGCAGCAGCTGGATTTCAAGGGCTGTGTCTGATTTTGCCTGTCTTTTAAAAGGATTGGAAAAGTTGAACGAAGAGCAAGAACAATGAAAAAGTTTAGAAAACTTGACCTGTGAGAAAAGACTGATGAAACTGGGTTTGCTTAATTTAGGAAAGAGAGGACGGGTAATGGTTTTCCAGGATGTAAAAGGTTGTTGCAGAGAAAAACACCATCAGTTGTTCTCCAGATCCACTGGGGGTAGAATGAGAAATAATCAGCTTAATTTGCAGAAAAAAAAAATGTAGGTTAGATATTAACTAAAATGTCAAACTATAAAGAGAGTTAAGCACTGGGAGAAGTTACCTGGGAGTACTGTAAAAAGTCTGGCACTGGAAATTTTTGAGGCTGGGTCAGAGGAGCAGTGGGCGATGCTCCAGGTGTAGGAGCTGCCTCGGGCATGGGACACTGTTCATGTCCTTCAGGGTGCACCCAATACTGCAGCACTGCATCTTTGCCACCACAGAAACAGAACCATTTCACTTCAAGGCAGAAATGTCTGGTCAGGTTGGGATTCTCAGACCAAGGGCATGTTGTCATTTTGCTAGAAATAGCCCATTTTTTTTGGATAAACATCAGGAAAAACACTTTTCTTTTGGCATTCTCCCCTCAATTAATTGATATTTCAGCTCTCAGGTCAGTCCCTATTTTAATATAAACATTTATGCACATATAGATATAAATCTAGCTTTTAAATAGGAAAACTGAATTATTACCTTCTGCAAAAGCAGGGAGCTTCTTTTTTTCCTACTCCTTGCAACTCTTGCCACTCTCATCTCCAATACATGCTCTCCAGAGCCCAGCAGCCAAATCAAACTTGCCTTTCCCAGTGGGATGGCTCATAAATCTCTTGGTCCTCAGCACTGAAGACTACTGTATCCCCAAGGTCACTTCATGAGGAGATATTGGATACTGGTTGATCCTGCCTTTCTCCTGCAGGGAAAAATTCAACTTTTTCGTTATTATGGTAAAATTTATTTGCTCAGAAGGGAACTTTCTCAGACACCCATTTGAAATGGTGCCATGAGTATGAGTTCCCTTACAAGATCCAGAGCACCTGGAACCCCACCACAGGTGGAGTTTTGCAGCAAAAAGGAATGAAATCTTGTTTTTCCAATGGAAAGGGAAAGGGAAAGGGAAAGGGAAAGGGAAAGGGAAAGCTTTTCTTTCTGATAATTTATAGACAAATGTAAATCACACATGGACAACTGAAGCATTTATTAAAGGACACCACAGAGGCATTAAGCACAGATATCAATAAAAGACTATAAGAAATCTAGAATGAGACTTACACATTCAGCCTGACCCTACAGACAGTAGCTGCCCTGCTCTTTCTTCCCTCTTTCCTGACATTCTGCTCACTCCCACACCTTGGTTTGCATGGAGTCCTGTGTCCTGCCACACTCACTCCCACGTTCCCTGTCTGTGGGCAATGCAGCTGGGGAAGGGTCTGGAGCACAAGTCTGATGAGCAGTGGCTGAGGGAGCTGGGGTTGTTCAGCCTGGAGAAAAGGAGGTGTAGGAGTGACCTTTCCACTCTCTACAAACACCTGAGGGTGTAGTCAGGTGGGGGTCAGCTTCTACTCCCAAATAACAAGTGACAGGACAAGGAGGAGCAGTCTCAAGTTAGGGCAGGGAAAGTTTAGACTGGATATCAGGAAAAAATTCTCCACTGAAAGGATGGTCAAGCATGGACTCAGGCCAGGGCAGTGGTGAAGTCCCCATCTGTGGAGGTATTTATAGGACACGTAGATGTGGCATTTGGGGACATGGTTTAGTGGTGGAATTGGTGGTAATGGCTGAACTCAATGGTCTCAGAAGTTTCTTCCAAGCTAAATCAATCTGTGATTCTATTTTTCTGTTGGTAGTTGTAATGAGCACCAGACTTTGTGGATGTCTCGTGCAGGAGTGCAAGGCTTCAGTGGGAGGGATCCTCATGAGATCATGGCCAATGGCTTAGGACAGGAGTTCCTTGGGAGAAAGTATCCTGGTCCTTCCACTGAGTCTGTATTTTCTGTTAAACTGGGTAAGATACAGAGAGTCAAGTAGAAGCTCTCCTTAGCCAGGGGCCAGGTTTGGTGGGGCTCCTTTTGGGGGATGCAGCTGCTGATTGCAGATCCATCAGTGCAGGCTCAGCCTCTCGCCCTGTATTGTCACCAGTTTTCCTGTTACAGGGACAAACGTCTTTGTCTTTATCAGGGCTGCTGGAAACCTGTACAGATCTTAAATGTGTTTTAAATTTATGAGACAAGAAAAAAGGAGGGGGATGTGAATGGAGTACGTTTGCACAGTAGCTCAACTTGAGAAGAAGTGTGTAAATCTGGACTCTTTTCATCCAGCTCTGTTCCCTTCTCAAAGAAAATCCCCAGTGAAATACTATTCAGCAAAAGAGTCACTTTCAAACAGGAGAAATGACAGTGCTTTTAAAGCAGCATCTACATGCCCCAAATCCAGGGAAACCTTAAAGACACAGCATGAATCTGTGCTCAAGCACTGATGTCAAGACACTTTCAGACATGGAATCAAACTGCATGTGATGGAAAAGCTCTGTGTGCCAATCAGACCCTGACTATATCCTGGCTATAAAACCAAACCCTCCTTTTGCACATAAAAAGAACACAGATCTGCAAGAACTGAAACCAACCCCCACAGGTGCTACTGGAAGTGAGGGTGTTTAAGTGAGGTGGTTTAAGTTACCACCTCACAGCCAGGTCACCCCAAGGCACTCAACAGCCAGGTCCCTCACCAGCTCAGGGGAGCTTGTGTCTCTTTAGAGGACATTTGCTCACTGTTCTTACCTTTAAATTGTGTGTTTCACCATTTCTGTTGACAAAGTTCATCAAAGGATGATCTAGGGTATTAGAAAGGTTTTAGAAAGGAACATCCCCATTTGGCCCAGTGGCAGAAATTCCCTGTTCAGAACTGCACCCCATCACCTTGCCTTATTGGTCCCTGATGTTGCCAATCTTTGCAAAATTTCTGTAACAGATGTTCTCTCACAAAGGGCTTTTATTGTGACCCCTTTTTGCTTAGTGTTTCTCCCCAACAAATTCTTTTTTCTGTAGAATTACAGCTAAAATAGGCTCCTCTTACTCTCTGCAAACCTTTGTTTCTTCAAAGATTCTTCGAGTTACCTGGGCTCCCTGGCCTGGCTCCTCTTCCTGTTCTCCACCTTTTCTCCACTTCCTCCCACCTTTGCAAATACACTCGCATAAACCACAGGGGGGAAAAAATGAAAAAGAAAAAAAAAGAATCAAGAAAACTCAAACAGGCACAAGAACACCGGTTTCCAGATTTTCAGCTGTGTTGATACTAGAACTGCAAAGATTCTTGTTTTCCATCCCTCTACACTCAGCCTTTCCTCCCCTGAGCATCCCTCTATCCTGCTGTTTGCATAGTGCCTCTCCCATTCCCATTCTCATTTCCATCTTTTTATTTGACTTGCTGTTACCCAGGAGCTTCCACCCACCCAGGAGCTTCCATACCTCTCCATGGTAGCTCACAGGCTGATCAGACACACAGGGAAAGGTTTGGCTGTGCCCAGCCTGTGTCTCTTCTGTCTCCCTTCTTCCCTGGGCTGGGGGTGGAGCAGGTGCTGCACTCAAGAGGTGTTCACCCAGCCATGACCTGGGTTTCAACCTCCCTTCCCTGGGGTATTTATTGACACCTGATTTAGCACCCCAAAACTGGGGCTTCAGAGGAGAAAGGGACACAACCTCAGCTCAAATATTTGATTTTTCTCTTCTTTCTTCTCTTTTCTGCCCCCGTCTCTCCAGGCACAACTCAAGTGGGTCTGGCAGCCATGAATTGCTGCAGCCACCTTGCTGCATGCCCACTCCTTAACCAGATGCTGAGCTGTGGGCCATGAGCACGCCCAGTTTGGTGCTGAGACAAGGAAGAAGTGGTGAAAGCCAGACCCAGCTTTGCCATCACACACTCTGAGCACCTTCTGGCGTGAGCTCTGCGTCTGTATTATTCTGCCGTTTCATAACTCAATCCTGCCAGCCTCTGAACTATTTTTATTGCTCTCCTCTGAATAATTTTCAATCTGTCACTATCTTTCAGGTAATATGGTGCCCATAATTAAATACTGCAGGCGCTTCCGCACCAGAGCCATATGCAGACGGACTATTACCTCCTTGTGCTGTGATGTCTTCAGCCCCAAATCAAATTGGCCTTTTTTTTGCTGCCATATCTCAAGGCAAACTCATGTCTAATTTACTGCACACTATCATCTCCACATCTCTCACAGCATTACGGCTTCGCGGGCTTTTATCGCTGATTGAATATCTGGGGTTTAGATTATTTTTCCACAAATGTCCTAACTTCTATTTTCTATGTTGAATCTCATTTTATTCTCTGCTCATTCTCCCTGCCTTTTCATATTCCTTCACGTTATTTTTGCTTTCATATTTGGGGTTTTTCCAATCCACCCAGCTCAGTTTGCATATCGCATCCACAAAACATTCACTTCTTCCTTTAGATCAGTGAAGCTGTTGGTAAACAAGCTCCCCGTTCAGAGAATCATTTCAGCACGTGCTTATAACCTTTAGGAGCCAGCAGTGCTTAGGTATGGGATGAAGCACCTGTTGGAACACTCATTAGTTTGATAACAAGGAGAGAACCCTTTGATGTGCAGCAGGTTTCTGCAGTAGGGCGAGGTGAGGGAGGGACAGGCGACGTGAGGCAAAGGATGCAGTGAATGTCACTGGTGAAGCAAACCCATCCCAGGCTGCCAAGTGCATCCACACATCCCCACCTGCATGGTCAGGGCCTGTGTCAGGGTCCTGCCCTGTTGAGATGCCAGCAGAGGCTGCCCCAGAGCAGCTCGTGGCCGTTCCCCTGTTCTCTCTGCTGAGAGACGGTCGAGGCCACGTCAGTCTGAATTAATGTTGGGAGTGAGACGCTGGGTGACAGCAGTGACTGTTTTATTAAAATCCAAGGACCCAACTGAGCACTCCTGAACTGTGCTCACATGAATAATCCCACGTACTTGGAGCATCAGACCTGAATTCACAAATTTTCTATTTCTATAAAAAGCGTTTGGCGATCAAAATTTGCTTCATTTAAATCTCTGCTGTTTCTTTTCTCTGTTAACCTCTAAGTTCCCAGTCCCACAAAAGTCAATGGAAAGATGCACTTTGGCTCCCAACATCTTCAGATCTGGCTGCAAGGATTTATCCATCTGGAGAAAAATATCTGGAATATCTACAGTGAAATAAAATCGTTCCCAACATCTAAAATACATTATTTGTATTTTGGACGTTTGTATTTTGATCTAAAATTAAAAAAGCATTTGTGTCTGGAAAACTCCACTCAGAAAAGATGCTGGTTATTTGGAAACAAAGCCTCCTTATTTGGGGATATTGACCACATGGGGAGGTGCTCCAGACTAGCTATTTCTTAGTCTGACTCTTTTTAATTTTTTTCAGGGATGCAGAGTGGTGGGTGGTGACAGAGTGGCTTATTTTGGCCAAATTCCCCACACAGTCAAGCTCAAACTGATGTTTGTTTTATAATGTTTGTTCCTTTACTGGAATTAGTTCAGTAGATCTGGTATCTTTTCTAGAAAAACAGGACCATAACTGGCATCATAACATTTTCCTCCTAATTTTCCTACGGCTCTTCAGCTTTTCATTAAGAAAAGCAAATAAAGCAGCAGTGCTTTAGGAAATTTGTTAATTCCCTTAGTGGTGAAGAAATCCAGGTTAGGCAGTTTATGGCCACATTTTGTAGAATCAGACTAAATTGCCTTTTTCATTCTGCTTGTCCTTAAGAAATTCCATTTCAGATCCCGTAGATATTTGGGTAAACAGGTTTGTTGTAGGATTACTTTGGAAAAGCCAGTTTTAAGAAATATTTAAGTCTATTTGAGGAAAAAAAAGTGATGATGTGATGCTGGAGAAGGCTGGCTGATGGAAAGCTGGTTCCTGATGGGGAGGCTTCAACCCCCTGGCTCAGGGAAGATGAACAAAAACTCTGACCTCTCCAGCCACTCAGATGAACCCACCTGGCCTGGGGTTGGAGGAGCAAATGCTCTGAGTGAACAACTTGGCATCAACACACACCTCACAAATAATTTTCATTAAACACCATGCAAGGGTATTTAATAACTCTCATCTTAGAAAGCTGTAATACCCTTCCAGACAGCCCATGACCAAAAAGCAGGGAAAAAACTGAGCAGGTAATTTGCTGTACATTTTCCCACTATTTTTACCTTTGCTTGCTTATTTATTTTACTGAGTTTTCTGACCTTCCTACAAAAAATAATGTAAATTAATTTTATTATTAATAAGAATAATTTATTTTTTAAAACTTCATCAGTCCAGCCATTTTTTTGATTCACCCTTAATTTAATCCCCTTCTAATTAATTAATGGGCCTGCTGTCTCTCTAGAATGTCTTTTCCCTTTGATATACGTTTTAAAACCCTTTTAAAGTTCTTTGGTTAGCTTTAAATTCTTTCCCCCCTCCCCTTATCCTTATTATTTCCCCTATAATCCCTAACTGAATTTGAGTATGCTTGTTTGATTCCTCCCTCTGCCCCCTCTTGCTTTCTAATTTTGACTACAGCTTCTTTTTCCTTTTTTTTTTTTTTAATTAAAAAAATTAAAGCCTCAGATCTTTGCATGGTCCCTTATGAAGCCACGTTGGCCGCTTCTTGCTCTCTCTGTTCTTCATTTTGAGAGGAGCAGGAGTCTCTTGCAGCTTAATTATGGTTTCTTGCAGGAGTCCCCCTGCTTCCCCTCGTGCTGGTGGCTGTACAGTATTCCTCCTCCTCCTCCTCCTCTTTTCCCTCCTCCTTCTCCTCTGCAGACTTTTGTTAAATACAGTATGCACAGCACACACCAACCTTTTAGATCCACCAGATTTCTCCCTCAGTGGCACATAAAAATACCTGCCCAAAGATTTACACCCAGGCAGGTTTCTTCCCTGTCCTTTGCCTTCCTTCTGGAATCAAATCCACTTCCAGAAGGACCAGAAGATGCTGCTGCCCCTTTTGTTAGCTTCAGCGTCCATTTTTAAAAAATTGTTTTCCAGCAACTGCAACTTCAAGGTCACAACTGATCCATGGTCAATGTTTTGGCACATTTCATACATTTCACCTGAATACAGCTGAAACAAGGGCCAGATTCTGTGCAGGGGTAAATCTCTGCAGCTTTTTACTCCCTTAGACCTGCTTTCTGCAGGCAGCAGATGCAGCTCCAAGTTCCTCAAGACACTTGGGAGCGATTTCAAAGCCTTTCTAATTTTCCTGATAATATTGGCACTCCTGGGTGCTGGTTTCCTGGTAGCTTAATTTTTTTTTTTTTCTATATATATAAACCTGCCAGTGTTGATAGCTTGAGTTTCTGGAATCAACTCTCAGTCCTCATGAAGCTATTTTAATTAGAATGGGAGGGCTCTGTTAACTAAAAGTGGAAGAAATATTGATATGAGGATGCTCTCAAATGTGCTCAGCCTAGCGAGCATCTTGTAACTCCTTGTGAATGCTGAACTATAAGAAATTTTAGACAGAGCTGGGGGTGGGTGACTTTTTTCCCTCCTTTTTTTTTTTTTCCTCCCCTTTCTTTTTTCCTCTCTTTTTAACTTCCTTTCTATTTTCCCCCTCTCTTTTTTTTTTTCCATCCTCCTCCCTCTTTCCCCCCATCACCCACTATTACCACCTGAAATCTTTTGTTCTCACACCTGTAAAACACCGCGCTCCTTTTCACAGCACGCACGGAAGCCCAGAAGGTTTTGCAGCATCTCTCCCCTCCCCTGAGCCCTCGTTCGGTGCCTTACAGTCCCGTCCCATTCGTTTACATCCACTTGGGTCCAGTCCCTCGCTCTTTTTGGGTGCCGAGCCTTCTCCCCCGGTTTGCCTTCGATGCCAGCGGGCCCTGGCTGTGTGTCCGGCCGGGATGAGCGCGGCTGAGCCGGGCTGAGCTCGTTCCCTCCTGTCCTGACGATTGTTCCCGCTGCTCCCCGCCACACGTTCCCATGGCTTTTCCCCTCTCCGCTGCCCGCACGGCCTCGCTTGGCTCTCACAGCCACATCCCCGCACGGCGCTGCTTCGCCTTCCCCTTCAGGGACACCTCGCCTCTGCCTCTGCCTCTGCAGCAGATTTTTGGCCATTTGGGGTTGGGTTTTTTGCCATCTTCTGTCGGGGTTGGGCTTTATTTTTCCCAGAGTGAGCGTTGCTGTGCAAGCTGCCCCAATATTGATTCCCAGTCCTCCCGGACTCTTTATTTTATTTCATTCAATGTTGGCACCATATGGCAGCTATGGCAACTGAATATATAACCCTATTCAGTTTCTGACTCAAGTCTGGTCTGTTAAAGGGCTTCATGTTCTGGTCTGGAGGAAAAGAAGTGATTCCTGTAGCACATAGTGGTAGAGAAGTTCAGATAACACTTTGCTGCCTTAGAGTTCCCCTTTTC
>VWYE01011296.1:15134-57310 GCA_013398995.1 Alaudala cheleensis
CACAAAACCACCTCAGGGTGGAGGAAACACTCCAAAGGCAGGTTTGGAACACATCAAGCAGCCCCTAAATCCATCCTGGACACCTTTAGGAGTCACTTGAACATTTTGGATAAACATTTTCCCAAATTTCTCCCACCCTCTGTGGCAGCGGTGCAGAGCTCCCCTCACCCAGTGAGGAAATTTACTCCTTGTCACCAGAACAAAACCACCTCAGGGTGGAGGAAACACTCCAAAAACAAGTTTGGAACACATCAAGCAGCCCCTAAATCCATCCTGGATATCCTAAGGAGTTACTTGAACATCTTGGATAAACATTTTCCCAAACTTCTCCCACCCTCAGCAGTGCAGAGCCCCCCTCACTCAGTGAGGGACTTTACTCCTTGTCCTACTGGCACAAAACCACCTCAGGGTGGAGGAAACACTCCAAAGGCAGGTTTGGAACACATCAAGCAGCCCCTAAATCCATCCTGGACACCTTCAGGAGTCACTTGAACATTTTGGATAGACCAGGCTGTCCTGAAATGTACTGACCACCAAGGCAAGGAGGGCTCAGCCTTCAACTCCCATTTCCCAAACCACTCCCAAGGTTTTGAGTTGTATTTAGGGAAAATAAAATGCACTAAATTAGTCCAAATAAAGCAAAATGAGGTTTTTGTAGAAAGCAAACCAGTATGGAAGGGAAGAACCTGGGCTAGGATTGAAAGGAGTAGAATCTCCCACCCTGTGGGCTCGAGGTAATTAAACCTTTTCTTAATTTCAGCATTATTAATTCCTACCCTGGACTAATTCCAGCTTTGGTAATTACACTTTCCTTCCCTACATTTTGCTCTGTGCTGATGTTCAGAGATCCTTTCCTTGGTGCTGGTGGTGGCTCATGGAGAAGGATCACTCCAGGAGCCACCCCCTGACTGAGCTGAGTCAGGGACACAGCAGCTCCATCCCTTCCTTATTCCCTGCAGGGGATTCCTCATCCCTCTTCCCCCTGCAAACACCAGAGCTCGGTGCTTTTCCCCATTTAGGAACTCAAATTCCCCCCAGCTGAGTCCTGAGGTCATTGCCCCACGTCACACATTGCAGAGGAAGATCAGACCCTCCAAAANATTTAATATCCCTTCCAACCCCAACCACTCTGGAATTCTGGGATCTCCTGAAGAGTCAGGCAGTGGGTGTGGAACAGAGGGGGTGAAAATGCTGCTGCAGAAAAGCTCCAGAAGTCACCTCAGTGTAACTGGCAGGATAAATCCATTTTTAATTTGCTATTTTGCAGGATATATTAATGATGGGCTTGATTTTTCTCCCAACCAAGTTTTCCATGGAGCACTTCATGGAAGTGTGGGGNCAAAAATCAGATTATTTCTGGAATAAATACAGATAAATGAGGAAAGCAGCATGAAATCACCTGCTCCTTTTCAGCTCCAGCAAGCAGCTCATTATCAGTCCCTGCAGCTGATTGTCTTATAAAGAAACTCCTTCATCTGAGGAAAACAGGAGCTTTATGGAAATCAATTACAATAAAATACAATCCCTTCTCAATCCGTGGCTCTTTTGTGCAGGAAAACACTAATCCCTGTTTATCAGGAGTCACAGGAGAGGACATTTCCCTCACCTGCTGCAGAGGGAGAGGAAACTGCTGCAAGCTCACCGGGCTGATTTAGAGATGGGATGAAACAGCTCAACAAACTCCAGCATTCCAAACATCTTGGAACAGCAGGACAAACACCAGAACATTTCTTCTTTTTTTTCCATCTCAAAATGATAATTTTATCTTTAGCCTCTGCAACGGGCCTGCACACGAGGAGATGTATCCAGAGGGGAGGGGTGGGTGGGATATTGNCAGGGCCAAATCCAGCAGCTTCTGGGGTCTCAGGGATCAATCTGAGCTGTTTGACCAGGCAGCAATCATCAAATCCTCCTGCTTTTTCCAGTTTCACTCAGAAAACTCCAAGAAATCCCAGCTGCAGAGCTAGAAAGTCACTGGGAAATGCTGAGAATCAAGCCCTTGGAAGTGTGGATGGGAGTGTGGCGGGGCTGGAATGAGCAGCAAAACTTTTGCCAGAGGGTTCAGAAAACAGGGATTATTCCCAGAGCAGCAGGGAATTCTCCTCAGTGCCTCCTTTGTCACACCTCTCACACCAGGGATGGTTTTCCTGCTCCTGGTTTCTTCCTCTAGCAGCACAATCCTCACCATGAATGCAGAATTCCTTCCCAGTGTCCCAACTAAATCTCCAATAAAGAATCCAATCCCAACCTGCCCTTCTTTAAAGCACATCCCTCTTTCCCCCAAATCCCATCAAAGAGTTTTTTTGGGAAGCAGGAGCCCTTTCTGGAGCATTGACCAGGGTTCCTGGCAGGTGCTCCAGGGTGGCTGCTCCCTCCTCTGGCTTTCAGGAAGGCACTGGGAATTCCCCAGTTTCCCAGAATTCCCATTTTCTCTGCCAAAAGAGATCTGATAACAGGGACTACATGCAAGAAACTGAACAAAGCTGAGCTTAAGGTTGGAATTAAAAAAGAAAACAACCCCCAAATTTCCCTCAGCCCCTTTTCCCCGTGGATATTCTCCTGGCACTGGCCCAGACATCCACTTTTATTTCCTTCCTTGCCTTTAATTAATTCAGTGGGCTGCCTGGCTGATTTCCACAGTGTCCAGTTGCAGTCTGGGTCACTGCAATAATTAGGGAACTTCAAAGCTCTGGGAGCCATCCTCATTTGCAGCACCACATTCCAATTAGAAACACAAGCCCGTTAATAATTCAGAGCCTTGAAGGAGCGGAGGAAGGTTCTCCCTGCATTTGCAACCACGTGGAGCCTTTCCAGGGCTTTGCCACCTCCTCACCCAGGTTTTGGCTTTTTAAATCTGCTGCTCACCTTCCTGTGAGCTGCAGCTTTGCACAAACCCCGGCAGTTTTCAGCACTTTTGTTTCTTTGCGAGTTGTGTAACTCTCCGTGCCTCTGCCTTGGATTCTTTATCCCAAACTTCTGTCTGCAGCTGTAATCCCGTATTTCTGACACGGGAATTGTGCTTATGTAAGCTCTGACATCAGCCCTCGCTGCTGCTCTGCGTTTCCTGCCCGTTTTCCCCATTCAGAAAAGGGCTCTGCTGAGCTGGGATCTGTTTAATCTCTGCCTGAACAGCAGCACTGCTCTCCCTGCAAATCCTGCTCCATTTCCCCACGGCATGGCCAGATGGGAAGGAGCATTCCCAGCCTGGATCCTGCCCCCCTGCCCAGGTGGGAGCTCACCTGCAGGGCTGCCCCAGCCCTGTCCCTGCCCCGGAGCTGCTGGAGAGAGTCCAGGGGAGGCTCTAGGGGGATCAGAGGGATGGAGCCAGGGGGACAGGACACAGGGAAAGGCTTTCCATCGACAGAGGGCAGGGCTGGATGGGATTTTGGGAAAGAATTCCTACCTAGGAGGGTGGGGAGGGGCTGGGCTGGAATTCCCAGAGCAGCTGTGGCTGCCCCTGGATCCCTGGCAGTGCCCAGGGCCAGGTTGGATGGGTTTGGAATAGCCTGGGACAGTGGGAGGTGTCCCTGCCATGGCAGGGGTGGGATGGGTGAGCTCTGATCTCCCAAAAAACCCATCAGAGGGGATCAGTCACAGGTTGGACTCAATGACCTTGCAAGGCTTTGCCAGCCTTTCCCTGGCTTTGCTGCAAGTCCTGGCAGGTCCCTGGAGACCTGAACACCTGGAGATTTTGGGGAAATGCAGAAAAAGGATAAAGTAAAATTGGAGAATTATTTCTACCTGGTATCTACCAAGTTTTGCATGCCCAGACCACACAATTTTGGGATATAAAGGCCAATCCTTATCTTTTCTGATAAGATATTCATTGATTCCAAAGGTTACTACTGGCCTTGCCTCGAAATTCCCAATTTCCTTCCTTGAAATTCCCTCCTGAATGAGGGAATTTTCCGAGGAAGTGGTTTTGGGTAATCCTAGATGATGACGACTCCAATTGCAAAGGCATTTTAGCAAAAGCAGCTGTTGGGGTTGGTTTGATTATCCAAAATCTGACAATTCCTGCAGAACCTCCAGGAAAACCCCGGATTCCTTTTATGGAAGTGACAGAATTCCCGTAATTTGTTGCGCATTAGTGGCACGCGCCGAAAATTAATCGTTATGCTGCTAATTGCTAGAAATCCCAATCACTCTGACAGCTCACCCTGCAGACATTTCAGCAGGAGAGGAATCCCAACAAACAAGGAGACGTTTCTTTGGGAAGCTCCGTCTGGAAATCAGGGAATTTACATTCCTGCCCGCATCTTTGATGTGTCGCAGCTTTTGTGGGAAGTAATCCTTCCATTCGGGAGATGATGAGCTGTGAAATTCGGGATGAAATGGGCTTTATGGGATGTTTTATGGAGCGATGGCTGGGAGTGCTCTCCGAAGGAACAGCGCAGAAAACATCGTTCACCTGCTGAAGGCAGCGGGGAAACGAACCGGGATTGGAGCAGGAACAACAAAACTTCTGTGCTCCTTCCTCACAGGATCCTGCAGAATTCCCCATTGGCTTCCCAGAGGTTTCCATCACAAACCAGCTGCGTTATCGCTGACACACTGATCAGCTTGGGAGGGGAGTGGGGGTGTGCTGAGCTGGCAGTGCCAGGGAGGGGATGGGAACCACCCACTGCAGCCAGGACAGGCAGCTTTGGGTAAAAGTGACAACTCTGAGTCCCAGAGAGTCCCCTGAGCTGATCCTCTGGCACACACGGGGAACCACAGAACCCTGGGATTGTTACGGTTGGGAAAGATCTTTGGGATCTGCGAGTTCTGCTGTCACCCAGCAGCCCTGGCCAGGTCCCAAAGTGCCACATCCACACATTCCTTGAGCACTTCCAGGGATGGGCTCCCAAACTTCCCTGGGCAGCATTTTCCAGTGCCTGAGCTCCCTTTCCATGGGGAAATTCCTGCTGATGTCCAACCTGAGCCTNTTCCACAGTGTCCAGTTGCAGTCTGGGTCACTGCAATAATTAGGGAACTTCAAAGCTCTGGGAGCCATCCTCATTTGCAGCAGCACATTCCAATTAGAAACACAAGCCCGTTAATAATTCAGAGCCTTGAAGGAGCGGAGGAAGGTTCTCCCTGCATTTGCAACCACGTGGAGCCTTTCCAGGGCTCTGCCACCTCCTCACCCAGGTTTTGGCTTTTTAAATCTGCTGCTCACCTTCCTGTGAGCTGCAGCTTTGCACAAACCCCGGCAGTTTTCAGCACTTTTGTTTCTTTGTGAGTTGTGTAACTCTCCGTGCCTCTGCCTTGGATTCTTTATCCCAAACTTCTGTCTGCAGCTGTAATCCCGTATTTCTGACACGGGAATTGTGCTTATGTAAGCTCTGACATCACTCCTCGCTGCTGCTCTGCGTTTCCTGCCCGTTTTCCCCATTCAGAAAAGGGCTCTGCTGAGCTGGGATCTGTTTAATCTCTGCCTGAACAGCAGCACTGCTCTCCCTGCAAATCCTGCTCCATTTCCCCAGGGCATGGCCAGATGGGAAGGAGCATTCCCAGCCTGGATCCTGCCCACCTGCCCAGGTGGGAGCTCACCTGCAGGGCTGCCCCAGCCCTGTCCCTGCCCTGCAGCTGCTGGAGAGAGTCCAGAGGAGGCTCCAGGGGGATCAGAGGGATGGAGCCAGGGGGACAGGACACAGGGAAAGGCTTTCCATCCACAGAGGGCAGGGCTGGATGGGATTTTGGGAAAGAATTCCTACCTAGGAGGGTGGGGAGGCCCTGGAATGGAATTCCCAGAGCAGCTGTGGCTGCCCCTGGATCCCTGGCAGTGCCCAAGGCCAGGTTGGACATTGGGAGCAGTCTGGGACAGTGGGAGGTGTCCCTGCCATGGCAGGGCTGGGATGGGATGAGCTCTGATCTCCCAAAAAACCCATCAGAGGGGATCAGTCACAGGCTGGACTCAATGACCTTGCAAGGCTTTGCCAGCCTCAGGAATCCTGGGATTCTCCACTGGAAGAACGTTTTGTCCAAGCCACACTTTTCCCACTCCCTGTTTTCTCCCAAACCTCCCCCCTGAGCCAGGTGAGGGAGGTGGGAATGTCCCTGCTCTGCTCCTAATTGGAAATGCAGAATCAGGGATTCATTCAGCCACTCTTAATGGTCTCCATTAACCTCCCTGAAGGATTAAGGCACTCTGGCTCTAAAAGTCACAATCACAGAATTATTAGGGAGCTCCCAAAGGGGAATTGGTCTTATCAAAGAGAGGGGTGTGCAATATTATCTCAATTGTTTTTCCTGCCCAGAAATTCCCAGATAAGCAGCCCATCTCCCCCAGAAATGCCATTGAATGCTGCTAATTGAATTCCCCTCATTATGTCCCCATTACAATGGCCTGCGTTCAGGTTCACACTCAGATTTGGATAATCCTAAAATAAAATAACCAAGCATGAAAAATCAGATTTCAGCTTTTGTCTCCCGGGAATATTAATGAGGGAAAAGTTTCCCTGGCTTTGCTGCAAGTCCTGGCAGGTCCCTGGAGACCTGAACACCTGGAGATTTTGGGGAAATGCAGAAAAAGGATAAAGTAAAATTGGAGAATTATTTCTACCCGGTATCTACCAAGTTTTGCATGCCCAGACCACACAATTTTGGGATATAAAGGCCAATCCTTATCTTTTCTGATAAGATATTCATTGATTCCAAAGGTTACTACTGGCCTTGCCTTGAAATTCCCAATTTCCTTCCTTGAAATTCCCTCCTGAATGAGGAAATTTTCTGAGGAAGTGGTTTTGGGTAATCCTAGATGATGACGACTCCAATTGCAAAGGCATTTTAGCAAAAGCAGCTGTTGGGGTTGGTTTGATTATCCAAAATCTGACAATTCCTGCAGAACCTCCAGGAAAACCCCGGATTCCTTTTATGGAAGTGACAGAATTCCCGTAATTTGTTGCGCATTAGTGGCACGCGCCGAAAATTAATCGTTATGCTGCTAATTGCTAGAAATCCCAATCACTCTGACAGCTCACCCTGCAGACATTTCAGCAGGAGAGGAATCCCAACAAACAGGAGCCGTTTCTTTGGGAAGCGCCGTCTGGAAATCAGGGAATTTACATTCCTGCCCGCAGCTTTTGTGGGAAGTAATCCTTCCATTCGGGAGATGATGAGCTGTGAAATTCGGGATGAAATGGGCTTTATGGGATGTTTTATGGAGCGATGGCTGGGAGTGCTCTCCGAAGGAACAGCGCAGAAAACATCGTTCACCTGCTGAAGGCAGCGGGGAAACGAACCGGGATTGGAGCAGGAACAACAAAACTTCTGTGCTCCTTCCTCACAGGATCCTGCAGAATTCCCCATTGGCTTCCCAGAGGTTTCCATCACAAACCAGCTGCGTTATCGCTGACACACTGATCAGCTTGGGAGGGGAGTGGGGGTGTGCTGAGCTGGCAGTGCCAGGGAGGGGATGGGAACCACCCACTGCAGCCAGGACAGGCAGCTTTGGGTAAAAGTGACAACTCTGACTCCCAGGGAGGCCTCTGAGCTGATCCTCTGGCACACATGGGGAACCACAGAACCCTGGGATTGTTATGGTTGGGAAAGATCTTTGGGATCTGCGAGTTCTGCTGTCACCCAGCAGCCCTGGCCAGGTCCCCAAGTGCCACATCCACACATTCCTGGAGCACTTCCAGGGATGGGCNGATTCTCCAGCCCCTTTCCCAGCTCCCTCAGGGATTCTCCAGCCCTTTCCCAGCTCCATTCCCTGCCCTGGACACTCTCCAGCCCCTCGGGGTCTCTCTTGTCCTGAGGGATGAGGGACCTTGCCCTCCCCTGTCCCTGCTGCCTCTCTCCCATGGGATGGGGACATTCCCACTGGAGCAGATATTGCCGAAGTTCCAAACTGGAGTTAAAGTTCATTTCTGCATTTCCCAAACCTCTGGAATGCTCACAGCAAACTGCCTGGAGAACGTGTGGCTCCCTCAGTGTGAGAAACGTTCCCCTCCAGCCACAGAACCTTTTCCTTTCTGCACAAAACAGGGGGTTTTGAACCATTCCAAATTCCAGCTCTGATCCCATGCCTGGTTTTCTGCCAACCCTCACCACTCCAGCTGTACCTTGGGAGTTTCTGTCCCACAAAGTGCCCATTCCTGAGGATATTCCCACTATTTCCCAGCTTTCATTCACCTTCTTGAACCTTCTCTTCCCCTCGTTATTCCCCAGCAGTAACTCCTCACCTGAGCCATCCTCTCCTCCCTTCCCCACCCCAATCCTCCTTTATTCCCTCCTCCACACTTCCCCTTTCCATTCAATTCTTTGCCACTGGGATTACCCTCTCTTCTAGGAATTCCTGCAGAAACATTCCCCTGACCTGCACAAACATGGGTTTAGTTCTTCCTCTCATTCACTCCCAAATAAAAACTTTTCCCTGCTCACTCCACTCCTTGTATTTTGACAAAAAGCACAAAGCCTTTTGCTGTCCACCACTTCCTCTTTATCCTGTTATTCCATCCCTCTCCTGGCTGTGGCCATTTAATGCTGATAATTGAATTTCCTTCATTATATCCCCATTCCAATGGTCTGTGTTCAGGTTCACACTCGGATTTGGGCTAATCCTAAAATAAAACAACCAAGCATGAAAATTCAGATGGATTCTTGGAAGATGATCTGTGGGAGATGCTTCCATGGCTGTTCATAAATGGGATTCTGGGAATGCCAAAGCCTGTGGCTGTGCAGGGAATGTCAGGGAATCTCAAAGGCACAATTCCCACAACCCACTGTGAAAATTGGTTGCTCAAACAGGAGAAAATGATTTTACACTAAACCCATTGATCTCCATGAACACCTCACTGTCCAGCAATTCCTGAGCCTGTCCCCTCTGTGTTTCAATGGGCAGCATGGAATCCTGGAATGGGAGGGACCTTAAATCCCACCCAGTGTCACCCCTGCCATGGCAGGGACACCTCCCACTGTGCCAGGGACACCTCCCACTGTCCCAGGCTGCTCCAAACCCAATGTCCAACCCTGGACACTGCCAGGGACCCAGGGACAGCTCAGAGAATGTTCCCTCATAAAATGCTACAAGTGCATCCTGGAGATTGGATTTCACTTCCCAAAGGAAACCTGTGGCTGGCACATCCTCACTTCCCTCCTGTATCCCGGGTTTTATCACTCCAGTGCCTCCTGCTCTTCTGTGGTTTAAACAAGTTGTGTCAGAGTCAGGTCTCCCATGAGAGGGAGGTGAATTCAGAACTCAGAATTCAGAACACAGAATTCTCTGGCTGAAATTAAATCCTCTCCTCTCCTGGAAACAGGAGGCTCCCAACCCTTCCCTTGGCGCTGTCAGAGTCACCCCCGGAGCAGCTGCCCTTGGACAGGAAAATGGGAGATTCCAGGGCAGCTCCAGGACAGCTCCTCCCTTTTTCCAAGGAAATGATTGTGCCAGGAAGCCTCAGCTTCAGAAATCTGAGGAAACAAATCCCTACCAGAGCTCTGAGAAAACAAATCCCTACCAGAGCTCTCTCTGCTTCAAATGCCCTCAAGAACAATGGACAAGGCCAGTGCAGGGCCAGGAGTTGGACTTGGATGATCTTTGGGGGTCCCTTCCCACTCAGGAGGTTGATTCCATGATTTTATTGTGTGACACAAACCCGGCTCTCACTTCTAACCACAAGGTAAAGATGAAGAGTTCACACTGAGCACTTTGTGGCTGTGAACTCCTTCTCCAGACCCAGTTCCCAGCTCGGGCTGGTCCATCTCCCAGTCCTGCACTCCAAGATTTCAGCTGGAACAGGGATTCAAGGAGCAGGGTAATGGCAAGAAATGTTCAAGGACATCATGGAAAAGAAGGATGGCTGGAGAATCCCGGGATCAGCGAGGCTGGAAAAGCCCAGCAGGATCACAGAGTCCGAGCTGTGCCCCGTCCCCACCTTGTCCCTGAGTGCCACCTCCAGGGATGGCCATTCCAGCCCCTTCCAAAGCCTGGCCACCCTTTTCCACGAGGAAATCCATCAGCAGAGGGCTCCAGAACTCCATCCTCCCAAGTATCCTGCTCCATGATTAATCTGTCCCAGTTTTTTTTNGATTCTCCAGCCCTTTCCCAGCTCCCTCAGGGATTCTCCAGCCCTTTCCCAGCTCCCTCAGGGATTCTCCAGCCCTTTCCCAGCTCCCTCAGGGATTCTCCAGCCCTTTCCCAGCTCCCTCAGGGATTCTCCAGCCCTTTCCCAGCTCCCTCAGGGATTCTCCAGCCCTTTCCCAGCTCCCTCAGGGATTCTCCAGCCCTTTCCCAGCTCCCTCAGGGATTCTCCAGCCCTTTCCCAGCTCCCTCAGGGATTCTCCAGCCCTTTCCCAGCTCCCTCAGGGATTCTCCAGCCCTTTCCCAGCTCCCTCAGGGATTCTCCAGCCCCTTTCCCAGCTCCCTCAGGGATTCTCCAGCCCTTTCCCAGCTCCATTCCCTGCCCTGGACACTCTCCAGCCCCTCGGGGTCTCTCTTGTCCTGAGGGATGAGGGACCTTGCCCTCCCCTGTCCCTGCTGCCTCTCTCCCATGGGATGGGGACATTCCCACTGGAGCAGATATTGCCGAAGTTCCAAACTGGAGTTAAAGTTCATTTCTGCATTTCCCAAACCTCTGGAATGCTCACAGCAAACTGCCTGGAGAACGTGTGGCTCCCTCAGTGTGAGAAACGTTCCCCTCCAGCCACAGAACCTTTTCCTTTCTGCACAAAACAGGGGGTTTTGAACCATTCCAAATTCCAGCTCTGATCCCATGCCTGGTTTTCTGCCAACCCTCACCACTCCAGCTGTACCTTGGGAGTTTCTGTCCCACAAAGTGCCCATTCCTGAGGATATTCCCACTATTTCCCAGCTTTCATTCACCTTCTTGAACCTTCTCTTCCCCTCGTTATTCCCCAGCAGTAACTCCTCACCTGAGCCATCCTCTCCTCCCTTCCCCACCCCAATCCTCCTTTATTCCCTCCTCCACACTTCCCCTTTCCATTCAATTCTTTGCCACTGGGATTACCCTCTCTTCTAGGAATTCCTGCAGAAACATTCCCCTGACCTGCACAAACATGGGTTTAGTTCTTCCTCTCATTCACTCCCAAATAAAAACTTTTCCCTGCTCACTCCACTCCTTGTATTTTGACAAAAAGCACAAAGCCTTTTGCTGTCCACCACTTCCTCTTTATCCTGTTATTCCATCCCTCTCCTGGCTGTGGCCATTTAATGCTGATAATTGAATTTCCTTCATTATATCCCCATTCCAATGGTCTGTGTTCAGGTTCACACTCGGATTTGGGCTAATCCTAAAATAAAACAACCAAGCATGAAAATTCAGATGGATTCTTGGAAGATGATCTGTGGGAGATGCTTCCATGGCTGTTCATAAATGGGATTCTGGGAATGCCAAAGCCTGTGGCTGTGCAGGGAATGTCAGGGAATCTCAAAGGCACAATTCCCACAACCCACTGTGAAAATTGGTTGCTCAAACAGGAGAAAATGATTTTACACTAAACCCATTGATCTCCATGAACACCTCACTGTCCAGCAATTCCTGAGCCTGTCCCCTCTGTGTTTCAATGGGCAGCATGGAATCCTGGAATGGGAGGGACCTTAAATCCCACCCAGTGTCACCCCTGCCATGGCAGGGACACCTCCCACTGTGCCAGGGACACCTCCCACTGTCCCAGGCTGCTCCAAACCCAATGTCCAACCCTGGACACTGCCAGGGACCCAGGGACAGCTCAGAGAATGTTCCCTCATAAAATGCTACAAGTGCATCCTGGAGATTGGATTTCACTTCCCAAAGGAAACCTGTGGCTGGCACATCCTCACTTCCCTCCTGTATCCCGGGTTTTATCACTCCAGTGCCTCCTGCTCTTCTGTGGTTTAAACAAGTTGTGTCAGAGTCAGGTCTCCCATGAGAGGGAGGTGAATTCAGAACTCAGAATTCAGAACTCAGAATTCTCTGGCTGAAATTAAATCCCCTCCTCTCCTGGAAACAGGAGGCTCCCAACCCTTCCCTCTGTGCTGTCAGAGTCACCCCCGGAGCAGCTGCCCTTGGACAGGAAAATGGGAGATTCCAGGGCAGCTCCAGGACAGCTCCTCCCTTTTTCCAAGGAAATGATTGTGCCAGGAAGCCTCAGCTTCAGAAATCTGAGGAAACAAATCCCTACCAGAGCTCTGAGAAAACAAATCCCTACCAGAGCTCTCTCTGCTTCAAATGCCCTCAAGAACAATGGACAAGGCCAGTGCAGGGCCAGGAGTTGGACTTGGATGATCTTTGGGGGTCCCTTCCCACTCAGGAGGTTGATTCCATGATTTTATTGTGTGACACAAACCCGGCTCCCACTTCTAACCACAAGGTAAAGATAAAGAGTTCACACTGAGCACTTTGTGGCTGTGAACTCCTTCTCCAGACCCAGTTCCCAGCTCGGGCTGGTCCATCTCCCAGTCCTGCACTCCAAGATTTCAGCTGGAACAGGGATTCAAGGAGCAGGGTAATGGCAAGAAATGTTCAAGGACATCATGGAAAAGAAGGATGGCTGGAGAATCCCGGGATCAGCGAGGCTGGAAAAGCCCAGCAGGATCACAGAGTCCAAGCTCTGCCCCGTCCCCACGTTGTCCCTGAGTGCCACCTCCAGGGATGGCCATTCCAGCCCATTCCAAAGCCTGGCCACCCTCTCCACGAGGAAATCCATCAGCAGAGGGCTCCAGAACTCCATCCTCCCAAGTATCCTGCTCCATGATTAATCTGTCCCAGTTTTTTTTTAGGCAATTAACATGCTGTTCTTCTGGTACAAATGTTCTGTAAAAAAAACCCCTCACAGCTGAGCTGTCAAACACTGAAATTCAGTGCTTTGGAATGTCAGGTTTTTAACAAAGTCCCGCAGTTTGGAAAGTATAATCAGAACTTTAATGCCCAATTATGCAATCTTAGCAATGACTTTCTCAGGAGGATTTCATGGCTCGCGTTGTAAACTGGGATCAGCCACCAGAACTGCACCAAATCCTTCCACTCTGGGAATAAAAGGGCTCGGATTGCCGAGGGGAGGGAGCAGCAGAGCTTTGGGAATCACAGGTGTGGACACAACAGCTCTGGGAGACTTTGGCACATCCCTTTCATTCAGCCACAACGATTCGCTTTGGGATTTTGTTTTACTAATTCCCTTTTTTGTCCTGAGCATTCCGACACAACAGAGGGATTTTCCTTGTCTCAGCTCGCTTAGGTCGGGCTGAGACTCCTCCCCAGAGCAATCCCAACCCGTGCTGGATGTCCAGAGCCACAGCCTGGAGCCAGCTTTAAAAACCATGGACAAACCTCTTGGCTAAATTTCCCATCCACCCACTGCTGGATCCAGCCTTGGCACCAAGAGCCTCTGGGCTTTTGGCAGCAGCTCAGAAATAACCACCCAATTTCCATTCACAACCTGCTCTGGTGACTCCAGGAGAGGAGTCCCAGCCTGGCCCAAAGGCACGGAGCTGCAATGCAGAGGGAAGGGAAATAGGGAATTTCCCATCCTGGAAAAGGAGGATTTTATGGACATTTTCTGTGGCAGGCAGCAAATATTGAATAGTTTGGACAACTCCAGACCAAAACAAAGCCACCAAATCACCCAAATAAACCTGCAGGGTTCTGCCCAGAGCAGCCTGGGATTACAGCCACAACATTCCCAGCAATTCCTGGAATGTTGTTACAATATCCTCCAAACCCCAGTTAACAAAACTCAGCTGAATTCTGACAGGAATTGCCAATATTATAATCTCAGAGCAAACCCCTCAGACAGGTGCATTTCATAAAGATTCAATTTGGTTTTTTGAAGTGCACCAATCTCAGATTCCCCAGCTCTTTTCCCAGCACCAGAGTGAGCAATCCCTGTTTGTCATTCCCAGCAAGCAGAGCTGAGGTTTCTGCTGAAGCTTTTCTAAATTCATGGGGCAGCCCCACGATTCCAGCAGTTTATTTCCATTTAAATTGTCCCAGCCACCTTTCTGCTGATAATGATGACGAATAAAAATGTGGATTAATGTCCCCACAGCAGCACAAGGTCCCCAGCTCCTCCTCCTCTGCTCCTTTGGCATTTGACAATTTTCCCTGGCTCTTGCCAAAACACTTTATTTATCCTTAGATTACATTATCCATATTTTTATTTTATTTTATGCTCATTTCTATTGACATATTTCTGATTGGTGATTTAGTTTTGAGACACTTTGTCACTTTTCAGTCCATGTGGGGTCTCTTTGGGAGACCTGGAGGAGGTGGTGGGAAGAGCTCCTGTGCGGGGGGGGGGGGGGTTGTCACCTCAAAAACCAATAAAACCAACCCAAAATACACTGAATTATGTCCATCAGAGCCCTCAGAGCTGGGTGACTCCCAGCCAACCCTGAATTTACTGATTTACTACATGTAGTGAGCTCTTACAACTCAGAGAGGAGTCTGTTAATATTTAATTAAACACATCCCTTCTTTCAGTCCTCCAGTGGCAAAATAAAAACTCAATCCCTCCATGGCCTTAAAAAGACAAACTCATCCTATCAGGAATTAATTGAGGAGGAAGAAAAGCATCTTCCTTAAAAAACAGAATTATTTTACAGCCACCCACTGCCTGGGGGAGGATCCATGAGGGGAATGTGGCTGCTCCACCCCTGGAAGTGCCCAAGGACAGGGCTTGGAGCAGCCTGGGACAGTGGGGAGTGGGATGGGATGGGATTTAAGGTCCCTCCAACCCAAAGCATTCCAGGATTTTGGGATTGAGCTGTAAGTGCTGCAGGGATTTCAATCCCCACAATTCCCAGCCTTTGACAGTTTTCCAGTGTTGTCACTCAAAAGGAGCCACTGCAAAAAAAAAACAGGGAAAAACATCCAGAAAGCTCCTCTCAGTTTCCCAGGCTCAGCTTTGTGGTGAGATTCACTGGTTTAAAGGCAGCAAACTGCAAAGTGGGAAAGAAAATAAAAAAAGAACCTCACTGTGCTCAGTGTCAGCTGCCTGTGGAAAAAAAAAATATCCAGGGATCAGAAAATGAGGACAGGGATCAGAAAAAAGGGGGAGAATAACATCAGAGCTCTGGCCACTGCTTGAGTGGAGGGAAAATAAAGAGAATTTGGGGTTGGGACATGAGAGAATCCAAAAAAAGGCAGGAAAAATCAGCAGCGGTCAGGATGTGGGAACAGAGGGAGGCGGGATGGGGCTGGACAGAGGCTGGGGAGGGAATGCAGCTCACTCCCTGGGAATGCAGCACAGGGGCTCAGGGACAGCTCCACCGCCTCTGGAGTGACCCCCAGCCCCTTCCCATCCGCTCCCGGAGCCCATCCCAGCCCCGCGGGATCCCTCTGGATCCCTCTGGATCCGGGCTGCCCCCATCCCAGCCCCGCGGGATCCCTCTGGATCCCTCTGGATCCCTCTGGATCCGGGCTGCCCCCAGCCCAGCCCCGCCAGGAGCCGCACACCAACACCCGAACCTCAGCCTCGACCAGGGGGAAAAAACCATCGGGAACAGCTTGGAGCGGATCCCACCCCTCCCTCCTTCCCTGCCAGGAAAACAGATGGCATCAGGAGGATGAACAACATCCCGGCTGCTCCCAGGGAATGGGAACAGGGAGCACGGCAAGGGACTGTCCCGGGCAGTCCTGAGGCACCTCCAGCACTGCCACACCCCTCCCGGAGCTCTCCCAGCCCCAGCTCCAGGCTTCCTGCTCCTCCTGGAATGTTCTTGGAGGCCCCCACTCCTTTGGAGCCCCCCCATGCTGTTAATAACTGGATTCATCCAGAGGGTATTTACTCATTCCTCCTTTTCCTCTTGCCAGCGGGATCATTGGTAGGGATGGAGTGCACGGGATGGAGGCAAGGCCAGCAAAATGTGACAGCAAAACTGTCACCAAGTCACCAGAGCCAGGGGAACCCTTGTGGGATCTTTCCTCTCGGGCTGTGTAAGGTGTGAGCAAAGCAAACGTTCTAAAATCCCGTTATTTCAGTGATCATTTGGGGGGTTGAACCTCAAGGAAAAGGGGGAAACAGCAATAGAGGCAGGAAAGTGTTGTCACCCCGTTTGAGGGGGTGGCAGAGAGGACAGACCTCCACCCTCCCTCAGAAAAAGCCAAGGCACCAGGAGCAGCACTGGGAATTCTGACTAAACATCAGGAAAATAAAACAATAATCTCATTTTCCAGCAGCTGATGGCAGAGTGTGAGGGAGCTGAGACCCTCTGCAGGGTGAGCATCAAAGGCTGGCTTTGGAGAAGGGCTGGAGCACAGCCCCTGCTCCTCCCCACCTTCCCCAAGGATCTGGGTCATCCCCAAGGATCTGGGTTATCCACATGGATCTGGGTTATCCACAAGGATCTGAGTTATCCACAAGGATCTGGGTTGTCCACAAGGATCTGGGTTATCCACAGGTTCCCTTCTCCACTGGAAACAGATCTGAGGCAGGGCAGAGTTCACACCCTGAGCCCTCCTTCCCATCCTTTCATCCCAGCAAGTTCCCCTGGAGTAACAACACTCCCCTTCTCCCAAAAGGTGCAGAAAATATCCCCCATTCTTCTGCTCGGCACAAATGGAGCAGAAAGACAGCAGCAACCATAGTTACAGAGTGGTTTAGAATTCTGGGTCTATAAAAAGAGAGAAAAACTGTATTTTAACCAGCTTGTTCCCTGCTCAGAAGCCCTGACAACTCCCAGCCTCGAATGGTTGCTTGGTTTAAACCCCGTTTTTGATATTTATTTACAGCACATCCTGGAGCTCTCTCTCCTCACTCTCCAAATTCGAGTTGGAAACAAAGAAAGGGGAAAAAAAATAAATCACAGCTCTGTGCACATTTTACATTTGTTGCCTTCCTGGCTGTGAAACCCAGTGCTGCTGGTATGAAATTTAATGCCATTAGTCATGAGATTGGTGGCTCAGAGGCTCTCAGGTCACCTCCTGCTCACCCAGCAGGTGAATTATTTTAAGGAGCTACTTTGGGATTCCAACTGTTGCTTATTGACAGCTGCCAAAACCAGCCTGGAAGGGATTTTGGCTTGAAAAACTTTTCAAACTGGAGAAACCTTCCTGAAAGGGGGAATGTGTTTGGTGGAATGCTGATCTCACACAGTCAGAAAAAAATTAATTCAGTCGAATTCAAACAAAATTCAAAATCAGACAGAATGTTTCACTGAAATGAGTTTTGATCCAAGTCATTTCCAGCACATTTCTCATGGTTTAATCCTCTCCAGTCGAGGATTAGTCCCACATTCAGGGAGAGATGAACAATAAAATTCCACAGGTTCTTTCCCTTGATCATCTCCCAGCCCTGCTGACCCCATCCAGGCCTCCACGTCCTGTGTATCCCAGGGATGATCCCAGGGAAGCTCCTCAGAGCTGGTGTTGGCATCAAGAGGAGGAAAAAGAATGTTAATTCATATATATTCCAAAATCTTTGGCCTTTTTCTACAAACCAGACACTTCTGCTCCTCCACTTGGCCTTAATCCTTCATTTATCCCACAAAAAACCCAACAGGAATGTTTGAGGCTGTGCCAGCAGATAAACTGGAGAGAGGTTCCTCACTTCCCTGACTCCATCCTGATAAAACCTCAGCACTCAGGGCCCTGCTGGGACTGCCCCAAATCCTGCAATTCCCATTCCAGAGGTGCTGTGACCCCATTTCACAGCCCAGGGACGAGGTATCCCAGGAACGCCCTGCTGGGTTTGTTTGCATTAGGAAAAGTGTCCAGCAGTTCCCTCCTGAGCCCCTGAGCTCTTTGGAAGGTGTGAACACAACTCCCTGAATTATTCACACTGGACAAGATGACTGGGAATAGAGGAGTGGGAAGGATTTGGGGAGAGGAACAGGAAAACAAAGCCCCAGCCACGTGCAGGAATGACTCTGTGCCAGTTCTGTGTCTGTGAGGATGGAGGGGAATCTTCCAGTGGGGAACAGAGCCTGGAAAATGGAATCTCACCCAAGTTCCTTGCCCAGAGTGTTTTAAGCCAGGTTTATCCCCATGGAAGGAAACCTTGTGCCTGGGAGTCCAAGGAACCTGGCAGCTTCTCCTGGGATGGTTTGGGATGGAAAGGGATCCTAAACTCATCCAGTGCCACCCCCTGCCAGGGGCAGGGACACCTCCCACTGTCCCAGGATGCTCCAAACTCCATCCAGCCTGGCCTTCAGCAACCCCTGGATGCCTTCAGTCTTATCATTCCTGTATTTCAGATTCTGCTCTGCCCAGGGGTGCAGCTCTGAGCTCACACTCAGGGTCACAAAACAAATCCTGTCCCTGCTGCACCCCAAGGACAATGGGACAACTTTCAGGCCCAAAAGCACAAACAAGGGGGGCTGAAGGGAGAAAACAAAGATGGGACTTCATAACCTGAAGCTGGAATTGGACAATTAAACCCCAATGTGCAAATGGACCAAAACTTATAAAAGTGTGAGACATTGTGACCATTTGTCCATTTTGTGCCCATTTTGGGCCCACCTTGGGTGCAGCCCTGGCCAGGCTCTTGTCCTGTCCAGGGTGTACCTTAAAGACTTTTTAATAAATATCTCCTTTATCTCCAGCTCAGCCCAGTCTGTTCCAGCCCAGCCTTCCCAAGGCCTCTCTCTCAGCTCCACCAGCAGAGCTGTGATGGAGTTTAATCCATGCAAGCTCTCACAGCTGGAATTGGAGCTGCCAGCACTGACCCAGGACTATTAAATTTTAATTTCTGGTGAGTTACACCGAGTCAAAAACACAAATAAACACTGAGTGGAAGGGAGAGGAGCTGGCAGTGGCTGAGATGAGCTGGGAGTGCTGAAGCAGGGCTGAGGTGTGTGAGCATCCACTCGGAACAGACGGAGTTCTGAGGGAAGCATTTCACTTTGTCACTTCCCATGAGAGCAAAAAAGCAATTATTTAGATGACAAAGAACCTGTCTTCTGGATTTAGGAGATGATTATAGGAGATGTCAGTCTGCCAGAGAAAAAAGTTCCTCCTGGTTTAGAACAAGTTTTTTTGGGTTTTTTTTTCCGTGACATTTTCCCCGAGTTAATTTTTTTTTTTTTTCTTGCTTTTAGGGAATTTTTCCTGAGAGGAGCTGTCAGTTCACAGAGACAAAGGCAAAACCTGGGAGCTCTGCTGGGGCTGCAGTGAGGCACAGCTTGGACAGACTTTAAAGCAGGTTGGGGGTGAATTCCCTGCATATTCCATGGGAGTTTGCCACACCAGTGATTCCCTGCATGTTCCAGGTGGGATTCCAATGGTTTTATGTGGATTTCCCACATGTTCCAGGCGGGTTTCCAATGGTTTCACATGGATTTCCCACATGTTCCAGGTGGGTTTCCAGTGTTTTTACATGCATTTCCCACATGTTCCAGGTGGGTTTCCAGTGTTTTTACATGCATTTCCCACATGTTCCAGGTGGGTTTCCAGTGTTTTTACATGCATTTCCCACATGTTCCAGGTGGGTTTCCAGTGTTTTTACATGCATTTCCCACATGTTCCAGGTGGGTTTCCAGTGTTTTTACATGCATTTCCCACATGTTCCAGGTGGGTTTCCAGTGTTTTTACATGCATTTCCCACATGTTCCAGGTGGGTTTCCAGTGTTTTTACATGCATTTCCCACATGTTCCAGGTGGGTTTCCAGTGTTTTTACATGCATTTCCCACATGTTCCAGGTGGGTTTCCAGTGTTTTTACATGCATTTCCCACATGTTCCAGGTGGGTTTCCAGTGTTTTTACATGCATTTCCCACATGTTCCAGGTGGGTTTCCAGTGTTTTTACATGCATTTCCCACATGTTCCAGGTGGGTTTCCAGTGTTTTTACATGCATTTCCCACATGTTCCAGGTGGGTTTCCAGTGTTTTTACATGCATTTCCCACATGTTCCAGGTGGGTTTCCAGTGTTTTTACATGCATTTCCCACATGTTCCAGGTGGGTTTCCAGTGTTTTTACATGCATTTCCCACATGTTCCAGGTGGGTTTCCAGTGTTTTTACATGCATTTCCCACATGTTCCAGGTGGGTTTCCAGTGTTTTTACATGCATTTCCCACATGTTCCAGGTGGGTTTCCAGTGTTTTTACATGCATTTCCCACATGTTCCAGGTGGGTTTCCAGTGTTTTTACATGCATTTCCCACATGTTCCAGGTGGGTTTCCAGTGTTTTTACATGCATTTCCCACATGTTCCAGGTGGGTTTCCAGTGTTTTTACATGCATTTCCCACATGTTCCAGGTGGGTTTCCAGTGTTTTTACATGCATTTCCCACATGTTCCAGGTGGGTTTCCAGTGTTTTTACATGCATTTCCCACATGTTCCAGGTGGGTTTCCAGTGTTTTTACATGCATTTCCCACATGTTCCAGGTGGGTTTCCAATGTTTTTAGGTGGATTTCCCACATGCTCCATGTGAATTTCCAGCCCTGAGGGATGCAGGCTCCCTGCCATCCTTAATGACACAGAACTGAGAGGTCACACACAAAGCCAGAGTCTCTCCCAAGGAAAAGAAGGATCAATCCAAAGCCCCCCATCCCAGTTTGGGTCATGGACATCCCCTAGGAAGGAAAAAAGGGAAGCAAAACTTCCTCTGAACCTCCATCCCAGCAATGAAACCTGCTGCACTTTACATTAAACAGGGATCTGGATGTATCTGCGCTCCCCAAACCCTGCACACAAAAACAAGCCCCAATTAAGCACTAATTAGTCCCTCAGATGCCATTAAGTGCCACGAACAGCGTTTGAGCCATCCCTGCTCAGAACCTTTTTGCTGTAACATTTCCAAGGCTTTGTTTGAGGCCACGAGCCCCAGAACTGCTGTTCCAAACAGGAATTTCAGCGTTTTGAGAGCAGAATCAGAACAGAGCCTTTGTCTGGGCCTGGGCTGAGCTGATTTTCCCTGGTTCCCGTGGAAAAGGGAGCCCAGCACGACGTGTCTGAGCCTCCCAAGCCGTGTAGGAAAATGAAATACTCCGTGAACTAATTAGAGGAGCAGATGTTTGTAACACCCATGTGCGAGGCTGAGATAACATTTCTACACGAGTGAGAGCAGCTCTCCCCTCCCTTCTGCTCCCAAGGTATCCCATATTTCCTGATTCAAACTGTCAGGATTGTTCCATTAGGACAAAACAGGAGCAATTCTGACCGGAAACAGACGCAGCAATTTGTGCTGTTGAGGAAGAAATAAAGACAATATTTTGATTTTGAGATCAATGCCGTCCATATGTCGTGTCAAATAATCTCAGATGTTAATGGGACCTTCCAGTGACAAGTCATGGGCTAATTAGAGCAAAAATCAATCTATTTCACAGAAAAAGGCATAAAACTCAGTTCTGACATTTCCCAGTGAGAGATCTTCACTCTGGGATTTGCTGTCCAACCTCAAATTCTGACAAGCTCAGGAATTTTTAAATATTGTTTGTGCAGCTCTACTCCCTTTAAACCAGACTGGGAGGTGCTGATCAGGAAGTGCCAAGTCCTGAAAATCCAGAGACAGTAAAGATGGGGTTCATCAGGTCACTTCCCCATGCTGGAAATGCTTTTTTTGCCAGAATTTGTGCCTGTTGATCCAAAAGGAAAGAGCTGGAACCGTGGAACACTCTCCAGGAAACAGGGATGAGCATTTCTAAGCAGCCCTGGCTGCTGGGGCCATCTTCACCCCCTGCACAAGAACCTCTGGGGGGACAAATCCAAGTTGTTCCAGGAGGAACCAGGAATTAAGGAGTTGGAAGCCAAGGCAGGATCTTCCTTGAGAGGTGGAGCCACGGAAGGGAGCAGAGCAGGAGATGAACTCCTCTGCTTCTCCCAGAGGGCAGGGATGGGTGGGATTTTGGGAAGGAATTCCTCCTCGGGAGGGTTGGAGGGCCTGGGATGGAATTCCCAGAGCAGCTGTGGCTGCCCCTGGAAGTGCCCACGGCCAGGCTGGATGAGGCTTGGAGCAGCCTGGGATTGTGGAAGATGTAGGGCAGAGGAACTGGATGATCTTTAAAGTCCCTCCCAACCCAGACCATTCCGTGATTAGGAAAACTGAAATCCTTGTAAAACAAAGTTCAAAAGCTCCAAAAACCCCTCAGGCTTTGACTGAACCACTCCCCCTCCAGCACACAGATCTTATTTCCAAGGAAAAAGGTTTCTCCCCAGCGCCAGAGGCTCGGGAAAGGTTGGGGAAGGTTGGGGAAGGTTGAGGAAGGTTGGGAAAGGTTGGGGAAGGTTGTGGAAGGTTGGGGAAGTTTGGGGAAGGTTGGGAGAGGTTGGGGAAGGTTGGGAAAGGTTGGGGAAGGTTGGGAAAGGTTGGGAAATGTTGCTCCCACACCGGTACCTGCTGCTGAGCGATCACTTTGTCCCTTCCTAATTGGCTTTGGAACAAACCAACTCCTCTGCTCCCTTCCCAAAGCCACAATAACAACCCCAAAACAAACCCCGTGAACAGATGCACATCCTGCTCATTGTTCGCTCGCATTTTAATTAACTGCAACCCAACCTCTTTTCCGGCAGATTTACAGCCCAATAAACAAGACAAAAAGCTCCGTTTTGGAGATGGGGACACGTCAATGAACGGGCGAGGTTCCATTGACAATTCCAGGCTGATCCGGGCCACGTGCGGCCTTGGAGACCCCGGGATTTCCCTCTCCTCGCCTCGGGATAAATGAGCAATTAAAGGATAATTGTCGGGTGCTCAGACCCCGCTGCCCAGCGCGACCCCGCGATCATTTCCTGCAGCAGATCCTGCTCTGACATAACCCACAGTGACATTTGCTTCCCAGCGAATGGGGAAGGCTTGAAAGCGTTTGGAATTCAGCACTCCCAGGGCTGCGCTCCCAGGGAATTCATCCCGACCATTCCCGGCTGCTTCCTCCTTTTTTATTTTGGGCGTGAAAACGCCGAGCACCCTCCAGGATCACAAAGGCATCCACCGAGCAGCTCTGAGTGCAGGCACAGGACAATTTATCCCAGGGAAAAGCGGGATTTCTATTCCCAGAGCTCCCATTGCCAGGTAGTGACCGCCGGGATGCACAAAGGGCTTTCATGGAGCGCGTTTAAAAAAAAAGGGAATAAATTTTAATTAAGTGCCGTTAAAAAGGGCCCAATTTAAAGCAAGTAGGTCAGCACCTGCTTTGAAAGGGCTGCTCTGAATGAAGTCACTGCAGCAGGGATGGAGCTGGGAGCTTTTCATTTTGCACTCCCCACCCTGAGCGCAGGCCCAGCCTGAGCACTTCCCTTGAAAACGCAGGAAGCAAAGGAAAAGAACCTAAAATTGACAAAAAAAGAGAAGGGCCACACTGTGCCTTCAAAAAGGGGAGCTTTGTGCTGTCCTTGAGCCAACCCAGCCCTGTAGGAAAGGTTGAGAACAGGAAATAGAAATGTGTCTGGCAGCAGGTGAGTTCTGCTGCCTCATGAACACCACAGGGAATTCCTACAGCCAATATTTCATGGGATCACATCCCACAATCCCAGCCTGGTGTGGGGCTGGAAGGGACCTCAAAGCCCTTAAATCCAGTGCCACCCCTGCCATGGGATCCAGGGGCAGCCACAGCTTCATTGGGAATTCTGTTCCAGCCCCTCCCCGCCCTCCCAGCCAGGAATTCCTTCCCAATATCCCACCCGTCCCTGCCCTCTGTGGGAAACCGCTGCTCCTTGTTCATGGGAGACCAAAGATGGATTTCATTGATTTCCTTTCAGTGCTGATCCACAAACCCAGCAGTAAAACCCGGCAGTAAAACCCGGCAGTAAAACCCTGCAGTAAAACCCAGCAGTGAAACCCGGCACTAAAACCCGGCAGTAAAACCCCGCAGCCCCCCTCAATCTGTCAATGCCACGAGTTCGGGCGGCACAAAATGCCAGAGGGAGAGGGGGAAGGAGCATCCTCGGAGGAGTCCTCCAGTAATTTATTTTTAGGAACTCTCCCTCTTCACCACAAATGAGTTATTAGCGCCAGCACAATGTCAGAGAAATGCCAAGCACCGGCCTCCAGCCCTCCCCTCTGACCGGGAGCAGGTAGGAAAGGCAGAGCAGGGAGCTCAGGGCAGAAAAACAGATTTCTGATTTCCTTTTCCATCCCGCCGGGAACGGAGCTGACTCCTGACCCACTTCCCATCCCTGTGCCCATCCCTGCCCTGGAGCCAGCCAGGAAATCTGCGCCCTGCCACAGCAGATCACGGTGTCCCAGTGAGGGTGACAGCCCTGGCAGCTCCTGCCACCTCCCGGTGTCCCCGAATCCCCTCCCAGATTCCCCCGGAGCATCCCCGGGCAGGGAGGGAGAGGAGGAGCCCTCCCGGCCGCTGCAGCTCCAGCACTTCTGCTCTCCACTGCCGGGGAATGTCCCCAGTTTTACACACTAAAACCGAGGGAACCAACAGGCAGTGCCCCTCAGCTGGAAATAAAACAGGCCGGGGGTTAAAAAAAACAAAATAAAAATCACTGGAGCGGCTTCAGGATGAAGAGAAAACCCAAAGCTGGGCTTGGAGAAACAACTGGAATCCCCTGAAATTTCCCAACCATGGAGTTTTTAAGTGAGGACTATTGTCCTCACTATTTTGCCAAAGACACAGCTTGCCACACAAATAAATTCCACCCAGAGTTCTGGTTCCCCTGGTGGGAGGTGTCAAAGCTTTCAGTCAGCTCCAGAAAAATCCATTTTAACCTTTCTAGGACAGAACACCAAAACCTCCCCTCGTTCAAAGGTTCTGTGTCCTCCACCAGCCTCTGCCCTCAGCACCTGCATCAGATGGCACAAAACCCCTCCCCTGAGCACTTCTGGGGCAGTTTGGGAGGAATTCTGCAGCTTTTGTTCCTACCTAAAAGGGAACAAAATAAAAGAAAAAGAAAGAACCCCCAGAATTTGCCTCGGAACCGAGATTCCAGTTGGCTCAGCTGTAGTTTCCAGGCAACCAAAGCTCTCCTCCAAGGAGGATGTTCGGGCTGTGGCTCCTGCACCTCGCTCCGGGGAAAGGCACAGGGTCGTGTCAGGAGTGACCGGAGGAAAAGCAGCGATGTGGGAACGAGACATCGTCACTCAGTGCCAGGAATGTGACCAACTGCAACCCTGAAAATGCAGATGGATGTGGGAGCAAGGACAGAGCTGTCCTTACACACAAGCCCTGGCTCTGCTGGAGATAAAACCTGCACTGATAAAAGGAACAGTGGGGAGGATTCCACTGATGGATGGAAAAGAAGAGATTTGTCTTTAGAAACAAACCGTGGGTTTGTCTGATCAATGAAACTGGAGATTGAAAGGTGAAAGAAACAATGGGGAAACCCCATAAATTCTGTAAGAATTAATAATTCAAAGGGGGGTTATAGGTTAAACAGTAATCTTTAGGTTTGAGGCATTCCTGAAGTCTGCACCTCTCAGGTGCCTCAGCCAATGGGGAAGGAGAGAGGGAAATTGGGATAAAAAGGAGGCTGCATCCTCCAAAAATGGGAGATACCCAAGGTGAAATGCCCCGTGGCCTCTCCCTTTATTCCAATAAAGTTACAGGAGTCCTGTCTCCTTTCTGGACATAAAACCTCTGGCGTTTGCGGATTCAATTTTCCTGACAGATCTGAGAAAAATAAAAAAAGAGGAGAAACCTCCCCAAACCGAGCTCAGCCAACAACATTCTTTGTCCTGCAGGGTTTAAGCTCAGCCCTGGGCTCTGCCCGAGCCAGGCAGCACCAGGCACCCCGAGGGGATGTCCCGGGGGAGGCACAGGGACAGCGCAGGGCAGCAATGGATCCATTCAGGGCTGCGGCACAAAGGCGGCCGGGACAGCAGCGCTATCTCAAAGCCCTTGTCCGCATCATCCCCCCGAACACTGGCGCCTTGTGCCGCAGCCCCGGGGCAAAAACGCTCTCAGAAAGGCTTTTAAATCATATTTATAGCGCCGGGGACAATCGTATTTGAGAAAGCGTTTGAAAAGCAGCCCTTGCTTTCATTGTGTGCTACAAAACGGCTTCCAAAGGAGCCGGGGAATCGCTGGGGAATCGCTGGGGAATCAGAGGGAAGCAGTGCCCGAATTGAGCTGCCCTCCCCACCCTGGTTTAACCCCTTTTTATGAGCACCAGGCTTTGACCATCAGCCTGACACGAGCCAGGAGCGCTCTGAGAACGGAGTTAAATAAGGAATAAAGTCCCACAAGGATACAAAAGATCTGTGCGTGACACAGCCCTGAGTTCTCCCTCATGAATGTGGAAAGAGGAACAATTTAATTTCAGATTTATTCACATCTCCCTGCTCTGCACCAGGTCCCAGAATGTTCAGAACTCCTCCGACAACACCTACAAACACAAAGTGGTTTTTCTTTCTTCTCCTGGCTGCAAAAAAAACCTCCAAACTTCAAAAAACCCCATCGCGAATCAACAACAGAACAAATTATCCAGAACCAAGCCTAGGGAAAAAAATAATAAAATATCAATCAAACGCTTCATGCAGCCAATTTATAAACAATTAAAAGTGTGCTGATATCCTGGAAAGGATTCAGAAATTATGAATTCTGGATATTGTGCTGTGCCTGTAAAGCAGAGGGGAAGAGCAGCAGGAATTCAGCCTCACACCAGGAACCCCCAGCTCTGGGGGAGCAGCAGAGCAATTCCAGCTCTTCCTGAGGGGTTTTGTGAGGAAAGGGATGAACCAAGCAAACAGCACAATCCATGTGTCCACTGAAGGTGGGATAAATGATTGGGAAGCTCTTGCTGCAGGTAGCAGCTGTATTTAAACATAAAATCCCCAGTTCTGGCCATTCTTGGCTATAAATATCCCTCAATATTATCCAAGGAATATTTATTCCCTTTTTGTTTTAATCCTCGTTAACCCATCAGGACTTCACTTGATTTCCACTTAGAAACTTCTTAAGGCCACAGTTCCTGAGGTAAAATCCCTCCCCTGGATATCCCAAAGGCCTCATTCCCATCCTAAGGAAAGCTTTGCTCCTCCTCAGGACATCAAACCCCTGCAGGCACACCCAGCCTGTGGAATGTCACCCTCCAGGCCTTGAAAAGAACATGGATTTTGTTGGAAAAGAGATTCCAAAGGGTCAAAGGCAAAACGTTTCCTTTCCAGAAGGAATTTGGGAATTCCTAACGCTGACTGGCGGCTGTTTGGGATGGGCAGGGATCGCTCCTGCACATTCCTGCCCGTTCCCGGAGCACTCAGGGAATGTTTTGTGCTGCTGGAGCCCGGCTGGGATGAGCAGCACAGGGATGGCTCCGGCACATTCCAGAGCACTCAGGGAATGTTTTGTGCTGCTGCTGGAGACCGGCTGGGCTGAGCAGCACAGGGATCGCTCCTGCACATTCCTGCCCGTTCCCGGAGCACTCAGGGAATGTTTGTCACTGCTGGAGCCCGGCTGGGCTGAGCAGCCCCGGGATCGCTCCTGCACATTCCTGCCCGTTCCCGGAGCACTCAGGGAATGTTTGTCACTGCTGGAGCCCGGCTGGGCTGAGCAGCCCCGGGATCGCTCCTGCACATTCCTGCCCGTTCCCGGAGCACTCAGGGAATGTTTGTCACTGCTGGAGCCCGGCTGGGATGAGCAGCACAGGCGGGATTCACTGGATTTCAGCGGGAATTGCAGCAGATCCCTGAACGTGGCAGGGTCCTGTTCTTTCATAACCGAGGATTCCTTACATAACTCATTACTAATAATAGGGAATACCTTTTCTTCCCCCTCCACTTTTTGGATGTCTCACTCACACTCTGCAAATCCTTTCTCCACCAGAGCTGGAGAGAAACCCAAGGACAGCCTGGTGCCCATGGATGGACCCAGCAGGGAGCAGCCTGACCCAAAAAGCTCGGGATAAAATAATCTTTTGGGAACCCTTAACTAACAGGAAAGGGATATTCCTCATAATTCCCATCCTGAGCCCTAAGGATCTGCCAGGAGCTCACAATGGCCACTCCACATTATCCTAATTATCCATGAAACATTCCTGGAGAAGAGCCTGGATTTGCATTTACACCCCAAGAGCTGCAGGTCCCCAGTGCCAGGTGAGGTTCTGGCTGCCCCAAATTCCCCTTTGGAATATTCCCGTTCCTCCTTCCTGCACAGTTCTGCTCTCAGCAGTGCCCTTCACCCCATCCTGCCTCCTGCTCTGGAAGTGCAGTTTTGGGACAGCTGCCCTCTGGAATAAAGGGCACTGAGCTCTGTCACATCGTGGATTTTCTCCTGAACCAAACACACCCTGCTGGAAAAGCAAAAATCCCACTCCATTCCCAACAGGAACACTCAAAACCCAGGAGGAATGTGCAGAATTCAGGGCACCTGGGGACACGGGCAGTGCTGGAGGAGTGGTGACCTTGATGATCTCCTCCAACCTGAACAATTCCCTGCTTTTAACCCCAGCAAGGCACTGGAATTTCAGTGATAGTTCCAACAATTGAAATAATCCTGATTCTGAAGAACCTGGTTTATTTAAGGTTAAAACCCAGTGCTGGGTGAGCTGGGCCTGTGAAATGCCAGACAGAGGTTTGTGTTTTGGGGTGAATCCGTGTCATTCTGCATTTCCTGCCTCCCCTCCTGGGTACCTCAATGACTTCCACTGCATTTCCCATCCACTTATCTCTAAAGCAAATAAGTCATTTTAGGCCATCAACCTTGCCAATTGCTCTCTGGAATAAAACCTTCAAATTTTGTTTTTTGTACAAGAAAATAACAAACAAAACCATTCTCCTCACTGGAATCAGGATGATTACATTCCTAATTACCCAACCTGCACATAAAAATGTCTTTCAGGAGAACTAAACGAGGCTTTTATGGATGGGGGTTAAAGCCCAGTTTGGGAATTTGGGAATCAGTCCCTGGGTGTCCATTCAGGAGCTTCCAAGCTGCTAAAAACTGGGGGAAGTGCTCAGAAACCCTTAACTAACACCAGGGCCTGCCTCTGCCTCCTCACCTGCAGAAAGGAGGGCAGAATTCCCCTGCCTGCAGCCAGGGAAATGCAGGATCTCTGCTCCTGGGACAGGCACTGGCTGCATCCCAATTAAAATCCCTGGAACGCCACAGTTTTACATGTGCAAATGCAATTACACCCTGAGCATTGTAATTACATCGTGGTGCCTCTCCCAGAAGGAATTTTAAGGAAGGGTTTTCCCGTTAGTTTGGAGTTTTCTGTCGGAGGATGATGGGATTATGGGATGGTTTGGGTTGGGAGGCAGCTCAAAGCCCATCCAGTGCCAGTTCCATGGGCAGGGACACCTCCCACTGTCCCAGGCTGGCCCTGGACACTCCCAGGGATGGCTCAGGAATTCTGGCTGGATCGACTGCAACAAAGAGGCACAGAGGAATTCTCAGGGAATTCTGACAAAGCTCCAGCCATGGTTTTACCTTCCTGTGCTCCTCAGAAAGCCAGGAGTGAGCTCAGCTGTGCTCAGTGCCTTGGGGAGGATCCCAGCTCACTGCATATCCCCATTCCAGCTGTTCCACAGGGTGTTTCACACCCCTGGATCAGCACACAGGGGTTTCTCTCTGCTTTCACCCCCTGATCCTCTCAGGGTTATTCTGTGTTCAGTGACCTCACTAAAACCTGGGAGTTTTCACTTGTCTGTAGGAAATCTCCCTGAAGGAGAGGGGGAACACAGATCTGCAGCCATTCCTGCAAATTCCTTTGGTCTTTTGTTTTCTCCTCTCTTGTTAATTTTTTTTTTTAATTTCTTCTTAGAAAACAATAAAGAGACGCCCCTGCTCCAGCTCCATTCATTATCCCAGAGCTGCTCCCACCCTGCAGTCCAGCAATGAGGAATCCCTGCTCCCTCTTGTCCTGCCTGGACACCTCTCCCTGCACACATGGATGTGGCTCCCTCTGGAACTGCTCCTGCTCATTCCATTCACTTCATCCCACTCCATTCCATCAACTCCATCCCAAATCCATCCCATCAGCTGCCCTTTCCTGAGCTCAGCTGCTCCATCACGGAATCACCATTCCCAGCCCATCAATTCCTGCCTCTGGGCCCTTCCCTGGGCTGATGGAGCCATCCAGGAGAGCACCTGGAGGTGGGAATTGGGCTTTGGATCTGTGCCTGGGGGTGCTGAGTGCCAATTCCTGGCACGTACAGATCAGATCACAGAACCATGGAGTATCCTGCCTTGGGAGGAATCATGGATCCAGCCCCTGGCTTGCACAGGACAATCCCAAAATCCCACTCTGGCCATCCCTGGGAGTGGTGTCCAAACTCTCCTGGAGCTCTGGGGCCGTGCACATTCCTTGGACAGTGCCCAGCACCCTCTGGGGGAAGAACCTTTCCCAAAATCCAACCTAAACCTGCCCTGGCAGGGCTCCAGGCGTGGGAAGCACCTTCTCCAACATCCCACAGTGCCCAGCTCCACCCCTGCCGCGGGAACGGGATCCCAAAAGAACCCCGTGCATATTCATGCCCTGCTTTGTGTATGGATGTGGCATTTGGAGCCCGGCTGCTCTCCTGCCTCATTCCCATCATTTCCATAGGAGAGGACTCGTGCATTGCCCGTGGAGGCAGGGCTGGAGCCATTCCCAGCAGGGCAGGACACGGGGGTCTGGGAATGTGGGGACAAAGGGACCCTCAGGGACAGCTCCCCTCACATGGAGTGAGTGGATTGACCCTCACACCGACCTGGATCCCAAGAAAACCCCAGGGAACAGAGATTTGAATTTGCCCCAAGGACAGGACGCAGGGAATGGCTTCCCAGAGGGCAGGGCTGGATGGGATTTTGGGCAGGAATTGTTCCCTGGGAGGGCGATGAGGGACTGGGTTGGAAATTCCAGAGCAGCTGTGGCTGCCCCTGGATCCCTGGCAGTGCCCAAGGGCAGGTTGGACATTGGGGACACCCTGGGACAGTGGGAGGTGTCCCTGCCCTGCCAGGGGTGGGATTTTTGGTTCCTCCCAATCCAAACCATTCCAGGATTCCATGATGATTCCAGGNCACCCCCCAGTTCCACCCCTTCCCTCACTTCCAGTCCGAGCTGAAGAACTTTTCACCTCCCTCACACCAATCCCTGCTCCACAGAGCAAATCCCTTCTGGAATGGCCNCTGTCCAGGTTGAACATTTTCCTGGTGGATCCTCCCTTCACCCTGCCCCCCTCAGCCCCGGGGGCTGCAGAGTCTGGCACCTCCAACATTCCCCATTCCCTCCCTCCTCCCACCCCAAACTCCCCAAGGAAAAGAGATCCCAGAATCCCAGACTGGTTTGGACTGGGAAGGACCTTAAACACCCCCCAGTTCCACCCCTTCCCTCACTTCCAGTCCGAGCTGAAGAACTTTTCACCTCCCTCACACCAATCCCTGCTCCACAGAGCAAATCCCTTCTGGAATGGCCCCCATGTCCCTCCATCCAGCCAGGGCTGGCACTGGGATGCTCCTGCCCAGAAACTGCTCAAAAAGAAATCAAACCACAAAATCTAAGCCAAATACCTGCATTTATAATTGTTTGTTTCCCCACTGAAAATCTCTATATTTCCACAATTTATATCAATAATTTCTAATTATATTATTCATTTATAATATATTTATAAATATATTTATTTAGGCTTGTGTGTTTGCACATGGAAATATNCCCATGTCCCTCCATCCAGCCAGGGCTGGCACTGGGATGCTCCTGCCCAGAAACTGCTCAAAAAGAAATCAAACCACAAAATCTAAGCCAAATACCTGCATTTATAATTGTTTGTTTCCCCACTGAAAATCTCTATATTTCCACAATTTATATCAATAATTTCTAATTATATTATTCATTTATAATATATTTATAAATATATTTATTTAGGCTTGTGTGTTTGCACATGGAAATATCCCTGGATTTGGTGTATGAAGCTCTATTTGCTTGTTTGCACATTTAAATTTCTGTGTGGTTTGGGTGTTTATGTATTTCTATGTCCATATTTGCATTAATAACTGTGTGTATTTATCTACTTGTACAAGAGGTACTTATAAACGTCAGTTTATATTTATATAAATGCATATTACATAATTTGGTTATTTATTTAGAGATAATTTTTAAGATTTAATCTTTTAACTAAAGAAATAAACATTGTGAAAATATTTTATGTAACCGAGTCCCTTCAGGACTAAAAGGGGGATAGATTTTAAAAGAAATACATTTTAAAATACATATATTTTAAATTACAAATTTGGTGATTTTATACTCATTTTCATAGTAAAAATGTTATTTTTAAAGCCTGAAATTCCTTTCCTGTGCATCCTCCATACTTAACTCGGAATGACAGTAATGGGAGCCCTTTTTTAGGGGCAGAATGAACCTTTTAACTGCTTTATCTGGTGGGTTGTAGCCCCAGGTGATAACAGCTCTCATGTCACACACGAGATTCAGATCCTACAAAACAAAAAGGATTCGTCCCAAAAACTACTGGATTTTTTTATTATTATTATTATTATTTTCCCATTTCCTTCCACATCACTGATTTGCACCAGCAGAGACTCTGGGAGTTCTCTGGGAGATGAATTCACCTCCCTGTGGTTGTTCAGGCACTCAGGGATGTTTCCATGTGGGAAACACCAGGACACCCCTCTCAAATCCCTGTCCAACAAATAACACCCAGAATTTCATTAAAAACCCCAAAGGATTGAGACTCCCTGAATATTTCAAAATCAGTGACAGAACAGCAGAAATGGCAGCAAATAAAGGTGAGTTTTAAAAGCCCTGGGAATTGGATGGTTTAAAGCAGAGATGTTTTGCCTCCTGCAGCCCTGCCCAGCTGGGCTGGCTGCCAGAGGCCGTCCAGGAGGGATTTCCCAGCTCTCAGCTCCTCCTCACACCTCAGTGCCCAGCACAAATCCAGCACCTGGGCATCCCAGGCCGAGCTGATCCCTCAGGATCCCACCTCAGCTGCAGTCGTGTTTATTAAAGCATGGCTGAGCAGCAGAACCTGGAGCAAAGTCTACAAAGATTAAAACAAATCAGACCAATTTGTGCTGGATTCAACCACAATATTCATCTTTGGTTATCCAGGTGTCTCCCCTGGGGATTTGGAAACCAGGGGCCCAGCCCTTTACTCCAGGATTGGCTCCTCTTTGGGCAAAGGAATCAATAAATAATCCTCTCTTTTCCCTCTTGCTTTGCTTCCTGGAGGAATCTCTCCAGTCCTTTATCCCCAGAAATCCCAGCAATCCTTCCTCATTTCAGTGGGACTCACTGCAGCCTGTCCCTCCCTCCCCCGGTTCTCAGCTGTGCAGTGACAAATTCAAAGGTAAAACGAACACATTTCCCTTTCCCCGGAGGGCAAGGGAAGGCTCCAATTCCGAGCTCAGCCCTTCATTAGCAAATTGTTCCGCGGTTTAAAGCACGTCCCGCTGCCCCGGGCACCGCGAGGCTCCCAGAGCACCGAAATGCCGCCAGAAGAACCCCTGGACATGGGATTTATTCAACTCCTAATCCCTGCTCCACCTTCCATGAGGGTCAGGAAGGGACAGCTCGGAATTCTGAGGGGTTCCTGCCCTGCCCCAGAGGTTTTCCTGGACAGGAGTGAGCGGTGTGAGTGGAGAAATGGAATTAAATGAACCCAGCTTTGCTTTAATCCTTCCCCTTCAGATTTCCTCCAGGGAAGGCAGCAAATCCTGGCCCGGTGTGTGAGGAGCACCTCAGCACAGTCCAGGGACACAGGGAAAAGACTTTTCCAGAGTCCCTGGGGATTTCCCTGCCTCTCACACAATGGATTTCCTTCTCCTGCAGATCCAGCTCAGGGCATGAGGAAGAGCCACCAGTGCAAGGGGCACCATCAGCCCCAAAAGTCACCTCATAGCACAGTTATTTAGAGTCAGATAAATAAAAATGGTATTTTCCAGCAATAATTCTCCTGACAATTTGCCAAAAATCGCCATTCTCAGCTGCCCTTCCCTCACTGCCGAGCTTGGGTGAATTATTTCCCTCCTAAATAAGCAAACAGGGTGACACTGACTGTCTAAATTTGTAACTAATGTTACTTCTCTCCGTGGCACCACGAGATATTGTCCCTTTTTATCCTGATTTATGGAGTGTTAAATCATCCCTGGAGGAGCAGGGGGTGGCCCGGGGTGGTTTCCAGCACACAAAAGCCACTCTGGCTGGGATTACACACCGGATAAAAGCAGCTCTCTGCACTTGGCAGGGATTTCCCAAACAGGATCTGGGAGGGCTCAGGCCAAAGGGGTGCCCCGTGGATCACTGCCAGGATTTCGGGAAGAAATCTAAAAATAAAATTACCTGATCACTTACAGGAACAGGGAATTTATTGATGCCTCTGTGATGGTTCTGACACTGGATTAATGAGAATTTCTGGGGGTTTATTTCAGCAAGAAGCACCAGGACAACCCAGGCCAATATTCCCTGCAGATTTCCGTGGTGCTTTCTTTTCCAAAAATGTTTGGGATTGTGTCTGGAACTCTCCGGAGACAGAAAGTCTCCGTCTCTCTAAGACAAGGACTAAACTAAAACACCACTTCAGTGACGAATTGCCTGGAGGGAACCCGATGGGAGGCGGCAGCTCGGAATTGCAGGAGGAAATGGGATCAGGGGAGCAGCCCCGGGCCCGGCAGCCTGACACTGATCCCGCACGGTGTGAGGGGATCAGCAGCACACAAACATCATTTAGGGCAGAATTACAGCGGATTAACGCAATTCCTGCCAGTCCGCGGGTGCCTCCCACATCCCTGCCGCGGGGATGAGCATCCCGGGGCTGCATCCCAGCTCCAGCATCCCCATCCCCATCCCCGGCGTGCTGCAGCCAGGCTGAGGGGCTCGGGATCCACACGGGAAAAGCGCAGGGAAGGGGCTGGATTGTGGCTGGGAACCTCCACAGCCTCAGCCAGGGAACAGCTCCGAGCCTCGGGACGCTTCGGCTCCTCCCCAGAGCATCGGGCACGGAACCACCGCTGGGCAAGGGATGGAAAATCAGGGACGGGACACAGGGAGCGGATCCCAGTGCCAGAGGGCAGGGAGGGATGGGATTTTTGGGCAGGGAGGGATGGGATTTTGGGCAGGGAGGGATGGGATTTTGGGCAGGAGTTGTTCCCTGGGAGGGTGATGTGGGGCTGGGATGGAATTCCCAGAGCAGCTCTGGCTGCCCCAGGAAGTGTCCAGGTTGAGTTGGGATTTAGAGCAGCCTGGGACAGTGGGAGATGTCCCTGCCGTGGCACTGGGTGGGCTTTGAAGTCCCTCCCAACCCGAACAAAATTTAAATGTAAGTTCAAGCCCGCAGAGAGAGCCAAGGGGAGGAGTCCCCAGCTGCCCTTGGGAATGCAGAGGGATTCGGGATAGCAGGAAGCAATGTCTGCCTGGGGTTTTACAACACTTGGAATAAAAATGGAATGAAAAGCAAAGAGCACACCCAGACTTCTATAGAATGGCGTTGAGTTTTACATCTCTTGAGTCTCACCCTTCTGCGAGGTTGATAATGGAATAAAATCTTTAAAAACACCCCTCAGCTGCCCCAGCTCTGCAGAGCTTTTCCAGCTCAGTGCCACATCCCCTGAGGAAGAGCAGGGGAGTTACCACTTCCCACAGCAACACCCTCCTGCACTGGGATAAAACCCATAAAAGGCCCTTTCTGCACAGGCCTTAAAGTGAATTTGTTCCTAATAAAGTCAGGAAGTCCAGACAGCCACTGCTTCATTACAAACTTCCAGAGGGCCCAAGTATCATTATTGAGAAGCCTTTCACACCTATCAGAAGGCTCCACACACCCTGTTATTAAAAGCCTCGCCCTTGTTTCCCAAAGGCTCTGTGCATTGATGCCAGCAGCCAGTCAGTCACTGCTTCTTCCTCCTGCAGCTCAGGCTCAGCTCCTTCCTGCCCCTGGTACAAAATCTGACCTCACCTGTCCCTTCCAGGACCTCCTGTCCCTGTCCCAGCACAGCAGCAGCTCCATCTGACCCCAACAACTGAGCCCCTGCCAGCTGCTCCCTCTTTGTCACACCCAGAGCTGGGAGAGCTGTTCCCACTCTGGGATAACAGACAGAGCTGCAGGGTCTCAGTGAGCTCTGCCCTCAGCACCAGCTCTGGGATAACAGACAGAGCTGCAGGGTCTCAGTGTGAGCACTGCCCTCAGCACCAGCTCTGGGATAACAGACAGAGCTGCAGGGTCTCAGTGAGCACTGCCCTCAGCACCAGCTCTGGGATGATGGACAGAGCTGCAGGGTCTCAGTGAGCACTGCCCTCAGCACCAGCTCCATCTGGCTCCTCACAATCCCTCTCTCCCCACCACAAAGCTGCAGGAGAACCTCCAGTGTGAGATGCTGGCAGAAAAAAAGCCCACGCTCAGAGGGCAGGGAGCACAGGGCAGCCAGGCAGGGGCTGGGTGTGTCATCCCAAAGTGCTGAACTGGGCTGGAAGCTGAGGATTTTTAGGTTTTCTGTGTTAGAGGGTGGTGACCCTCAAGAAAGCCCCACATTTGTTGGTGCTTTAGTGGGAACAGGCTGCCAACATGGAGTGAAAGCACTGGGATGGAGGGTGTGGGAGTGTGGGATCTCACAGGGTGAGAAACACAGAGTTAAGGGTTTAGTGTACAGCAATGTGTGTGAGCCAAGGTGGAGGATTTGGGGTGTTGTTTAAGTCCTTCTTTTCACCTTCTTCTTCCTTATTTTTCATGGGTTTGGGTGGTTTCTGTCCCTGGGTGAAAAAGGTCCCCATTGCAGCCCTTTAGTGGCCATCACTGGGTCACAAACATCAATAGCAGAGGTGTCACCTGGTTATTGGGGAAATGGTGCTGAAAGAGCTGGGAAAAGTCAGCAGTGGCCATTTGACCTCATTTTCCTGACTTGTGAGTCTCTAAACAATCTTTAAATAATCTGTGAATAGCTAAGATATAATAAACCACCAAGTCCCAACTTGAATTTCTGTTTCCCGTGTCTCATCCCTCCTGACCTTGGCAAGAGCAAGGAAAAAGGAGCCCATTCCATAACAAACCCCAGCTGTACTGAGGGTAGGACACCCCCAGGGAGCTGGAAAGGGATTGGGAATGTTCCCATTCCCAGCTGCTCCCCCAGGCTGTGCTCAGGTCCAGCAGCAGGAAGGACACAAGCACTGCTCCCTTCCCTTCCACACAGCCCTCTCTAATTCCATCTTCCCTTCCCAGGGAGCCACAGGAGCTGCTGACGCATCTCCAACCTTTTTCTTAGAGATTCATCAGCTAAAATAGATCCCACATATAAGAATAGGAAGTTTAATGAATTCACACTCCTGTGATGTAACAAGTTAAATTAAAAGCACTGAGCTCGTAAGGTTTAATAACAAGCCTTTTATGGGCATCTCACTTTTCCTGCAGGAAAACTTCCTCCTACCAAAACTGGGAAGGGTATTTTTGAAACCTGTGAAAGTGGAAGCAGTGTTGGAAGCCATCACAAGGAGCAAAGCCTTTCAGGGACAGCCTGAGGGGTTCTTCTGCAGTAGTTGGGGTTCTGACATCACCAAAGGTTGGGAGTTCATCCCAAATCCACAGGGGGAATGGACAGGAATTGATTCCTCTGGGCTGTGAAATCCCTCCAGGCATGGGGACCCCACCAATTCCCCTGGCAGATCCAAGGCCTGACCACCTTTTCCATGGAGGAATTCCTCCTTTTCTCCAGGCTAGGAGTGGGAAGTACAACCTCCATTTTAGGGTGAAAAACCTCGGGTTATGTAAAATAACCAGGCTTGGGTTTAATCCCCCCCCTGGCAGCACCATCCCCTTCAGAGGGTAACAAACCCTCACCCAGCCACCAGGCACTGACACATCCCCAGCTCACAACAAACAAAGGTCATTCTGACCAAAATGGAAAAATCCAAAACAGCTTAAAGGAAAGAGCCTGGGGGTGCCAATGAACATTCCATAAAAATCCCCCAAACCAATCCCCAACAAGCTCCAAACCCAACCCCAGCTGCTGAAGCACACGGGCTCCTGAAATATTTCAAATATTCAGTGCTTGCACTCCCAGGCTTGAAATAAACTCTGAGTGATGCCAGGGCTTGAGAGGAGCTTTGGGATGGGGCAGGAACGCCAGCCTAGGCTGGGCTTGGAACTGAGCTGGGATCAGAGCAGGGCTGAGCTGCTCCTCAAGCACAGCCCTTAAACCCAGAAACACCCAGGCACTGGCTGAGCCTCCAGGGCTTCCCAAAAATTCCAGGCTCCTTCTGCTCCAGGAGAAAGGAGAGGAGAGGAGAGGAGAGGAGAGGAGAGGAGAGGAGAGGGCTCAGTGTGTGGTGGCAGCTGTCACCTCCTGCCACAGCCACCCAGGGCAGGGGACAGCAGTGCCACAGCTCAGCTCTGTGCTCTGAGGGGCAGCAGGGGCAGAAACTGCTCACCCTGAATCCCACCCGAGGTGATCCCACACACCCAGAGAGCACCATGGAAATCAGGGATCTGCAGGGAGCACGGGCCTGGGCTGTCCTGGTGGTTCTCAATGAAATAAACCCCCAGAAATTCTCATTAATCCAGTGTTAGAACCACCACAGAGGTGTCAGTGTATCCACTGCTCCAGGAAGTGATCAGGTAATTTTATTCCTAGATTTCTTCCCAAAATCCTGGTGCATTCCACGTGGAGCAGGGTGACCCCACACCTGGCTGTGATCCCCTGATGGGAGAGAGGGAGCTGGTGGCCCTCGGGGTCCTTCCCTGCAGGTTGGGACATTCACCTCCTTCCTGTGCTCTAATGTTGCCACAACCCACCAGGAATCCCTGCCTAATTAACCCCCTTCATTACCATGATTGTCTAAAAGAGCGGGATCTTTAAGAGCTCAGCGATTCTAAATGTTTGTCCTCCCAGAAACCACCAAACTGAGGGTGAATGGCCAGAGGGCTCTTGGGAGAGCTTTGCTGCTGATGTTATATTGAAAATCTGATTTTTAAGGTCTCCCACTGTCCCAGGGTGCCCGGAGTAGCTGGGGCTGCCCCTGGATCCCTGGAATGTGCCAAGCCAGGTTTGGGGCACCCTGGGACAGTGGGAGGTGGCCCTGCCATGGCAGGGGTGGCACTGGGTGAGTTTTAGGGTCCCTTCCAACCCAAACCAGTCTGGGATCCCATGAAAAGCTGCTCTCCCCGAAGGAAGCAGTGCAGCTTCTCAGGAGACAGGGAATACATGGAAGAGAAATCCCAGTATTTGTTTTCCACCATAATTCCTCCCCTCATTTATTTTACTGAACACCACATCAATTAAACTGAAAAAAACCCCCAAAAACAGGAGGAAAAAGCACAAAAAAGCCACTCCACGAATGTAAAAACTGCAATATCTGTGCTGCATCCACAGCCCTGCACCTGCCACAGGGAATGCTGACCTTCAGCAGGCCCCAGGATTCCTGGATTCAATGCCCTGCCTGCTGCTCCCGGTATGGAAACCCTCCCGAAAACACTCAAACAATCCATCAAAACCTGGCAAAGCCACCCCAGAACGCCGACTCGGAGATGCCACCTTCACTTAATCACTTTCAGGAGCTGCTGATTATCTCATCCACAAAGCCCTGCTGGCTCCAGGATCCCACAGGGCTGCTCCAGGATCCCACAGGGCTGCTCCAGGCACTGTCCCAGGTGAAATGAGGCTGCAAACGCGAGCAGCGGGAGCCTGGCTGGGAGAGGAGGGGAAAATGTGCTGCCCGAGCAGTGGGGAGGGGAAAACACCCGCAGGGGACGGGTCCCCTCCTGCCCTGGGGCCACCAAACACCTCCCACCTCACCCCAGGGACCAGCCCTGCTCCAAATCCCTCAGGATCCGATCCCAGCTGGTTCCTGGTTCTTATGGACACTGCCCAATCCCGGGGTTCCTGTGGAAAAGGGAGGGATGAGCCCTGCTCCAAGTCCCTCAGGAGTCGATCCCAGCTGGTTCCTGCCTGGTTCTTATGGACACTGCCCAATCCCGGGGTTCCTGTGGAAAAGGGAGGGATGAGCCCTGCTCCAAGTCCCTCAGGAGTCGATCCCAGCTGGTTCCTGCCTGGTTCTTATGGACACTGCCCAATCCCGGGGTTCCTGTGGAAAAGGGAGCCTCTCGTTTTCAGCTCCTCCACGTGCCCTGCAATTGTCTGACCCTGGTTAAAATTAAGGTTTTTTGACTTTTATGTGAGTGGCAGGACTTTTGTTCCAAATCACAGGATTCTGGGATGGTCTGGCTTGGATCCCACAGATTTTTGGGGTGTTTTCCCCCCCTTTCTGGGATTCCCACTTGGGTTTTGTGGGATGTCCTGCACAGGGCCAGGAGTTGGGCTCAGTAAAGCTGAGGATCCCTCCCAGCTCAGCAGATTCTGGGATTCTGTGGAAGATCATTCAATTCCAACCCCCAAATCCCCTCAGATTCCATCCCTGATTCCCAATTTCTCTGTGCAGGATAAACCACAGCCCAAGTTCCCTTCTATCCACTGAAGCTCATCCCAGAGCTGCTCCAAACAAACCTGGCTCCTGCTCCTCTGCTTGACAAATAAATCACAATCACACTGAAACCCCGTCCAATGGAAAACCCTGCTCCAGGAAATCCATCACAGAATCAGCACAGATCTTCCAGGAAACCTGGATTTCTTTCCTGGCGTGCTTCCTCAGAGCAGCTTCAGTCAGCAAAGCCCTCATCTCCACAACAATGCCGTGATGCAGTTTGCTAATGAGCTTTCCCCACTCCTTAATTAAGAAGAAGTGCTCGTGTTGTATCTGCAGCTCAATGGTGGCAGCAGTCACCACTCTGAGCTTTGTTTCTATTTCAACATTTATTTGCCTTATTTTCTATTTATTTTTATTTTTATTTCGGTTTCAAACTCCCGTTTTGGTTCCTGTTTTAATGGGCTGGGTTGTAGCTGCTCCAGAGGAAATTTGGGAAGATTTTTTAAGATGGACATGGAAGAGTCTTTCAACAGAGCAGTTGATTCACTAAAAAAAAACCCACCAAAAAAACCCAAAAATAACTCCCACAGGTGCAGCCCGCTCCTGTTCTGCACTGGGATCCAGGGAATGTGGAGTTTCCTGATTCCAATTAAATTATGAGGACACAAAGGAGTGGGATTTGACCTTCTGAGTATTCCAGAGAGCAAGAACAAGCTGTGGGACAGCTCAGAGCCAGAAATCCCTGGGCAGAGAGGGACTAAATTAGGCTGAGGAAAAAGCCTAAAACGTGTTTGGGTGTGGGGATGAGCTGCCCAGGAGCTCTTAGGAAACAAATGATCCTTGGAAATCCCAGCTCAGAGCTGGAATGCGGTGCCCTGATAGGAAAAGCCTCTCCCAGCCCACAATTCCAGGCACTCCTGGTGCTCCTCTCTGGATGCTGCTCCCTCTCCCTGGGAGGATGAGCTCAGGTGGGCCAAACCCAGCAGGAGGAATCCAGATTCACCCAGCCCCAGGTCAATCTGCCAAAATCAGAGGGGTTTTCCCTGCCTCCAGCACCCCTGTGGGATGAGGTTCCAGCTGTGGGAGCTGCACAGAGGAAACGCAAATCCTGGGAATCAGAATCCCAGAATTATTGAGAAAAAGCCCTCCAAGGTCATCGAGTCCCAGCTGTGCCCAATTTCCTCCTTGTCCCCAGCCCAGAGCCCTGAGTGCCACCTCCAGCCCTTCCTTGGACACCTCCAGGGATGGGCACTCCAAAATTCCCTGGAATGCCACTCTCCTGCCTCCCTGCTCCCACCCCAGCTCGCATTTCCCACAAAAATCAGCTGGATTAAAGAAAATCAAAGAAGGAAACAGATCAGACAAGAGCTCTGTGTGTGGATCCCCCCAGCCTGGGATGGGATTTATCCAAAGCCACCGCTCCAAACCCAAGGTGTCCTGGGCAAGGATGAAATCCAGGCTGACACTTTGCCTCCCACCCACTGGTGCTGAATCTGTGTCCCCAAAATAGCAGCTGTGCCGAAAGGGCTGCTCCTGGCAGCTCCTGGAGCTCCATTTTGCACTCGTCCAGGTTCCCACATGGTTGTCATCACAACTGGGAATGTTCCTCCAGCAGAGTGAGAATGACATCCCTTCTCAAAAAAGGGCCTTTTCCTGGCAGGTGGAGGCAAGGACAGCCCTGGAAAAATGCACAGAGTTCCAGTGTTTGCAGGGTTTTCTGTGCCCAGGATGTGCTCCCAGTTTGCATTGTGGCCTCTTTCCCTGGGAATCCTGAAACGTGGCTTTGATAGGAATTAAAAAATCCTGAGAAAAATCCTGCAGCATCTGGGGATCAACAAATACTGAAAACCCTGCTCAGTGATCCCAGGAAAAACCCCCACAAACGCAGGTGTGTTCACTGAGCTGGTGCTCGAGGTTTGTGCAGAACCTCATCCCCAAAATCCCTGCAGGAGTCCCTGGAGAGGGACCTGGGGACAAGGACCTGTCCCTGAACAACATCCAGAGGGATCCTGAGGGGCCCTGAGGGATCCAAAGGGATCCTGAGGGACAAGGAGCTGTCCCTGAGCAACATCCAGAGGGATCCTGAGGG
>VWYE01011297.1:0-33147 GCA_013398995.1 Alaudala cheleensis
TTTTACCTTGCAGGTAGCAAGACATTTATTTTTCACTACGATGCTTTACAAATATATCTTGTGTTTAATATGGCTTAATGTATTTGATGTTATCACTTAAGCAGTGTTTTAAGTAGGCAAACTGCTAAAAGATTTTTGCCACAAGCAGCAAACAATTAGTATTGGCTACCTAAAATGTTAAAATTGACAGATCCTACAGATCAGCAGCCATATGAAAGCCTGTCCAAACTAAACAAAACACCGAGTTGTTAAACTAAAGCGTTCACTCCAATTTTTCTATGTTATGGGGTTTTTTTGTACTGTAATACCATGGAAATTCACGTTCATAAGCTTCCCTTATCTGGCTCTCCACAAAGATTCCAACAAAATGCAACCATTAGAGACATGATAAGATCTGAACCTGCCCCAGGCTATTTTTCAGATACTTTAGGAGGCTATTTGATGATTATCCACCAAGTAGACTGAAAGCAAGAGAAAACACACTGCTAGTACATTCAGTGAAATAGATTCCTATTTTAAGAAAAAAACATCTCCCAGTATCCATGAAAATCCATTGTTTACTGGAAGAGCAGAGAGCCCTGTAGATAGAAGTAATGACCATGTGTACAGTGCCAGCCCCATCACTGTTTTGTCTCACTTGGAGAAGGCCTAGATGGAAGCTGTCTGCTTGCTGCTGTGTCCCTGCAGGGCAGAGAGGAGCTGCAGGATGGCTGTGGAGGCTGATCCCATCTAGGTACAAATTACTCTTTCCTACCTGGATAATTCCCTGCAGTGTCTCTGGTGATTGTAACCCGGGTCAGGTCACACCGAGCCCGTGACCAACTCCCATCAGCACTGTCAATCTGCTTTTATAGGCACAGCAGTGACTGATGGAGACCATGTTCTGAAATACACTACATTTTAGGGCATTTTCCTGTGATTCTTAAGTGAACACAATTATAGGGTTAATTATTTAAGAGTTAACAGCCTCTGTCTGTGTCCTTATTTCTGCAAACTATGATTGCCACACTTGGAAACATTAAAGAAATACTGTGTTTTTATGGGTTCATCAGGCAGTGAATACTTCCACAGACTTCAAAATCTCAACTATCAACCTAGAGATCAGAGGTTCATTTTAATCAGCTAAAAAGATAATCTGAAGAGAAAAATGGCCCTTTTCTTCCTTCACAGTAACCATCACACTCCTCATTTGCAATATCTATCGCTGTAAATGCTTGCTTTGTTAAGCAAGGCAGTAGTTGGTCTGAAAATTGTCAACGTGACAGAAGATTAGGCATTATGTGTCTGAACCAGTGTTCATTGTTATCTGCTTATCCAGCAATCAGTAATTCCTTTTATCTACAGCACAAAACTATTCCTAACATTAACCTTCTGTTGTCATTTAGAGCACAGCAAGGAAGTATTTTCCAATTAAGCCCACTTGCTCTGATCTTACCCATATTAGTAGGCATTGGTGAAAGAAGGTGGGCTTGGCCCTAATAATGTCATAAAAAAACCCCAAAAAACCCCCCAAAAACCAAGGAATAAAATCATATAGACATGCAAAGAAAATTAGGGGCTCTTCTTTAGGCACCTGCTTAATCTCTTCTAATTCCAATTGCCCTAAAATAACCCTGAGCATTAACTCTTTCAGCCCTACATGGCATTTACCACTGGTCCAGAGGAATTAGCTTAAATCTCCCACCCAGAAACTCCAAGACAGGTGTACAGCTTTGCCATTGCTAACAAAAGCTCTGAAGCAAGGATTGTGTCAGTGTTGATGTAAAATCTGTACACTCATCTCTTCAGCACATAGCAGCACTTTGTGACACTAATGTTTTATATGATCAATATTAACAGGGAAGAGGGCAAAAGCCCCTGAGTTAAGTTGTTTATAGTAGCCACAAAAGCAGCACTGACAGCATTTTTCATTGTTTTTCCTCCCATCAAATTTACATCTTGTACTTGGAGTTATATATCTGCTGGTCAAAAGGCAGACTCCTGTCTGTCATCAGAACAACTTTTGACTGTCAGTGCTTTTGTTGCTGTTTAATTTCAAATCTAAAAGAATTAGTTCTTCAGAATCTGCAAAGGTTAAGGGGCTTGTGACATTCTCAATGAGCCCATAACAGTTAAAAATTCCCAGGTTGGTTGGATTTTTCTGACATGTATAACATTACAAGCTATCTCGAGGCACCACGAGAGGATCAAGTCCTAGGAAAGATTTAGAAGGTAAATATTGAGAAAGATTTCTGACTACTCCACAAAGCAACACAGGAAAAAGGAAGGAAATACCACAGAAGTAAAAGAATCCCCAAAATCCAGTCAAACACATGGCAAAATAAGACAGGGCAACTGGCTTTAAAGCTATCACAGGGAAGTAGTGGCATAAAGTAGAATCATGGTACAGAGAGATTAGGGTGCAAAAAACTCCAACAAAACAAAAACATCTAACAGCATGAAACTTTAAATTATTGGGTTTTTTAACAATAATGCATTATGCTAATTCAATGACAAGAATATTTTTTGGCATTTGTTAGATGAAACACCATTTAATTTAAACATTTAATGCAGATGAAATAACATATCTTCAACTACCATCTTTTGGAGCCCAAAATTCAGGATTACTTCTATTTATTCCAATTTATTACATGTTTATACTAAATTTTAAAAATCAGCTGAAATACAAGTGCATATTAAAAGAAAATTAATAAAAATATGCTCTCTTGACAAAGAATAATGTCTTGGATAGAGTGTATAATTAGGTTATAGAAATAAAGAGGTGAATCTGAGTCTTCGCTAAGCTTGTTAAAAACAAACTTGTCAGCTTACAAATGTATTTTCAGCTGTTCCTTACAGAAAGATACAACAGATATATTTAGTAGGGTTATCTTTTTGGAAAAGTCTGCAGGAATCACTGACTTTTACAGAACTGCTGTTCTTTCTTAATTGCATCTTTACTGCAATTCCATTTGATTTAGTGAGGTTCAGGAAAGATTCCACTGTTTCTACACAGGCAATGAGCACAGGCTTTGCACAAGAATTTAACTGATGTAGTTTTACAAAGAAAAAGTGCCATTTAATAATTACAAGGAATATGTGTCAAAGTTTAAGAAAAATAATTGGGGGATGGATGTGAGGGGTGGGCAAATCAAGTAAAGAAACCCATCACTACTCTGCTTTAAACACATTTACAGATAGTTTATTAAGTGTTAGGAGTTTTTTTGCATACCTTGGCTCTACTTTCATTCACGCCCTTTCAGAAAAACACCTACATCCTTATCAATTTTATATACATTCTTCACCTATTCACATCCTATTCTGAACATTACAGTTGGTTCCTTAAATGTAGGTAGAGCACAATAATTAATTTGTTGCTTAAGACACCGAATAAATCAGGATTTATAGGCTCAGACACCATTAATCTTCACAAAATCTCTGTAGATTAAGTTAAATCACATTAGAATCTAGGGATTCTAACATTTTGTACTCATGCATTTTGTACAAGGCTGCACAGTACAGTGTCTAAATAAGAGAATTTATTCCTAGGGAAAAAAAAAAAGCAGCCTAAGAGATACAAAAGAAAAAAGTTTAGTCATAATAAGAGGGGACACTGCTCTTGGATGGTTCAGATCGTCCTTGCTGGGATTTTCCAGCAGCAAGCACAGTAGCACAAGTACATAGCAATGGACACTCTCATTGAGAGGCACATCCAGGAACAGAGATGGACACCAAACACCCCTGCATTTGAAATCCTCCTCTGACTCAGCAATAATATTAACAAGTAGTTATAAGGGGGGCATACAATTAATTGCAATCAGAGAGAAGTACCTTCAACAATTAAGTAAGTGCTGGGTTGTGTTTGTGTTTTACAAGGGGCCAATGCCAACTAGAGCCTTCATTCAGCTGGGCAAAGCAACAACCCAAAATTCCTTAAAGTACTCCTTAAAGCCATTAAACCTGTTCTTGTCAGATTTGTAAAGCAACCATCACCCCCAAAGAGCTTTCCAGAAAGAGAAATCTCTTGGAAAACGTCCTGTAGGAAATTTGCCCCAACTACCAACTAATACACAATAACTCCATAGATGCTGTTGATCTGCAAACCTATTAAATGCTCAGCAGTGGAAAACAATAATATTACAAATATTTCTATTAAAAATCCTATTTCTTTCTATGATGATTGCCAACTTGATCATCAAATTAAACTTTTTTTAATTCATAAAGCACAATTTCCTGTCATGAAAATACCCTTGGTGCTTGTTTATTTTAATTTTTATTATAAGCATTGAATTATTCTGTCAATTGTCTACATTGATGTCTCTCTGAAATAAAAGAGTAAGCAGAAAACCTGCTCTAACTCTCGCTGTAATGCCAATCTAGGCAGCAACTGCAATTTGAGATCTAATATAGTGCCAAAAATTTAACCCACTTATAAAATGCCTGACAGATAAATCAGGGCTTGGGCCATTTTCATTGTGATCACAGAATTTTATGATCATGAAGTCTTGAAGCAAAAGATAATTTATTTAATCAGGAATAAATTCATTCAAATAATTGTCATAATGATCAGCCCCTGAAGAGAAACCAAAGCTGAGGTTCAGTTTTAGCTGATATTATATGAAGTCTTAAACAGAGAAAAGCTGTTAGAATATCAAGGCTATATAAAGCAATGCTACTTATCTCCTAGTTAAGACAGAATGGACTCACATATGAGTAATAAGGGCTTGAACTCTGGTAAAATACATCTAAATAAGTGCTAAAAATGGCAAGAGGCTTAGCTGTTCCTATCCAAGCTGCCTCTGAAAGCTCCACTTGATACTCTGCAAAATAACCAAGATTTAACATTGGAAGAAACTGGTCTTTTTGTGCTAATGTTTTCCTGCCAAAATACTCTTGTAGTACCATAAATGTTTTACTTTGTTTTGCTAGATAAGGCACAATGAGCTCACATATGTCCTTCTTTATGGAAGAAAAGCAGCACAGTGCCATGTGTGAAATGGACTGAACATGAAAAGCAGCCTCCTCTGGCATCCAGCTGCAAAGATCCATCAGATCGATTTTAATCCCCAGTAAATCCAGGCCACGTTTCACTTTTAGTGCCACCTTGTATGGTGTTTACTTCATGGCAGACTCCTGCTACAGTTAATCCTCACCTCACCCTGTAGTTCTCAGCCTGGAAACCCTGTAAATAGGGTTCAGCCTTACTGTGGCCTGGAAGTTACTTCTCATTTTTGCCACGCTCACAAAGCAATGCTGTGAGAAAAGGGATTACTGTTTGCTATTTCTGTGTGGAAGAGGAAAACAGAAAAAAAAGGAAAGCAAGTAGAGCTTAGAGGAAAAACCAATTCCAGACAGAGTAGATAATCAAGCAAACGATTTAGAGGAAAAACACCAACGAATTTTTTCTTCTGCCAGTGTTAGAGGATTTGGGACCAAGGGAAGGCAAACCTAGGCCATGCTCTTTCCTTTTTCAGCTTCAATCCAGTCACAAATCCTCATGGGCTACCCCAGCAAGAGGAAAGATGCATTATTTAAGCAGGTGCCAGTGTGCACTGCTGCAGGCAGGAGCACAGGAGCTTGCACGTGCCAGAGGTTCCCTTTATGCTGCCACAGCACAGCAAACCCTTCTTGGATCTGCTGCATCCCCTGCCAGCCCTCTGCCTTTCCTATGCCAGCAGGGCAAAGGTGTGGCTGGGGCTTCAGTACTTGATTCTGGAGTCCCCCAGCTCAGCCAGCAGAGCCGGTGCCAGGCAGCCATGTCCCTGCCCGGGGACCTGAATTTGGGCAGCCCCTCCCCAGGGCATCCCAGAGATGGGCACTGCTGGCACACTGCCATATGGTTAGTCAGAAAATGAGAAGCCTGCTTCATATGCAGAACAAACACATTTTTAAAGGAGGAAAAAATATAATGAAATGTGCAAGTATACAATAAAAAAATCATGTTTTTAAATTAGTAGTAAATATTACAAAGTATAAACAACAAATCAGCTACCAACAGAAAAGGAGAGGTTGTTTTCATCTTAGACATTCTCATCTTCTGCCAGCCACCAGCAGCAATGTACCCTTTACTCCTAAAAAAACATTCCAAGACATTTGAATTACCTTGCACCATCAAGGTTAAGAAGGCACCAAGATATGCTAGTTGCTTCAATTAGCACAGCTCTCAGCACTAGCATTACTCTGCTATAATTTGTGCACTTGAAAAATTAAATCCATTATTTGCCCTAACATGCCTAATGGATGAGTAAGATCCTTTCAGCAAATTTCTGTAATATTTGATGACCTTTTCATATCTTTAAGATATTGCCTGCTGGCAAAGCTTCCAGCTGGACAGATAGGCAATTCCCAGTCCTGTAAGGACATTCTTAACTACAAACACATTTTGGAAGTGTTCTTACTGAAAGACTTAGGGTGCAGGAGGCCAAACAACAGGCAGCTTTAGGAAGCAATGCTCAGTCTCAGTTCTCCAAGTGTGTATTTTTATTTCTTTGATTTAGTAAACCTTAAACTCAGCCTCAGAGAGGAAGTTTTTGATATGAGCAACTCAGGCTGTGTATGTTTTACAAGACAGATTAAGCTTAAAAACACCGTAGAAAAGTTGTTCTAGTATTCCACAAATGTCATTCCAAAACTGTAAGAAAGGTATTTTGAAAGTCTAAATGGAGGCATTCTGGTAGTTTATTTAATAGCACTTGTTTAAATTGTTCACAAGTGTTAAAGTGTTCCTACATTGAGTTTGTTCAACATTAGCAGTGTATAGCTGCTCATGGCTCACAGGCTACAAAATTGGTAGGGAGCTACTAATGAAGTGGAGAGATTGCATACAAGAGCCACATTAGAGGAACTGACTGTACAGGCAGTCCTGTAACTCCATTTAATGTTTCCCAGAGAAAGTTTAAGCAGAACTGACAAAGCAATTATGACACGTTTCCAAACTCTTTTTCTGTTATATATTTCCATTCTAACTGGCACAGTACCCCAAGGTACCACACCACCAGTGGCACAAAAACTGCCTGTTCTGTTAAAGCCTCCCCAGTTGTGAATTACTCAGTTTTTGCTATATGCACCCAGTTTATCATTCTAATTGCACAAAAACAACATTACCATGGCAGAAATTACAGTTTGGGAGACAGACTGATAACATGTAACCAGCAGTAAGACATGATAAGATGTTTAAGTAATTAATGGAATATTATCAGTTATTGGAAGAGTATGTTATGATATACATAAATATAGGGGGTTTAAGGTTAATGCCTGAGTTCTTGAGTGCCTCAAGTAAACTTTGTTAATTGTGAGGTGCTTAGTATCTGTTAGCTGTAGAAGGATTTTGTTTTTCTTTCTGCCTGATCTCTAGTCCCAGTTAGAACATTAAGAGGAATCCAAGAATTAAGTTAATTAACAGCAAAATAATCTATTACAGCACTGATAAAATAATGATTCTATAGTGCTTTGAACTCGTTGCCAAAGCAATATCCTGTATTTGTGAATAGCTGGTATTTAAAAGTGACTCATGGCCATCAGAAAACCCTCTGTGTCCAATAGAGACACATAAGGTGAGGTGTCCATTGCTGTATGAGGGCATCAACCCAGAACTCTATAAAAGATTTAGACTGTGGACTTGGAAATAACTGAATTTTTTTTAGCAGAGGATGCTTATATTGCTGCATCACATTGATTCTCACTGAAGTACTATTTTAAAAGCTTTCAAAAAGCATTTATGGCAAAGAATCTCTTCAGGTGTGTATTGCAGCTGCAAAGTGTATTCAGCACTTTTGCAGAGACACTGTAATGTATTGAGCACAATGTAGCACAGAGGTATAACAGGAAAGATAACAGGTGTCAGTCTTTGTGAATGTCTTGGAGGCAATGAAATAAATACAAAATAATGTAAAATGTAAAATATAAAAGGGGAAAAAGAAAAAGTAACATGGTGGAAGCAGCAAAAATGTTGCAACTTCCACTATTGAATTTTTTTTTTTAGAGATGTAGTTTACTTTTCTTCAGGACACCAAGAACCAATTTAAGAGCTTTAGAAGTGGGCAATAAACAGTGTGCTCCAGTTTTGTGTGCAGATACAGGTTACAGATCAGAAACATACTTAAAAGAAGAACTGGCATGCAATTTACTTTTCTGGAAATCTAAGTTTGGATTCAGATTTTTCACCTCTGCTCAGGAAAGTTATTCTTGGTCAGAATCAATAACATATTGAACATGGGAGGGAGGTAAAGAAACAGAGTCCCATGTCAGAACAATTTCTATGATTCACATATTTACAAGTTTCACTTTCCAAACGCAGATAGTAATTAACAGCAGGAAATTCAAGAAGAAAAACTTGGTCTGCCTGAAAATGAGGGGCTTTTGCCTCAAAAAAGTCCACTGCTTTTTATTCAGGCTTCAGAAAAAGAATTTCTTGATTCATATTTTCCACAAACGTATTAGTCACTAGATTAGGTATGTTATAAATTTAGTCACTTTAGAATTAAGGAAAAAAATTTGCAGAGCACACCAGTTAATTCAAAAGGTATTTTGGCTATTCTTGGCTTGCTGAATTAGAGTGGAAAAGGCTTCTCATTTGGCAGCCACCTGCACTTGCTGTGATGCCTGCACACCCATGGGACATAGATCACATTGACAAGTTTCTCTTTAAATGTACAAACCTGCAGTAAGGTAAAGCATGCTACTGAACAGCAACACAAAATGTGACACTCGAGGAGTGGAAATAATCCCTCAGCTATCTCCTGATTTGTGCAGCCACTTGCAAGGCAGTGCCAACAGTAAGCAGGCACACAGTATCTGAGCCAGGGAGGCTGAACATCACACCAGAAATCTCACAGTGAGAGACCCGAGCTTTTCTCCAGTGTGTGATAATGGCAAACATTCCACAAACTAAAACAAACCAAATCTGCAGTATTGCCTTGGTTTTCTAGCAAATCTCAGAGTAAGGGATGACTACAGCTGTATCTGAGAGGCACTCTTGTAGTATAATTCATAGAGTAGGATCAAAATTGAACTCAAGTTCAAATGTCTGTGCACTCACTCACTGCTCAGAAGCACTCCAGAAGGCTTCTTACAATTTCAGGAGTTAGTGTTCACTTCAGAAGGTGTCAGTGAAGTAGACTCAGTGTCAGTCCAGGACACCTTGGAATGCAGAAAGGAAACCTAGCAACAGAAGCTTGCACTGGTGTCTATTCATGAAGGTACACAACCAGAAAGTAAGAGAAATATGGCCATTTGGCAGCCCCCAGGATGCTAAAAACAATTTTTTAAAAAGCTATGATCAGAAATTCATGACTCAATTTTCCCAACATTTTTCCATCTTTCAAACATCCAGGCCAGGATTCTGATATTTATATGGCATTGTATTCAAATGTAGGCTCTGGAGTACTGAGCAAGAAACTTATACATATTTGACTCAGAATTTCTCTGTCACCATATTGCAAGTGAAAAACCTCAATTCAGACTCCAAAAGTCACAGAAAGAAGTATAAAAGTTAGGGCTGATATGAAAAACACACTTTGAAACACCCTCCTGAGTTGAATTCAAGGGCTTAGAAGTTCAGGAATACAGTATAACTGGAACATTAAAAAATGTTTTTCAGGGTTTTTTTCTTGTGTACTAATTCAAATTGCTCACAACTGCAGAGAACATTTGTGGGTGGGAGCAGAAATAGAGAGAGAACTGAGAGTAACATTATCTCTATCATAGGAAATTAGTGGCAATTTTCCAAGAATTCAAGTGCAGAATATTTAAACCCATTTGTAGTCCATATTTATTAGATTGATTAGCTTTGAAGACACAATACCTATTTACTTTTTCAAGTCACATATTTGATGAGGATTTTTTACAAAAACATGCAGATGCAAGTACAAAGAGTTTATGGCACAGCATGGATACCTAGGAACTTCCTGCTTGTCTGTCACCTTTTGCAAGGTCATCTGAAAAATCTCAAGTGCACGCAGCAGCAATATTGATAAAGACTTGAAATTCATGAGAAATCCAATTGTTTTCTTTCTAACATTCTGAGGAGGTGGTTTGTTTTATTTCCACGTAAGGCAGGAATTGAGTGCAAAGGTTGTGAGTTAAAATGAGAACATACAGTTGTGAAGTAGCAGGGGCTACTAGAAATGCTTTAGAATTTAAATAAATACCTATAGTATTTGTAATATCTAATTCCCCCCTCAATTTATTTTCTTGTTTTATGAAAGAGGATATAAATAGACACCAACTATACTATACCAGTTTCACAGTCCTTCGTAGTTTCCACCACACATTTTTACTTGAGGTGAAGTAAATGGTGTTTGTTCTTAGTGGGTATCTCCAGAAAATTTTGGGACTAGGAGTTTAATTTGTAGTTTCATGGAATTTAATCTTCAGATTGCTGTATAAAATGGACAAGAATTTTTGGAGAGAGACTAAGAGAAAACACCAGTCCACAATCTGAGGTGGATGTTTTGACTGCTTCCTCTCTGGTCTCTCAAGTAGCATGATTTCAATACAGGGCTGCTGGTGAAGTGCAGATTCTGGAAATTCCCCAAAATAAGACAAGTAAAAAGTAGTCAGAGAACAGCTCCTGCCCTCCCCCCCTCCTCTCCAAGATGCGCATGGGAGCATATCCTGGGAATCAGGAATATTGATGTAGAAGGTCCATCAAGGGTAATCAGGTCTAGTTGCCTGGCACACTGCTGTTATTAATTATTGACTGCCTCACAGTGACCTTCAGGCAGTACTTCAGAGAGAAAAGACATTATGGGTCAGACTAGATCTGTGTAGCCTTCTCCCAGAGAGGCTCTTCTGTTCATGCACAGGTATTTCATTACTGCAGCTACACACTTCAGATAAAAGTTATATAGAGTTTAGAGTGCACACTCAACCTGAAGACACAGCAACTCATCTCTTCTTAACATTACTCTGGAGTGAATTAAGAATTTAATTACAAGTTTTGACTAAGTCATTCCATGAGAAGAAATTCAAGAGCTCTTTCCTCTGAAAACGATGAACACTTAGATAAGCAGAAGAGTTACAGACAAAAGTGTTTCCAAATAGGAAAGAAGTTGTGATTTTTTTGAGAGTCAATTAAAGGACATGAAATGCCCAAGGAGCAGAAAATAGGAAAATGTGAAGATTTTAAAAAGCACTGGAAATTATTCTGCAGAGTTGCAGTAAAAGAATGCTACAGGCTATTCAATAAAAGCACACAGGGAGCAGTTCAGCTCAGTTTTGAAGTTCTTCATCAATTACCTTAGCACTCCCTGAGAAACCATAACATAGGGTGACATGGAGCAAGGACAGCATAATTCAGCAGACCTGCACCTGTGCTTAAACTGGAAATACTGCATGCCTTACAAGAATAAAGTTATTCAAGTAGATTTCTCCAAGAGCTAGCTTGGCCTCTCCAGCCAAATTTTTTGAAAAGGAAAAGAAAACCTACATCATCCATCCAACCACTAGCACCTATTTTTCAGGGCAGCATAACAGCAAACAGAGCTCAAACTTTTCTGTATGCTGAGCTAATTAAAGCAGTAGATTGCATATTAAATGCAGATAATTGGGCTGATATCAAAGTCCATAAAGCTACTAGCCCTGTTCTGTTAAAGCAGCTCAAACCACAGCAAGGATAGAAAACAAAGAACAGGTTTCTTGATACAAAAACCTATATATTTAAATATGACATACCATGTTGTAAAAAGCCTCCTACAAAGTTCTAAAACTGCTTATAAATATTAATACAATATCATAATCCATTTAATTCTCAACATATTTCTAAATTTGTAACAAGGATTTCATAAGTCAACTCTTTGATCTTCAATTATGTGTTAAGATGTGAAGACAAGAACAGGCACTTGAAACCCACCTCCAGTCTTCAAAAAAGACAGGGTGCAACCTGCTGCTGGAGTTATAGCTAATTCCCCAAAAAGGTTCTTAACAAAACTCTAGAGGATCAAGAATCAGCCTTGAAAGTACTGGTTAAATTGTCTTGGAGAGCTTTCCTTCCATGAATACAAAAATTATACCTGAACTTGAAGATCTTCAAGTCTAGTTAACACAGCTTCATTATTAACAAAACTAACTTAGGCATTACTTGAATGCAGGTCCCAATCACAAGGGTTGCCCACTAATTTATTGTCAGAATCTCTGTGACAGAGCAGAAACTTGCTCAGTTGCTTTGAAATAATGCTCCTCTACTCAGAAAGGATCAGGAAATGTAGCAAGTGATGAGAACTTGAACAAGAAAATTAAAAGTAGAGCCAAGGGTTAACAATGTTATTATCAACAAGATCTAGGTCTGCTATGTGATGTCATCCTGGTTATGTTCAAAAAAGGCCAATGTTAATTAGAACAATAATCAATTTCCCTATTTTTCAATTCAACACATCAGCAGATGAACAATTAATTTAATTTATTCTTTTACTTGGCTAAGGAATGCCTCAGCAATTTAGAAGAGACATCATTCCAAACTCCAGTCAGTAGTGTTTGCCTCCTTTAATAATTGAATAGTGAATAATTTGAATTATATACCTTTCTATATTAAAACCTAAGAGGTCTTTAACTCCCAAAGACTTGGTTAATTATCTTTAGAGCTCTGGCACTCCTATTAGAACGTGAAGTACACATTAAAATGCTGTTTTGCATGGGGATTACGGTGCTCTCTCCACACTTAGAAGACCTCAGCATAATCCTATATTTAAATACGTATTATTTTATAGAGGGAAACAACTGTAGCACAACGTTTTCTTTCTTACAAATACACACAACACAATAAATTCCACATTATATATACAGCCTTGCAGCATAAGTCTTCTTACTGTTCTATTAGTGTGAAAGTCATGAGGAATATGGTCATAAGAAAGTTCTTAAAATGTTAAGGACACTATATTTATGCACAAAGTAATTTACTGCCATGTTACCCTAGTATTTTAGTTTGAGGGGGATTCATCTGAACAGATGCAGGTTTGGGCCAACAAGATGGGCCTGAATGTCAACACCAAACAGCTGTCTATCTTCAACCAGCATCATTGACTTTTAAGTCTCAAAACAAGGCTCCCATTACATTCTGAACTGTGACAGTATCTCTAAAACACCTGCTTAGAGGCCAGGAAGGTTTTTTTCTCAAAACTGGCAATTCACTGATCCCTCAAACAATGAAAAAAAGGTTCAGAATTCCTCATTGAAAACTTGGTAAATGCGACACTGTAATCCAGGTTTAAATTCATTAAACATTGTAAAATACCAACATAAGGCTAACAAAGAAATTAAGCATTCACCCATCTTTTGTCACGTCTTGGTTGGGTTTTGGTGGATTTTGTTGTTTTTCTTTTAGTTTGGAGCAGTTTTGTTTCGTTTCTTCTTCCCCTTAAAGCACCACCATAATATTATTGTCTACTCTATGGTTTCTTGACACAGGAAGGTTGTGAATGGTTTATTGCTTTGATTTCTGGTTTTTTACACTGGTATATCAACATCCTCACCAGAGGAAATCTGAAATTTGCCTTGACCATTAAGAATTCAAATGCAGAGTAAGAGAGACAGAGAGGGTCCTCAGGGTAGAAGGGAGGTCATTAGAAAATCATTGAAGAATTAGAACTCAACTTCTTCACTTACACACATTACTAAGAACTTACACCAGTTCTTCCACATAATTATTTGATGCCCCCAGACACTTCAATTAATCACATTGCTTAAAACAAACCTCACAGAGGTTTCATAAAACCTGCTAGCTCTGGAATCTCCATGACTGGAAAGGCATAAACAGAAATAAAAGGAGACATGTCTCAGATAGCTTAAATACAAAGCCAGGTGCTTGATACCTTCCTTTCTGGATAACAGTCATCTATTTCTGTACTACAGGCACACACTACAAAGTAAAGGAAACAAATTACAAGATGAAGAAAAAAAAAAAACAAACCCAAACCTACAGCTCCCTAATTCTTTCAGGCTTTGTTTAGACTACCACAGCAAGTCCTCCAGCCATGCAGAGTGAGCAGCTATGGAGCTATGGCTGGAACATATGAAGCAGAAGTAGACACAGCAGATTTCTGTCTCTCACTGCAGCAGTTTGTCCTACAAACACAGCTGCACCACAGTTATCACTGCACTCAAATAAGCTCACAGCCACAGGTAAATAGAGGTGGTTATTTCTAAAATACTATTTACTTTCTGAGATGTTGTTTAATATCAGCCAGTGAGGCTTCAGCACAGAACTACTCATCACAGGCACAGATTTCAATACTCATTGTACTAGATCATTGCTTCTGATGAGACACTTAAGTCCACCCAAAAATCAGAGGCCCATTATTCTATATGCTGGGAAAATGACATCTTGTGTCTGTAAGACTACCAAGTATCAAAACCGAATAGGACTATTACAGTAACACATCGTCATATTTGAGCTATTTCTTAGTATTTTGTGGGCTTGGGTTTTTGCTTCTGTTTTCAGTTTGGTTTTTGTTTTTTTCTAACTTAGATTGCAAGACTGTAATGGTCACATTATCCTATTTTTTGGGAAAAATAGCAGGGAACATAGAAATGTAAGAACACTCCCTGGCATTCATCCCTTCCCAAGGCATGACAGAAATTTCTGAACTTGAAGAAAATGTCTTTTGATCCACAGAGAAGCAGCAAAAATCCTTTCTTTATTGGCACATTTATCAGAACAAAGATCTGGTTCTTCCCATTCCTTGCTTTGTGCATTTAGCAGTAGAAAGAACAAAACCCTTTCGAATGGCTTCAGTCTCACAGATGCTTTGTTTAGACATCTGCAGTGTCCTGTGAAATCAATCTCACCATGAACATGTCTATATTTAGACCCCTGAACTGCCAAGTGTTGGACTGCAGAGTTGCAGTTGCACAGAAATACAGGCCAAGGACCACCAAAGTTTTGTCCAGTTCATGCTCTGACAACACAACCTCTTTTCTTTTCATCACTTCTCTCCCTCCACTGCCAATCTTGCTGTAAATAGATGTATTTTGGCATTCTTGTTGCCTTCTCCCTCCAGCATCTCTAATGGGGTGGCTATTTACCAGACTGCAGCTCATCAGATCACTGTCATTTCAGTGCTGCTTTATGTGCTGCCTACGTCACATTTCTCATTTGCTGGCAGGAAGTCTGAGCTGTGTGTCCTCAGCAAAGATTCACTCCTTTCCCTCACTGCTTCCTGAAGAAGTTGCAAGACATGTGTAATCATTCACAGGATTTCTTGCTGAGTGCTTTGGGCAAATGTGTCACATTGAGTTATTCTGCTCTCTGATAGATATTTGAACCTTAAAAAAAAATTTAAGCCAAGATAGACAGTTTGAAAGTAATAGATCCTTGGAGAAGAGCAGCCTTGAAAAAGAATTACAGCCTAAAGAAGACACATTAAAAGCCCAGGCAAACCTTGTGGCAACACTGTAAACACACCCATAATAGTAATGAAAGAGATATCCAGCAGTGATTTTGTAGAAAAGGCCAATTTTACCCCCCTCCAAAGTCGTTTTCCAGTACCAACTAGCACAGAAGATTCCATTATAATTCTTCTGAATTCTCACCCATGGGGCTGTCATGTTGCTATAACATGGAGTAGATTATGGGTTTAAGAGTGCTGTTCCTACAGGAAAGGGCATAGTATCCAACCCTTTCTAGGGCTGGGACAGCAATGGCTTGCCATGAAAACATCAGCTGAGGGTCTGCTCACTTCCTTTCCATAGGATAGTCATATTGTTGGTTCTCCTTTTCATCACTAATAATTCATTAAGGACAAAGAAAATCAGATTCAGATTGTGAGTTTTCAGCTCACGTTTAGACTACAGAAAGCACTATAATATTGCATGTTTGCATAAACATAAAATTCCTACAATCTATTAGTTCAATTCCCCATTCCTCCCTTCATAAGTTAATGTTCACAATTAGTTTCTTTCTCTTTAATAAACAAAGAATTTGTAAAACATTAGAGAAATGAGAGGTAATCCTTACACACACCTCTGTCACCATAAACTTTTTAATCTCCCTCCATGATAAATGTCATTTAAACATTAAGTACAAAATGTGAAGACATAGATTTTCTCAAGATTGCTTTACCAACAAGGATCAGATTCAGTGCTTGTCACCAAGGAAAGCAAGCTGAGACAAAGTGAGCAGGACCTCATTGACCAGCTTAGGAGACTGTATTCACCCACAGCTAGAGACACACCACTGGTAAAACCGAGTGGAGTTCCAAAGCCTGAAGTAAATGAACGTTTAGAACACATTATTTCAAATAAGCTTTAATTCAGGTGTACATGATGTACAACTGCAACTTTATTACTTCCCTCTCCTCTTTTTGGTAGTAGCTCACATCCTTTTTCTTCTATTAAATTTTCTGCTGACATCTCAGGTGAAGACAGTCTTCCTAAAGGTGATGGAGCACTTAACACAATGGATACTTCAATGCATTTTGGGCTTTTATCAACACACAAACTTTGCATGTTTATGTCAACTCTGAGCATGCACCTTCTTTCAAATTCAAGTTTTGCAAAAAAAAAAAAAAAGACTTATCTCCACCCTTAATTTATTCAAGTTGACATGAAATCCATCAGGAGTCTCACACAAAGGCTAAGACCATGGCTTCTAGAATTTTATGACCACATAGCTCAATCTAATTCCTACAGTTAGAAATCGCTTGAATGAACTTCCAAGTCGTGCTAAGCAATAATGTCTTGGGTCATTAACTTTAACACTGCCAGCTTGCCCTCATGATTGCATTTACTTTAATTAATGTAAGTTAGTAATTAATGGCACACTTAACAGAAAGGACTGCTTTAGCACATTGCCAGTTTTTAACAAATAAAGCAATCAAAGTGCTTCAGGCAAGACTGGAAATAATCTGTTGTAGGTGGCAAGTGCAGAGACAAGAAGGCTAAGCCTTTTTGTGGGGGTTTTTTCCTAAACTTAGGTGTAACCTGGTTAATTGTCACACTAAACTTGGCCCACATTTTATCACATTTTTCATTTTAGTAATACTAGATTTGATTCATAATAAAAAACTTAAGCATGCATGCACTGATTCTATGCAAAATTACAAAACTGTTGGAGTGAGAAGCGTTACTGTTCCATCATAGCAATGAGGACAACAAAAGAGAACTCATTAAATAGCTGTGTACCAACCTCCTACCACCCTGAAAAGATCTCTTACAAGAGCAATTGGTATTCACACCACATTCTCCCCTCATGCATCTTTTTCAAGGTTTCAGCTTCTGGTCAAACTTTGACCAAGCTAAGCTTTATTCAAGGGATGGATGTCCTCAAAATCAAAACTTTCGCAAGTTTTTTGAGGGGAACAAGAAAATCTAAAAAAAATATACTTCCACTAGCAGAAATAAATTTACACATAAGAACAGCAATATGGAATATGGTAGAAAACTCATTATCTGAATACTCTGCTCCATAAAAATAGTAATCCACATAGCGACTTCCAACTTGAAGACAGCTTGCTACATTTTGCCAAGACAAGAGAAGTGTATTCTGTCAGTGTAGCATTTAAACAATGTATTTGAAGAAAACACTCCGACAGACCTGGATCGATTATCTCAGCTGGCAGATTGTACAACACCAGATTGTCATGAGACACAATTTGATGCTAGAATGAGGTATCAACTATAGCTGATACACAAAACAGTAACACAAAAGGAAACTCATCAAGGGGAAGGCTCATTTCTTTGACTTTTCCTTCTCCATCCGGAAAGACAAAATGAGAGCATCAGCCTACTTAGGTCTGTATGACACTATCACAATAATCATTATCCCAAATGTTTTCACTGGCAGGGGATGAGAGACTAAAGACCTAGGAAGAAGAATAAATAATTCCAGATATAAGATTTCTTTTGGATGATTCAGAAAGCCATCTGTCTGCCAGCATTATGAACAATTTACTTTGAGAGCCATCTGCGGGAGACAACTGCACCTGAAGTCTGGCAAAAAGCACATATTTCTTTTAACGACTCATTTGTTCACTTTCTCCTCTGAGAATGATAAAGATTACATTCCTTTCTTCAGAGAGGAGGTTAAAATATTGGGAGAAAGTGAGAGAAGTGGCAAAAACCAAAGGGACAGCAAAGGTCATAAAAAAATGTTGCAGAGGGAGGTGCACCACATGCCCCCTTTGGATTTTTTATTCCCTTCCTCAGGACTGCTCCCTCCACCACAAAAATGGTGAAGGATTCGTCAGAGACGTTAAACATCATGAACAGGTGGGTGGGAGCCCTTTCACTCATGGGTAACCAGGGAGCAATCTCAGAAGCACCTCAGTAAGTCCCTGTCTTCTGGCCCACAGACCATCCCTAGGTCTGCATGTGCTCTGACAGCACAGAAGAATAAGTTACTCTCATTTTTCAACTTGTTTTTTCCTTTACAGCCTCAAGTACTAACAAGGAAAGCATCTATTTAGATTAAATGCAGAGATATACAAATGTCAATGTAGTCTAAAGTACAGTCTAAAGAAATGCTTGGGAGTTATAGAATTATAAAAACATAAATAATCATGGACAATTTACAGGCCTGACATTAGACATCAAATCATTGCAGATAGTCAATCTCTAGATCTGAAATCCAAATTGCGTAAGTACAAGCTGGAGCTGGAAAATTACTTCAAAGAGATACTTAAGGACAGGAGAACTCTGATAAAGATATGAATTAAAGCAGTCACCACAGGACTGTCTGCAGAAGTGATAAGAGTTACAATATGTTCATCCAGCTATCTGTGCCAAGTGACACCACAATGTGGGGACCCTCTACTGTCATCTCATCCAGGCCATTCTACCTGGTTATTGTCACCCTGTATCCTGACTACCCAGGACAGGGTATAATAACCAAGAGACTGCTGACCTGGCATCAAAATCATTCATCATTCTCACATTTGAATGCAATATTGGGCAATGCATTTCTGAAGGAACAGAGCCAAACCAGTCAGACTAAATTAAAGGAAGGACAACTGACAATTACCTTGTTAACATGCAGACAAGATACAAAGATAAAAAAACAGAATACAAATTATCATCTGTGTTAATCTATATGTACAGAAAAACAAGAAAATATTTAAGAGGCAAAGTAACAATGTGCAATGATTTAGAACACTTGAAGCTGGAACAAAATAAAAATGCCAAGCAATGAGCTGTAGCTTACTATCACATAGCAAATAGGAAATAGTCTGAGCAACCCAGTTTCTTAAGAGGTTTTATCTCTCTTCTAGAAATTCTGCCACAATTCCTATTTAAGAGATGCCCTTTCCCAACTGTTTGTTCAGATGTAATAGCAACTGGAGTTACCAGTAAATAATGCACAATATCTGAGTGAGGTCACTCAGTCAAGGGGCACAATCTGTTTGCTGCACCACTGTTATTTCTATGATGCTATTTCACCTTGGTTTCTCACATACCTTTTACAGCATTCATACATCAGTGTTAACCCAGCACTTTGAAAAGTGGTTCTTTAGAACTGCATGTTGGACAGCCCCAGCCATCACATTGGTGCTGTTTCAGAGGACACATTTGGGGATAGATAAGGATGGATATGGCATCAAGCCCTGAACTGATGCTACAGAACAGCTTTGTCAAACCTTATCAAAAACAACCATTTTTTTCCCTTGGTTTGCACACAGACCTCCTACGTGGAGCTGAAAAGCCCAGAGCTTCTGGCTAAGACATCTGGAAATCACTTCTCAGTCAGAACCACAGTCTAATCCTTCCCCTTACAAGATGTATTTCAGGAGAAGTCTGACAATACACAAGGGCTTTCAATGCAGCAAATTCCAGGCAACTGTCCACGATGGAGTTTCTAATTCTCTATAGGTAATGTATTTTAAAATTCAGTGTAATATAGTTTAAATTTAATTTAATTAATTTTTAAAATCTTCATGAATTAAGCTAGTTTCATACATCTGCCCCACAGACACCGAGTCTGATTAGAGGAAGTAACACAGTACGTGATACATGCATAGTGACAGAAGCTACCCAATTTCATCATGCCTACATGTACAGGCTTCAGTGATGCCCACAGAGGCTACTTTTCATGCCCAATCACACTGAACAGCAATGAACAGTCAGTTATAATTAGTTCTTCACTGGCTCTGCAGCAAGGCTTGCATAGGTTCGTGTTTGGGGCCATTTGTGGGTTGAAGTTCTTAAGAGTGAGCACGATTGGAAATTGTTGGCAAGCTTACAAAAAGAACCCAGATGAAGTCTGACAGGAGTCAGAGTGCTAAGCTAAGACTTGCTGTAATTGAAACATCAGGCAGTGGAGAGGCTGATTAAAATCAACATTTTCATCTGACTATTTTGGCCCTCCAGGAAATGGTCCAGAGACCAAATTGCTAGAAATTAGTCATGCCTTGCTCATTACCCCAAAGGCACAGACTTTCATACAAGAATATGAATACATAACTTGAAAAACTCACTGTTGTCCAAATGGAATATTTTTAAAGAAAAGCGACATAAAACCAAACAAACAAAAAATTCCCAAACTCTTAAAAACCTACAAAAAGCTTCACCAGATTTAGACAGATTATAATCTTTCCTTTCAAAACTGTTTTTACTGAACACCTGTTGAGGTAATACCTATCCTACTCACATCAGGTTAAAAACCTGTCAATGATCAAATTTTACCACTACAACACACAAACAGTGTAGTCAGTAACTAAATTTTGGAAAGTCATGAAGACATTCTAATAAAAAATAAAGTACTGGAAACCAGGTACACAGCTTTTATCTCCATTGCATTATCTGTATATATCTTAAAGGAAACAAAGTATGTATAACATACATAAAATTCTACATCATGTGCATGGAATATACATATATATGTCTCAAAGCTGTAGTAGCAGGAAGAAAAGGCCCTAAAACCAGCCAAAGATACCATTATTTTACTTGAAACAAACAATTTTCTTGAATTTTTTAATTTTCAGCTCTGCATACATCAAGTGAAGTGCTTTTCTGATCACTGGATTACCAAGGGACAAACTTAGAAATGTTATTAAATCCAAAAGGTTATATTATTAAGTAGTGAACTAAAATTTTTTTAAGATTTTTGGAAAAAAAATAAAGGCACTAATGATTCATGCAGTTTTTGGAATTCCTAACATGAGGCTATGTTTTAAATGTAATATGAAACAACTGAACAGCTTTTGAGTTACACATAATGCTCAATGATTATTTAGCCTCTTTCAAAGCCAAGGAAAGGTTATGTTTCCTAGACATTTTTCTCCCTCTTTGAGTCAGCAAAAATCAAGTGTAGAGAGGTTTCATTTGTTTCCAGAGTCATTATTTGTAGAGCCACTAACTTCCTGCAAGACTCTTTCCCTTAAAACAAACACTAATTTGTCAAGGACAGACTAAAATAAACTTGCTCTGTGATGCACACAATAAAAAAATGTCCTTTGTGAACACAAACTAGTATCCTCAAAGCATGTCTCAACTGACAACAAACACAATGCTTAGATTTCCTATTCTTCCTTATAAATATTGAAAATTGTACATCAAGAAAGGTTTAATGAGAGTGCTTTTCCTACGTTCACCTCTAGTATCCAAGATGTACATGCACAAAGATAACTGAAATGCAGCAATATCACATTAACACTAAATAAAAAACAATAGTTTTGACAGTTTCCCCCCAAATTTTCATTACTCTATCAAGTCCTTTAGGAAGGTTGGTATTCACTTGTTAAAAGCAGAGCTGTTGCATGACAAACAGTGCATTACCTGTGACAAACAAGGCAGCCTTTACTACTCCTGTCTCATAAATAAACAATAACTATCATAACCAACCTGAGAAGTGGGCTACCATCAGTATAATATGTTCATGATATATAATTCAAATGAGAAAAAGTTATGTTTCAATGATCCATGATATTTGAAATCATGGTGCTTGACTGCAACTATCAGCACCACAGCAGGATTCGTAGTATGAAGCAAGAAAGTAATTTCATTTCCAAAGGACTCTCTTGAAACCAATTTTGAAGTGCCTAAACACAAAAAAAAAACCCACTGAAGGACTGCTGTAATAGCATTTTGAGCCTATACTACCATGTGCACATTAGAACTTCAAATCTTATTATTTTGCAAAAGCGATAGAATTATAATCCTAATATTGGGGGAGGGTGATTCTCTTCTTTTATTTTTTAATATACTGAGCTGGGAGGGAATCCACAAGATTTTCAGAAACTTGCACCTGAACTTAGAGATCAGAAATTTCCTCTCTTATGGTTAGTTTGGACTTGCCAATAAGGAGGGGCCTAGAAATAGGCTGTTGGTCAGGACAAAGAGCATTTAGCAATTTTTCATCTAAAACATCAAGAAAAGAAATTTTTAGAGTGCTGGTCACTCTGTTGTCACTCAGAGGGTCTTGCCATGTATCACAAATTATGTTTCTGAAGAAATAAATTTGAACTGACATGTACGCCACTAAAAAAAACCCACAAAAAATCCCAACCAACCAAACAAAAAAAGCCCCTGCATTGTGTCTGTTGTGGAAAGCAAACAAGCATCACATCTACACCAGAAGTTCATTGTGAAACATTTCTAGTATACCTAATTAAAGAGTTCAGCTACTGATTTAATATTTCATTAAGCTAGGGGACACTACCCACTTTGGTGACCTGCCATAGAGCACAGATTTAATGACTGAGCTGCACCTTCTGAGAATTCCTGATTACAAGGTTACCTCTGATCTCTAGTCAGACTGAAATGGTCTTTTGTTAAAGGTGTGATTCCACAAGACACAAAAAGCGTCATTAGAGAAGGTAGAAGGCTTCTGGTCAAGGAAGGCATATAATTTACATTTTAATTATTGAATCTGAAAAGAACACGTCTGAAAGAGAATTTACAACACCGTTTAAGACAAATTTTGCAATATCACTAAACTGCTAAGTTTATGAAACCATTTTAAGTGATAAGCACTTTCTTCTTGAACAGCATGATGTCGACTGAACAGGAAATTGGGGGCCAAATTCATTGTCCTCATTCCAGTAAGGAAATCTAAACCAATCCTAATTGCAAAGGCTCTACAGTTAAACAGAAATTACTTCACAGAGAATTCTTTATAAACATCAGGATGTATTCCAAGTCACTTATTGTGATAAATTAGGAAGCAACAAGCTCAAAATGAACAGTGTTTGGTAACTTCTAATCAGCACCAACCTAGAAAAATAAAGGCTTTTTTATAACTTAATTTTTCAAAGAGAGATATGTAATTTGTAAGGACAGTGCATTTCTTATATTTAGCACCAGATTCTGAGTTCTCAAGTATTCCTGTCTAACAAAAAACCCTCAAAACCCCCACAAACAATAGAAAATACTAAGCTAAAATTTTGATACAGCTGAAGACTGAAGAGGTAATGTGGCATTCTGAACCATGAAGCATCTAAAAGGTCTTTTATGGATCAAGCCATTAAATAAGAGGCTAGAACAAAACCAGCCAGCAGTGTCCAAGTCTCCCTAGAACTTTGATCATCTGAGGAACAAGTAAGCAGGCTCCCTGCTCTCTCCAGCAGCGGGTTTATTTCCACGATGTCTCTTAGTGCTAAAGAAATAAAAATACTGCCATGTAGCATTGTAAAGACACTACAGCCTTTAGGAAATCAAGCAGTGTATTTTACAGGGCATATTTCAATACAGAAATAATTCATCATCATTGATGACACTGGGTTTTATTTCAGGGTTTGGTGTTTTGCTGCTCTGTTTGAGTTGAAACAGTTATTCCATCTGATGAGCAAGGCCAGGGAGGAGAGGAAAGATGTGGAAAAAAGGCAACCTTTCTTCTTCTCTTGTGAGAATTGATCACTTTTTTAACTTCACCTGTGCTTTGTGCCTGACTGAAGCCACTCCTCCATCCTCAACAAGCAACACACCACAACTACAGCAAACCAGCCATAAATGTGGGTCTGTATCTGATGCCCAAAGACAGCTCTTCAAAACAAAAACACTTTTCCCTATACATATTTTTAAGTTTTTTCTTACTTTTCAGTGTAATCCTCTTTTCAACAGGATGACCATCATGTCAATCCTAATAAAAATTTCAGTTTCATTTACAAGAGTTATTTTCACTGAAAAGCAATTTCAGACTCTCTTGCCTCTAGGTTTAAAGCTAGAAAGTAATTTTCACTCAATATATTCCCTTAAAATCATGTCTATTTTTTCCCCCAGAGTGCTTCTTTTATACTTCTTGTTCATCTTAATGAGATTTGAACAAGTTATTTAAGAAGCTATAAATCACAATTGAAGATTGGACTGATTTTAAAGCAACCTAAAATACTTCATTGTAAAGCCTTAAATCTTAAATAATAATTTCCTACATAGTATTTAAATAATTAACCTGTTGCAAAATGTGATCTTTATAAGGTAAGCCTCCAGAAGACAGCTGTAAAATGAGTTTGGGACTAAGAGAATGCATAATATTGCATTTCTTTCATGTTGCAAGGCTTCCTCTTCTGCACATCAAGTGAATACAACTTATTACTATGTACAGGTACACCACAAGCTAAATTTGTGTAGCATCTGTATTACAAACACCCTTATCTTCCACACTACTCCCTCCACATAAAGCTCTCCTGTTCTTTTCTTCAAACAGCTGACTGCAGACAGGGAGGAAAGGAAGAATTATCATCTCTGTGCAGGCAGCAAACAGGATAAGAGAAGCTTAGCTACCTATTGGAATTGATGCAAGAGCCAAGCCTTTCTCCAAAGCTATCTCTGCCACAAGACTGGCCTTCCTTTTAAAGCAATCTAGGTGATTGCTAAATCAGACCTTCAATTAACAAGGCAATCCACATCTCAATTCAGACTGTAATGGGTCTTTCTGCAGAAACAGAATTGTTTAATAACTCTAAACCCAACCCAAATTCAATCACTTTGGAAGTTACCCAATAGTCAGACCTGATTATCAACATTGATGCAGAGTAATGATTAAAAACACATTTGGTGTAAGCATGGCATGAATTTCTCACAGCTCTCAACATGATTTTCTTAAATAGGTTGGCAAACAATTCTGGCAGGACTGGTTGTCCAAAACATCAGTCAAAGCTTTCTTTAAAGAAGCAAACAAACATGAAGGTAAAATTGCAATTATTATACTAGATGTTTGCACTGGACCATAAAAACATCCTCTCATTTTACAATGAAAAAATTACTGCATTTTGGGTGTTGGCTCTAAGTGTTGAATTGAAAACAGAGGGCCCTGTATGACTCCAGTGCAATGGAGATCCCAATTCAGTAAAACAAAATCCTAACACACCCCATGCCAGTGGCTCATAAATCATTTGGGGAAACATGAAATCAAACAAACTGAACCAAATTCCAATCACATTTTACTAAATCTCTGCCTCTGCTTTTACTATAGATTCTTTATCTCTATGGGAAATACACTACTGGGAAACCTTGTTTAATAATCTCAACCCCTTTTAAGAGGGAGATAAAATCCACAGTCTGAAGTGTTGTCTCACTTTCCAAGATGTTAAAGGTTGGAACCCATTGCACACTTCTTAACCTGGAGAACTAAAACACAGATTCCAGAGGGCTGACCTGGAATTAATACTGATCTACATACTGCTCTTAACCATCAATTCAGCTCATGCTAAGTAGTACAAGATTAAACACTCAGAGGGTTTGAAATCCCCTTCTNGTGAAATTGTTTAATAAATCTAAACCCAACCCACATTCAATTATTCTGGAAGTTACCCGATAGTCAGACCTGATAATCAACATTGATGCAGAGTAAAGATTAAAAACACATTTGGTCTAAGTGTTGCATGAATTTCTCACAGCTCTCAACATGATTTTCTTAAATAGGTTGGCAAACAATTCTGCTGGCAGGACTGGTTGTCCAAAACATCAGTCAAAGCTTTCTTTAAAGAAGCAAACAAACATGAAGGTAAAACTGCAATTATTATACTAGATGTTTGCACTGGACCATAAAAACATCCTCTCATTTTACAGTGAAAAAATTACTGCATTTTGAGTGTTGGCTCTAAGTATTGAATTGAAAACAGAGGGCCCTGTATGATCACGTTGCATTTTACCAACTCCAGTGCAATGGAGACCCCAATTCAGTAAAACAAAACCCTAATACACCCCATGCCATTGGCTCATAAATGAGTTTGGGCAAACATTAAATGAAACAAACTGAATCAAGTTCAGATCCCATTTTACTAAATCTCTGCCTCTTTAGTACAGATTCTTTATCTCTATGGGAAATACACTACTGGGAAACCTTGTTTAATAATCTCAACCCCTTTTAAGAGGGAGATAAAATCCACAGTCTGAAGTGTTGTCTCACTTTCCAAGATGTTAAAGGTTGGAACCCATTGCACACTTCTTAGCCTAGAGAACTAAAATACAGATTCCAGAGGGCTGATCTGGAATTAATACTGATGTACATACTGCTCTTCACCATCAATTCAGCTCATGCTAAAAAGTACAAGATTAAACATAGTCAGAGGGTTTGAAATCCCCTTCTCCAAACTCCCCACCAGAGCCTCCTCACACCCAACCCACAGCCAGAGCATTTCTTTGGAAGTGCTTCAAGATTCTCAGTGTGTCAGACATTCAGCTGGCACCCAGGCCATGTGGAACTGATTAAAGGCCACTTACCAACAGATTTTTTTTTAAACTAAATTCATTACTTGTCCATTTTTTATTTCTTTTTACCCAATTACGTATAATATGTATCCATATCTTGTATGGTACTGTTTCTTAAATAATTAAGAACAAAGCACTGAGCATCAGCTTCAAAGAATTTGTAATAATTTCTAGTTTCAGCCTATTTTTTTTGACAAAGTAAGGCTTTTGGATCTATTTTATCATATCCTATGCAATAGTCTGAAAGCATATAGCTTTGTAAACCGGACACAAAATAAAAATAATAAAATTAAATTTTTCATTTAGCAAAAGTACAGCCTGAACTCTAAAAATGTGAGCTATCAACTACAGCTATGTAATAAACTATCCCAAAAATATAATTCCAATAGAAAGTTGTTCAGATGCATTTAATTCCAAAAACTATTTTTTCCTGAATTTTCAGGATCTGTGCAGACCTTTGGTTGTTCTGCACTTTTTCGAACACTAAATTCACAATATTTACCTTGACCATGTATAAATCTTTTGTGAACCATTCATGTCACTTGGTGCAATAAATGAGCTAGGAATGAGTTTCTCTAATCACATTACAAGGTAGCTTTGTTGTGCAGGGCTTTTTTTAAAGAAGAAGTGTACTTTTCCCACAACACACAGCTTGTATTCCTTTGTGACTGCTCCAGGAAAGGAAAAGAATGAGGAGCTGAACTTACTGCAGCTAATCATATGAGTTAAGATTGGAAAATCCTTATCAAGCAAATCTTCAGGAAGCAAACTCTAAGAACACTGAGCAGCTTACTTTCTCACTGGCACATCGGGAAGGAGAAGGAGCAGGACATAGCAACCCCTTCTCTCACACAACAATCATTAGCATTTACAAAGTCTAAGCTTTGAAGGGAAGAAAAGCTTCCAGACCCATTCTGCAAAGGAAACCTTTCAAACATCAACTGAGGGCAAACAGCTGATGTGCCAAGTCTGCTGCACAGAAAAAACCTGGATGCCAGAAAGTTTCCCTCCCCCTTTCCTTGGAGGGCAGAAAGAGGCTGACAGATTGTTTATGCCCACTCCAATCCTGAAGTTCCCAGAGAGCTCTTAACTCTTGATGGAAAAACTCCAGTGTGCAACTCACCCCCACCTGGACTGGCCTATCCAGCAAGCCCAGAGGCAAGGTCCCTTCCCCCTTATCTTACTCTGATTCCCAGTTCAAGGGTAACATGAAAGAAAGGTTTTGATGTTAAAAACAAGGAGAGAAGGCCTTGAAAAAGCAATTTAACCCAATGCTAACCTTAGGACAATCAAGCAGGTAGACTTAGGGCTCACTGAAATCTTCTAGACATATCTGAACTTATAAACACTGTAGCAGTCCTTATTCAGTTAGATCTTTTTAGATTTTATTTTACTCTGCTATCAAGTTCCAATTTCAAGGACAAAGCTGTGGGTATAAGAAGGAAGAAACCTCCAAGTCTATTGAAATACCAAGGATACAAACCCAGTTTATATGCCACTCTTCTGTTGGAAAAAAACCGTGGAAATCAGGCAGAATTACTTTGGAAGAGGTGGAACCAGTTTCAGACTAAACTGATTTCTGACATTTGCTGAAGCTTAACAGATACATTTACAATAGAATCATGTCTGCTCTTAGTTTCTACATAATTTGGTTAGTCTCTCAAAATAACAGAACCTGTTAGCCTACTTCACTTTGGAGCTCATTTAAGAGTTCCCAGCATCACATTTCATTTTCTCCCTATTTTTGGTTGTCTTCTATGTCTCTGTCTGCAAAGTCCAGTAAGTACAAGCTAACTTTTGAAAGCCAGATGACAAGGAATTGCTATCTGAACCCTTTTGAGTAGAATTATGCCATTTATGGAGTCATCCCAAGGTCACATTTCACTCAGATCCTTTATGCAGTTCATTGAGCCCATAGGAATAATTGCTGGGTCTAAATGTTTGTATACCACAGTCCCACATATTCAGCACTTCACTATTCCTCTCAGTCTCCAAAATGTATCCTCTAACTGGACAAAAGGTTCAATTTCATCTCACTTCTGCATTAACAGCCCACAAACTTTAAACTTGTTGCTTTATTTAGGGCAGACTAGAGGGATAAATAATTTCTAGGCTTGCAGCCTTGAATTTGTAGGCAAGGATATGTCTGATGACATTTTTGTGTGCCTGAGGAATTTAATGACCTTACTGCATATTACTTAAAACCCAATTCTCTGTCATTAGCTTTCCATTACACAAACCTGGAACTGGCAGGAGTCTACATCCTCTAGCAAATATCTTATCTATCATTCACCATAATAATTAATGCAAAAGTTCAAAAGAACACTTCTGCTCATCTGCTCTACTCATAATTTGACTAAAAGATTAAGACAGCCCTTAATTTGCAGTTCTACCAGAAGATATTTCTTCTGAACTGACCAGGCAGTTCACTGCAATCATTTTGAAGCATGTGGTTATATATTAAATCCAGTGATTAAGCTTTCAGACAGACTTTACTGGCAGCTTTCTTCCAAACTCAGAGCTTTCACCTTGCATAATAATCCTCGGCTTTCTTGAAAGCACTGAACCTTTGTTGCCAGCTAGCACCAGTTACAGTAGTTAACATCACACTTAATTGTGTCATTAACTTATTGTGACTAAATTTCCAGCTGAAAGCTCTGTGGGTCACACAGACCCTGCTCCACAGGCCTTTGCTCCAATTTCAGTTGAAGCAAAGCAAACATTAAGCAGGTTTGTTTTTAAAGCTGAGCACAACATCAACATAGAGCCACTCTAACTCTTAACAGCTTGTAAGCCCTTCCATGCTATTTCTGCAGATCAACGTGCAAGGACTGTTCTGTCACCAGCTTCCAAGCTGAAATATTTTCATGGCTTAATTTTTTGGCCTCATATCCACAAAACAAGGCTCTTCTGTTCAAGACTGTTCAGATTTCAAATTTTTACCCAGCAGCCTTCATCCTCATAGTATTTTACCTTCCATTATCAGCAGCTGCCTCTTACTCTGTAAGAGAGGACAAGTCCCTGCTCCCCACCTGTCTGCCCTGAGGCACTACTGAAACAACTTGATTCACCTTCAGTGTGCTCAGCTCCTGAATTTTAGGGGCTTCACTCTTGCCACTGCAGACCTTGCTGCACACAGCAGGTAAGAAAGACTGACTAGTTATCCCTGCAGTATTCATGTGTCACTCAGTCTCTGCATGACAATGAACTCAGCTCCAGTGATGTACAACTAAGAAGGTACATCTCACTTCAGAAAAAAACAATGAAGCATCAACAAGTTGAGGCCATTTAAACAAAACTCTAGCTGTAAATGCTGTTTCCCTTCTGGACAAATTACAATCAAGACAGTACCTAGCCTTCCAGGATATTAATTGTTTAATTTAATTAATTCAGTAATTCTGCTGAAGCAAGGACCAAACTCTTGTGTTTGCACCTACTTCCCCACCCATGCCCCCTCCCTGAATCAGAATATGGTAACATTGAGTATTAGCACATACATAAGCATACCCTTTCACAGGTTCATGCCCCTAAACCTTTATCCTTCAGTAATCATTCAATACAAAAGCAACTGTACCTGCTTTAATTAGAACACCTTCTAGCAAAGGAATTTCAGGGAAGCAGGAAACACCACAAGAAGCAAAGAAAGCAATGTCAGGGCTGCTGTATAACAGGGTTACTGATGAACTATTTTCTTCATATATGCCATATACATAGGCATGGCTCTAATTTTGTCATCCAACCACCACGATTCCCTTCCCTGTCCTCCACAAATGTGTCAAATTCTGTCTCTGCTGCTGATCACACATTCTTTTGAACCAGCTCGGATTATTCAGCAAGGTACAGAGCTAATCCTTTGGTGTATTCCTACCTCCTACCCATCCCACTCTAGGAAGAGCCTTAGCAGGATTCTTTCTAGCCATAACAAAGCAGACTTTGTCTAAGACAAACCTCATGCACATGTAAATTTAATTTGAACAAAATTGAGTTCTGCTTTGCTTCCAGACATTAATAAGTGTTCTATAACACAGCTGCAGCATCTACCCCTCCCACAATTTTATCTCTCCATTGCTAAGGACTTTTTTCCATTTTTTCAGAATTAGACATGCAGCTTTGAATCTTGCAAAATTTACCAAGTACTCAACCATAATTTTCATTCTGTTCCCTCAGAGGAAAACATTATCTACATGCACTGAACCCATGAAGTGTGGACATTAGACCAGAGGCTCATCATAATTCATTCTGACTTCCACTTAGAAAAAGAAAGCATTAAACAATCTCCAAACCCTTACATGTTGGTGACGCTGCCTGTGGACTAGCAGCCCTCATGGACTGCTAACCAAAATGGACGTGTTTCTAACTTGTGTTTTAAGTTACATTTCCCTGCAAAACCTGCAGCACCCAATAAAACCCTGAGAGTTTCCCTTCAAAGGGGAGCTGAATTTCTGCCTGAAAATACCTTGCTCTCCTTATTGGTATAAGCTAGAAAATGTTCTAAGAAAGCACACAACCATGAATATATGAAAGCAGATATTTCCTGTGACTTAACTGATTATTCCTGCCTTGATTTTAACACCATCAATAAGCAATAGTGACTAGTTTTGACACTCCAGTGAGTTGCATTTCTGACCATCTTTATGCCCAGTTTAACTTTCATTGGAGAAATTTGTATGTTGAAAAAAAACCCTAGATTTTTACATTTAAATAGTACTAAAAAGTCTAAAAAAATTTTTATCCAAATTACAAGATATATTCCTATGTAATTATTTACAGATTTCTTCTACAACAGTAAAAAATGTTTATAATGAGCAGAAAGAGGATACAGCTGTACTCTTCTGCCCTGACCCAAAATTAAAGAACAATCCCTTCCCCCTTATCAAACACATGTGCAATTCTATTAATTTAAAAAAATAATTACCCCACAGATAAGTATTTTTGCTAGTACAACTCCAATTACAAATTCATGAGCAATTAGCATGTTAAGATATTATTATAGATGTTTTTATCTGCAATACTAGTGATTAGAAGTATTACAAGTTTAACTTCCCTCTCAAACTGCTTCCACATCACCTAAGTACCACTTGTGTTCTCATTAATGCTTTATTCATTGTACCCTGTGCCAGTACTGATTAACCCAGGGATGAGTCTTTTGTATGATACTGTATAAAACACCTAGCTATGGTTAAGTGCAGCTAAGTTCAGTCTCCCATCAGTCCCCTTGGTTTCAGAGCTGCGACCATTTTATGCTGACTCTTAACTACCAAACCCTGGGTAAGTGCAGGAGCTCCCATTTTAATCACTTTCACCAGTTGAGATGTATTGCTGAATCTCTTATTCTAATTTATATAATTCATCAAGATGGGGATAAATGGGTCATTTGAGATCCAAGACTCCCCATCACAGACATCTTGCATTTATATAGTTTGTAACATTAAAAAAAAAAAAACTTTCTCCAAGTCTTTCATTTTTCACATTTCACAGCTGGACTTCCTGCCTTAATTTGGATGCTACCTTGCTGTCAAGAGCCAGACCCAGATCCTAGAAGTATCTAAGCACATGCTTAGGTTACAACACTTTGCCTCTCAAGCAGAATTCAGATGTACACAAACCAGAAACAATTACCTCTGAAAGCAATATGAAAACATAATACAAAATAAGTCAGAGAAAATGAGACCAATGCAAACTTTACTCTCTGTATTGCCTGTGTTTGCATGAAAAAAAGTGTTTTACAGTATTGTCTTAGCCTTCATGCCTTTTTTGACTGCTTTTCTCTAACCAGATCAGCCTTCACTCATGATTCCATCATAAAATGAAACTGAAATGGAAACACCACACATCACCCAAATGGTTCAGGATTGATCAGAATTATTATTGTTGTACAATTTATTTCATTTGCAACACAGTTTGCTCCAGGATACTTACAAATAAAACCTGGAAGTATGGTACTAACAATACTCAAATCTCCCAAATTTTTTTGTTTATACAGTATTTGAAAATAAGGTAGAAAGAAGAAGTAGGACTCAAAGCTAAGTCTGAAAGTATAGAGGTCAAAAAGAAATAAAGCCTAAAAATCACAAAAATCCACTGAGATCTAAGACCAGGCTTTCTTTCCCTGCCTTAAATGTTTGTCCTTAATGCACAAATCACCAGCTATCCAGTCCAGAGAAATTTGAAAATTCACAGCTGCCTCATAGGAAGTCAAAGAGGACAGACAATCATTACTCACACCCTCCTCTTCCCTGCAGACATCCTCAGAGCACCAGCTCTGGCCCCATCAAGGCTGGTACTTCAGCACTCCACAGCTACTTTATGAAAGTTATATATATAGAGATAAATAATAAATAAGCAGAATTTCTTGGGATGAAGGAGTTTAAGGCTACAAACAGATAAAACTGACAACTAAAACCATAATGTATTACTCATAAGTTATAAAAGGAAGGATTATTATAGATAATGTAAGAGTTCAAAAAATGTGTTTGGTCAGCAGCATTAGCAGCAACGCAGAGCACAGTAATAATGGAAAAAGAGACCAATTTTCCAATCACAAATTCATGAGGCAAGACCTTGCATGAAGAAACAGCAGACTAATATTGGCAA